>OZ022466.1:179275-223134 GCA_963989345.1 Clangula hyemalis | reverse complement strand
CAGAGCCAGCGCCCAGGCCGGGGGGGCCCCGCGGGGAGGGGGGGCCATGGGGGGGGCCTGGAGGGAAAAAGGGGAAATGGGGGGGGGGGAAAAAGGGGGGGGGGGGGGGAGAGGAAGGCCCAGACTGCGTGCACACGTCGGTTCCTGGGGGGGGGGGGGGGGGAAGGGGGGCTACCCACCCTAAGGGACCCCCCACCATAGGGGACCCCAGTGTCACCCCCATAATAAGGGACCCCAGTGTCACCCCCCTCACTATAGGGGACCCCAGTGACACCCCCCCCTAAAAAGGAGACCCCACTGTCACCCCCATAATCAGGGACCCCACTGTCACCCCCCACCATAAGGGACCCCAGGGTCACCCCCATAATAAGGGACCCCACTGTCACCCCGTAATATGAGACCCAAGTGTCACCCCCCCACTGTAAGGGACCCCCCCACCATAGGAGACCCTGGTGTCACCCCCTAATATGGGACCCCAACATCATCCCCATAATAAAGGACCCCAGTGTCACCCCCCCTAAAAAGGAGACCCCAATGTCGCCCCCATAATAAGGGACCCCACTGTCACCCCCCACCATAAGGGACCCCAGTGTCACCCCCACAATATGGGACCCCAGTGTCACCCCCCCCACCACAGGAGACCCCACTGTCACCCCCATATTACGGCACCCCATTGCCACTCCCCCCCCCAGGACCCAGCAGCCCCCCCGTTCTCTGCACCCCCTATGCCCCCCCCGTCCCATCCCAGGTGTCCTGGTGCCCCCCCAAACATCACCCTAAGAACCTCTGGGGACCCAAACACCCCCCCATAAATGTCCCAGGCGCCCCCCCCCCATAAAAGGTGCCCCCATTGGTGCCCCCCCCAGTAATCGAGACCCCCCCAGCGGCCCCTACCTCGGTCCTCAGGGTGCTCCCGGTGCGCGATGTCCCCGTGCGACGTCCCCGTGCCCGTGCCACGTCCCCGTGCCAGCCGCTGCTACCGGCTCCGGGGCCCCATGGCGGCGCCGCGCGGCCGCTCCCGGGGGGGCCGGGGGGCCGGGGCCGCTGTAAGGGGGGGGGGGGGGTGGTGAGCTGGGGGGCTTGCACGGCCTCGTGCAACACCCACCCTCGTGCAATGCACGTGCTTGTGCAGATGCTTGCATGCAGTAACTGCCCTGGTGCAAGGAGCACGCTTGTGCACCACTCACGTGCAATGCACACTCTTGTGCAATGCACGCTTATGCAATGCACGCCCTTGTGTAAGGCAAACCCTCGTGCAATGCACTCGTGCAATGCAAACCCTTGTGCGACACACTATTGTGCAATGCATACCCTTGCGTAATGAAAACCCTCGTGCAATGCACTCGTGCAATGCAAACACTTGTGCAACGCACTCTTGTACAATGCACTTTTGTGCAATGCAAACCGTTGTGCAACGCACTCTTGTGCAATGCACAGCCTTTTGCAATGCACTCTTGTGCAATGCACACCCTTGTGTAATGCAAACCCTCGTGCAATGCATACTCTTGTGCAATACAAACCCCTGTGCAATGCACTCTTGTGCAGCAACCTCCCTGGTGCAATGCACACCCTTGTGCTACACAAGCCCTCTGCGACACTTGTGGTCATGCAACGACTGCCCTAGTGCAACAGTCTTGTGCAACACGCTCCCTCGTGCAAGGCACACTCCCTCTGCAATTCCCATTCTCATGCAATGCACACCCTCGTGCAATGCACACCCTCGTGCAATGCACACCCTTGTGTAACACCTGCTTGTGCACCACCCGCTTGTGCACTCACCATTCTCATGCAAGTCACGCGTGCAACGACCGCCCTTGTGCAACGCACACCCTCGTGCAATGTGCACCCTTGTGCAACGCACACCCTTGTGCAACACACGTGCAACACGCGTGCCCTCGTGCAACACGCGCCCTCGCACAGCTCCGTGCACCCCAGCCTTGAATGCCCCCCCCCATGTGCCCCCTGTTCCCCCAGGTGCTAATTAGCAGCAGCGCTAACGAACCTCCTGGCCCCTGCACTAATGAGCCCCCACGGGACCCCCCCCCCAGCCCAGCATCCCCGGGGGGGGGGGGGCGTGACTTTGCACGAGGACACTTGTGTGAGGCCCCTGGTGGGGTGAGGGCGGGGGGGGGGGGCACGGTGCTAATTAGCGGCAGCTCGTTAGGGATCCCCCCCCCCCCAGCCTAGGGCCTTTGTGCCCCCCCCCGGGACCCCCTTGCGTCAGCCACAGCCTCGCACGAGGGCTCACGGGGGGGGGGGGAAACTGAGGCACGCCCCCCTGCCCCCCCCATTTCAGTGCCCACCCCCACAATATCAGGACCCCCCCCACAAATGTCGGGACCCCCCCTCAGTTTCAGGACCCTCCCCTTAATAATGGGACCCCCCCCTCAATGTCCGGACCCCCCCCCCAATATTGGCACCTACCCCAATAAAAGGACCCCCCCCCAATAAAAGGACCCTCCCCCCCGGTGTCAGCACCCTCCCCTTAATAATGGGACCCCCCCCCCTCAGTGTCAGGACCCCCCCCCTCAATCTCAGGCCCCCCCCCTCAATATCAAGACCCCCCCCTCAATCTCACCCCCCCCCTCAATATCAGAACCCTCCCAATATAGGATCCCCCCCCCCCAGTTTCAAGACCCCCCCCCTTAATATTGGGACCCCCCCTCAATATCGAGACCCCCTCCAATATCAGCCCCCCCCCCCCATTAAAGCCCCCATACCCTGGAAGGGGGGGTCCCCTTCTCTGCCCCCCCCCCCCCCCAGCTCCCTGGAGCATCCCTATGAGCTGGGGGGGTCCTGGGCCTTTTTGGGGGGGTCCTGGAGGTTTGGTGGGGGGCCCTGTTTTTTTTCGGGGGGGGGGGGTCCCGGGGCCAAAGGGGGGGGGCCGGGGGGGCTCTCCGGTGGCTGGAGCCGGGGGGGGGGCCGGGCCCTGCTGTCCCCCCGGTGCTGGAAGGGGGGATTTTGGGGTGGGGGGGGGGCTCCGAGGGGAGGGGAGGGGCTGAATGGGGGGGTCCGGGGGGGGTCTGGGATGAGGGGGGGCGGGGAAGGGTAGAGGAAGGGGGGGGGGCGCTGGGTCCTTGGAACATCACTGGGAGGAGGGGGGCGGGGGGGGCCCGGGGGGGGTCCGGGGGAGGTCGGGGGGGGTCCGGGGGGGTCCGGGGGGGGGTCTCCAAGGGGGTCCCCGGTGCTACCGGGGGGGGGGGGGGGGGCCGGTTCCCGTCCATCCCCGCGGCCAGAGATTCCCTCGGGGGGGGGGGGAGGAGGAAGGAGGGGGGTGATGGGGGGCGGGGGGGGGGGAGTCCGGGGGGGGGGTCCGGGGTTGGGGGGAGGGGTCCGGGGGGGGCCTTTACCGGGCTCGGGGCCGGGCGGCGCGGTCCGGGCCCGGTGCTGGCGGCGGCGGCTGCGGGCGTGGGAAGGCGGCGGGGAGGGGAGGGGGGGGGGGGGGGGCAGCGCCGCCTCCCGGTGCGCGGGGGGGGGGCCCGGGGGGGGAGCCCGGGGGGGGGGGACCCTGGGGGCTTGGGGGGGGGGGAGGGGATGGGGAGGGGATGGGGAGGGGAGGGGATGGGGAGGGGGGGGGGAGGGAACACCCAAAGGGCAGCGGCACCGGGTGGGGGGGGGCTCCGAGGGGGGAGCGGGGCTTGCACAGGGTGTGCAAGGGGCTTGCACGGGGCTTGCACGAGGTTTGCACAAGGTTTGCACGGAGCTTGCATGGAGCTTGCATCCCCTTTGCACAGGGCTTGCACGAGGCTTGCACCTGCTTTGCACGGGGTTTGCACGGAGCTTGCACGGGACTTCCATTTCCTTTGCACGGGGCTTGCACGGGGCTTGCACGAGGTTTGCACAAGGTTTGCACGGGGTTTGCACGAGGTTTGCACAAGGTTTGCACGGGGCTTGCATCCCCTTTGCACGGGGCTTGCACTAGGCTTGCACCTGCTTTGCACGGGGTTTGCACGGAGCTTGCACGGGACTTCCATTTCCTTTGCACGGGGCTTGCACGGGGCTTGCACGAGGTTTGCACAAGGTTTGCACGGGGTTTGCACGAGGTTTGCACAAGGTTTGCACGGGGCTTGCATCCCCTTTGCACGGGGCTTGCACTAGGCTTGCACCTGCTTTGCACGGGGTTTGCACGGAGCTTGCACGGGACTTCCATTTCCTTTGCACGGGGCTTGCACGAGGTTTGCACAAGGTTTGCACGGGACTTCCATTTCCTTCGCACGGGGCTTGCACGAGGTTTGCACAAGGTTTGCACGGGGCTTGCACAGAGCTTGCATCCCCTTTGCACGGGGCTTGCACGAGGCTTGCATCTCCTTTGCACGAGGCTTGCACCTCCTTTACACGGGGCTTGCACCTCCTTTGCTTCCTTTGCAGGAGGCTTGCACAGGGTTTGCTCCTGCTATGCATGGGGCTTGCACGAAGTTTGCACAAGGACTCACATGGGGCGTGCACAGGGCCCCCACGGGGCACTGCAGGGGTGTGCACGGGGCCCCACAGGGCTTGCACAAGGCTCCCACAGGGCACTGCAGGGGTGTGCACGGGGCCCCACAGGGCTTGCACGAGGCTCCCACAGGGCACTGCAGGGGTGTGCACGGGGCCCCACAGGGCTTGCACGAGGGCTTGCACAAGGGGCTGCTGCTCCTCTGCTCCCCAGGGGCACTTTGGGGGCTCCCAGGGGCAGTTTTGGGGCTGGGGGGGGCAGTTGGGGGTCCCAGGAGGCAGCAGCACGTGTGCAAGGGCTGTGCACGGGTGTGCAAGGACTGCATATGGGGGGGGCATGGTCACACGAGGATATCTTGCACAAGGACCACGTCTTGCACGAGGACATCTTGCAGAGCTCTCCTTGCACAAGGACCGTCCCCCGTGTCTGTCCTCTTGCACACGCGTGTGGCAGGCAGAGCAGGCTCCCCCCACCCACCCCCAGTTCTCCCCCCCCCCCCCCCCCCAATAAAAACGTGCAACGAGTGTGGGCCGCGTCTTTATTCAGGAACCAGAGGGGGAAGGGGAGGGGGCGTGCAAGGCTGCACGAGGGGGGAGGGGGCTGAGAGCCTCATGGGACTCGTGCAAGGCCACACGAGGGCCGTGCAAGGCCGGAAGGGGATTGCATCGGCAGCAACGTCGCACGAGGCCCTCGTGCACCCACCGGAGGCTCCGCAGGTACTCGTGCGAGGCCGTGCAAAAGCCCCCAAGGAGGAGAGGCTCACACGAGGCTGGTGCAAGGCTCACACAAGGATGGTGCGAGGCTCACACGAGGCTTGTACGATGCTCACACGAGGCTGGTGCAAGGATACCACGAGATTCACGTGAGACTGGTGCGAGGCTCACACGAGGCTCGTGCAAGCCTCACACTAGGCTGGTGCAAGGCTCCCACGAGGCTGGTGCAAGGCCCCCTGAGAAGGGGAAGCTCCCACGAGGCTGGTGCAAGACTCCCACGAGGCTCACACGAGACGGGTGCAAGGCTCACACGAGGCTCGCACGATGCTCACACGAGGCTGGCACGATGCTCACACGAGGCTGGTGCGAGGCTCCCATGAGGCTGGTGCGAGGCTCACGAGGCTCGTGCGAGGCCCCCCCCAGGGAGGGGAGGCTCCCACAAGGCTCCCATGAGGCTGACGCGAGGCTCCCCCGAAGGCTCCCGCGCGAGGCTCGTGCGAGGCTCACGAGGCTCGTGCGAGGCTCGTGCCACCAGGCCCGTGCCAGGCTCCCCCCGAGGCCGGCTCACTTGTAGAGGATGTCGTAGTGGCCGGGGCGGTAGAGGAGGCAGACGCGGGGCTGGGAGCCCTCGGGGAAGACGTGGGGGTTGGTGGCGCCGCCCTCGCCCCGGTCCATGTACTCCACCAGCACCGGCACCTGCAGCGCCCGCGCCAGGGCGATGATGTGGATGTGGTCGCTCTCCTTGCACATGGGCTCCACCTCCTGCACGGGGGGGGGCACACGGGGAAGAGGGTGGAGACGGTGGGCGAGGGCGTGCAAGGGGGGTGGGAGGGGTTGGGGGGTGGGTGGGAGGGGGCGGGGGGGGTGGGACAAGGGGAGGGGAGGCTGTGAAAGGAGGGGGGAGGGTGTGCAAGGGCAGTCGGAGGGGCACTGGGGGACGTGCAAGGCCGTGCAAAGCCGTGCAAGAGCCAGTGGGGGATGTGCAAGGCCGTGCAAGAGCAGTGGGAGGGTCACTGGGGGACGTGCAAGGCCGTGCAAAGCCGTGCAAGGGACATTGGAGGACGTGCAAGGCCGTGCAAGAGCCACCAGGGGCTGTGCAAGGCCATGCAAGAGCAGTGGGAGGGTCACTGGGGGACGTGCAAGGCTGTGCAAAGCCGTGCAAGGCCATTTAGAGGCCGTGTGAGGCTGCACAAAGCTGTGCAAGGGCCGTGCAAGGGCCGTGCAAGGCCATTTAGAGCCCACGTGAGGCTGCGGAAAGTCGTGCAAGGGCCGTGCAAGGCTGCACAAAGCCACGCAGGGGCCGTGCAAGGGTCGTGCAAAGCCGTGCAAAGCCATTTAGGAGCCATGTGGGACTGCACAAAGCTGTGCAAGGGCTGTGCAAGGCTGCACAAAGCAACATAGGGGCCGTGCAAAACCATGCAAGGCCATTTAGAGGCCGTGTGAGGGTGCACAAAGCTGTGCAAGGGCTGTAAAAAGCCGCACAAAGCCACAAAGGGGCCGTGCAAGGGCCGTGCAAAGCCGTGCAAGGCCATTTAGGGGCCGTGCAAGGCTGCAGAAAGCCATGCAGGGGCCGTGCAAGGCCATTTAGAGGCCATACGAGGCTGTGGAAAGCCGTGCAAGGGCCGTGCAAGGCTGCAGAAAGCCACGCAGGGGCCGTGCAAGGGTCGTGCAAAACCATGCAAGGCCATTTAGAGGCCACGTGAGGCTGCACAAAGCTGTGCAAGGGCCGTGCAAGGCCATTTAGGAGCCATGTGGGACTGCACAAAGCTGTGCAAGGGCTGTGCAAGGGCCGTGCAAGGCCATTTAGAGGCCATGCAAGGCTGCGGAAAGCCGTGCAAGGACCATGCAAGGCTGCAGAAAGCGACATAGGGGCCGTGCAAGGGCCGTGCAAAGCCGTGCAAGGCCACGTGAGGCTGCACAAAGCTGTGCAAGGGCCGTGCAAGGCCATTTAGGGGCCATACGAGGCTGCGGAAAGCCGTGCAAGGGCCGTGCAAGGCTGCACAAAGCGACGCAGGGGCCGTGCAAGGGTCGTGCAAAGCCGTGCAAGGCCATTTAGAGGCCGTGTGAGGCTGCACAAAGCTGTGCAAGGGCCGTGCAAGGCCATTTAGAGGCCATACGAGGCTGCACAAAGCTGTGCAAGGGCTGTGCAAGGCTGCACAAAGCCACGCAGGGGCTGTGCAAGGGCCGTGCAAAACCGTGCAAGGCCATTTAGGGGCCGTGCAAGGCTGCAGAAAGTGACGTAGGGGCCGTGCAAGGGTCGTGCAAAACCGTGCAAGGCCATTTAGAGGCCACGTGAGGCTGCACAAAGCTGTGCAAGGGCCGTGCAAGGCTGCACAAAGCGATGTAGGGGCCATGCAAGGGCCGTGCAAGGGCCGTGCAAAGCCGTGCAAGGCCTTGCACGGATCGGGGGGGGGTGCCCACCTGCTGGCAGAACTCCTTGATGCTGCGGCCGCCCTCGAGGAACTGCTCGAAGAAGCGGCGGTGGCGCTGGAGGCAGCCCGAGGTGAGCAGGCGCAGGTAGACCACCAGGTAGTCCGACGTGCCCGGCTCGTTGAAGGCCGCCAGCAGCTCGGGCAGCGGCACGCGGCGCTCCACGCGCTCGATCAGCTCCATGAACTGCGGGGGGGGCACGTTATGGGGTCAGACACACCGTTATGGGGTCACTGGGGGGGTTATGGGGTCACAGGGGGGGTTATGGGGTCAGACACACCGTTATGGGGTCACACAGGGGGCTATGGGGTCACACACTCCACGCGCTCGATCAGCTCCATGAACTGCGGGGGGAGCACGTTATGGGGTCACTGGGGGGGTTATGGGGTCACACACACCGTTATGGGGTCACACAGGGGGCTATGGGGTCACACACTCCACACGCTCAATCAGCTCCATGAACTGCGGGGGGGGGCACGTTATGGGGTCAGACAGGGGGTTATGGGGTCACACACACCGTTATGGGGTCAGACCGGGGGTTATGGGGTCACACAGGGGGTTATGGGGTCACACACACCATTACAGGGTCACACGCATCATTATGGGGTCAAACAGGGGGCTAGGGGGTCACACACTGTTATGGGGTCACACGCTCCACGCGCTCGATCAGCTCCATGAACTGGGGGGGGGGGGCACGTTATGGGGTCACTGGGGGGGTTATGGGGTCACACACACCGTTATGGGGTCAGACGGAGGGTTGTGGGGTCACACACACCGTTACGGGGTCACACAGGGGGCTATGGGGTCACACACACCGTTATGGGGTCACACGCATCATTATGGGGTCAGACACACCACTATGGGGTTAGACACACCACGCGCTCAATCAGCTCCATGAACTGCGGGGGGGGGGCACGTTATGGGGTCACTGGGGGGGTTATGGGGTCAGACACACCACTATTGGGTTAGACACACCACCATGCGCTCGATCAGCTCCATCAACTGCAGGGGGACACGTTATGGGGTCAGATGGGGGGTTATGGGGTCAGACACGGGGTTATGGGGTCAGACACACCATTATGGGGTCAGATGGGGGGTTATGGGGTCACACACACCATTATGGGGTCAGACGGGGGGTAATGGGGTCACGCACACCGTTATGGGGTCACACGTCCCAGTGTCCCCCCCCCACGTCCCCAGTGTCCCCCCACTGTACCCTGCTGCATCCCCAGTGTCCTCCCAGTATCCCCAGTGTGGCCCCCAGTGTCCCTCCAGTGTCCTCTGCCACGTCCCCAGTGTTCCCAGTGCCCCCCGTGTCCTCCCAGTGTCCCCCCAGTATCCCCACCACGTCCCCAGTCCCCTCCCAGTGTTCCCCACCACGTCCCCAATGTCCCCAGCATACCCCCAGTGTCTCCCAGTCCCCCCAGTGTCTCCCCAGTGTCTCCCAGTCCCCCCAGGTGCCTCCCCAGCATCTCCCAGTCCCCCCCAGTGTCCCCCCAGTGTCCCCGCAGTGTCTCTCCAGTGTCTCCCAGTCCCCCCAGCATCCCTGCAGTGTCTCCCAGTGTCCTCCCAGTGTCTCATAGTCCCCCCAGGTGCCTCCCCAGGGTCTCCCAGTCCCCCCCAGTATCCCCCCAGTGTCCTCCCAGTGCTCCCATAGTGTCTCCCCAGTGTCTCCCAGTCCCCCCTGGTGCCTCCCCAGCATCTCCCTGTCCCCCCCAGTGTCTCCCCAGTGCCTCCCAGTGTCCCTCCAGTGTCCTCCCAGTGTCCCTCCAGTGTCCCCCCAGTGCCTGCCCAGTGTCCCTCCAGTCTCTCCCCAGTGTCTCCCGTTCCCCCCAGTGTCCCCCCAGTGCCTCCCAGTCCCCCCCAGTGTCTCCCCAGTGTCTCCCAGTCCCCCCTGGTGCCTCCCCAGCATCTCCCTATCCCCCCCAGTGTCCCTCCAGTGTCCCTCCAGTGTCCCCCCAGTGTCCCCCCAGTGCCTCCCTGTCCCCCCCAGTGTCCTCCCAGTGTCCCTCCAGTGTCTCCCCAGTGTCTCCCATTCCCCTCAGTGTCCCCCCAATGCCTCCCAGTCCCCCCCAGTGCCCCCCCAGTGTCCCTCCAGTGTCTCCCCAGTGCCTCCCGTTCCCCCCAGTGTCCCCCCAGTGCCTCCCAGTCCCCCCCAGTGTCCTCCCAGTGTCCCTCCAGTGTCCCCCCAGTGCCTCCCAGTCCCCACCAGTATCCCCCCACCGTGTTGTGGAAGTCCTCGATCGTGAACTCGGTGAAGCCCTGCGCCACCAGCTCGTCCTTGCTGCGCGCCGAGATCTCCTTGAACCTGGGGGACAAAGCGGGTGGCACCGCGCCGCGGGGGGGGCTGCGGGGACACGGGGGGGGGTCTGGGGTCCCGGGGGGGGGATTTGGGGGGGCCACGCACCGCTGCAGCTCCTGGCCGTCCTCCAGCAGGGCCTCGAGGTGCGCGAAGCCGAAGGCGCGGTAGAAGCAGTTCCCGTCCGGCCGCGTCTTGCGGATGTAGGAGTACTTCTGGAGCAGGTCCTGGGGGACAAAAGGGGACGTTTGGGGACATTTGGGGACATCTGGGGACATTTGGGGACATCTGGGGACGGGGGACAGCCCCAGGGGATGGCCCGGGGTGGGGGGGACAGCGGGATACGGTGGGAATGGTGGAGAGAGGGGGATGAGATGAAGGGATGTGGCCCCAAGGGACAGCCTGGGACACTTGGGGACATTTGGGGACATCTGGGGACATTTGGGGACATCTGGGGACAGGGGACAGCCCCAGGGGATGGCCCGGGGTGGGGGGGACAGCGGGATACGGTGGGGATGGTGGAGAGAGGGGGATGAGGTGAAGGGATGCGGCCCCAAGGGACAGCCTGGGACACTTGGGGACATTTGGGGACACTTGGGGACATGGGGGGGGATAGGGGACAGCCCCAGGGGATGGCCTGGGGTGGGGGGGACAGCAGGATACGGTGGGGACGGTGGAGAGAGGGGGATAAGATGAAGGGATGCGGCCCCAAGGGACAGCCTGGGGACACTTGGGGACATTTGGGGACGCTTTGGGACATTTGGGGACACCTGGGGACACTTGGGGACACCTGGGGACATGGGGCAAGGGGTATGGGGGTGGAGCAGGGCAGGGGGACAACGGGGTATGGTGGGGATGTTGGGGGGAGGTCAAAGGGAAGAGCTGAAGGGATGCGGCCCCAAGGGACAGTTTGGGGACAAGGGGGATATTTGGGGACATTTGGGGACATCTGGGGACATTTGGGGACAGCTGGGGACATTTGGGGACATTTGGGGACAGGGGATGGTCCCCAGGGGATGGGGCGGGGGGCGCTGCGGTGGCCCAGGGGGGTGGGAACAGCCTGGGGATGTCAAGGACACCCCAAAGGGAGATGGGGGACATTGGGGACACCCCAAGGGGACACCCCAAAGCCCCTAAAGGCTCCCAGCCCTACAGTGGTGTTCCCAAAAGGCTCCCAGTGCCCAACTGGTTTCTCTTGAGGCTTCCCAGGGCCAAACCAGTAACCCCCAAAGCCTCCCAGGGCCAAACCAGTAACCCCCAGAGCCTCCCAGGGCCAAACCAGTAACCCCCAAAGCCTCCCAGGGCCAAACCAGTAACCCCCAAAGCCTCCCAGTGCCAAACTGGTGCTCCCAGTACCTTACTAGTGCCCTCCCAGAGCCTCCCAGTGCCAAACCAGTAACCCCCAGCGCCTCCCAGGGCCAAACCAGTAACCCCCAGTGCCATACTGGTGCCCACCTTGATCTTCTGCTGGTAGACGTGGTCGTCCTGCGCGTACTCCTTGTAGAGCACGGCCAGCTCCAGCCGCTCCGACACCAGCGGGTTCTGCACCGCGATCTGGGGGGGGGGTTAATTAACGAGGGGGGGGGTTAATTAACGAGGGGGGGGGTTAATTAACGAGGGGGGGGGCATTAATTAGCCCCCCCCCCCAATTAACTGGGGCGCTCACCTCCTGCTGGATGCGGTCCTGCTGGGCCATGATGGCCTCGTCGTAGGCCAGGCAGTTGACGCCTGGGGGGGGGGAGGGGGGGGGGGACACTTTTAGGGACCCCCCCCCCCCCCAAAAAAAATATTGGGGGTGGGGGGAGACCCCCCCCCGGGCCCGGGGGAGGGGAGAGGGGGGGGTGCTGGGGGGGGGGTTGGGGGGTATTGGGGGGCTTTTTTGGGGGGTTGGGGGGTATTGGGGGGGCTTCTGGGGGGGGTGGGGGGTATTGGGGAGCTTTTTTGGGGGGATGGAGGGTATTGGGGGGGCTTTTTTGGGGGGTTGGGGGGGCTTTTTGGGGGGGGTTGGGGTATTGGGGGGGTTTCTGGGGGGGGTTGGGGGGTATTGGGGGGCTTTTTTCGGGGGTTGGGGGTATTGGGGGAGCTTCTGGGGTGGGCGGGGGGTATTGGGAGGGCTTTTTTGGGGGGGGTGGGGGGTATTGGGGGGCTTTTTTGGGGGGTTGGGGGGCTTCTGGGGGGGGCTGGGGGTATTGGGGGGGCTTCTGAGGGGGTTGGGGGTATTGGGGGGCTTTCTTGGGGGGTTGGGGGGGCTTCTGGGGGGGGTTGGGGGTATTGGGGGGCTTTTTTGGGGGGGGTTGGGGGGTATTGGGGGGGCTTCTGGGGGGGTTGGGGGTATTGGGGGGCTTTTTGGGGGTATTGGGGGCCTTTTGGGGGGGGGTTGGGGGTATTGGGGGGCTTTTTAGTGGGGTTGGGGGGTATTGGGGGGGCTTCTGGGGTGGGTGGGGGGTATTGGGGGGGTTTTTTGGGGGGTATTGGGGGGTATTTTGGGGTTAGTGGGGGGCTTTTTGGGGAGGGGGTGTGGATTATTGGGGGGGGTTTGGGGGGGTTTTGGGGATTATTGGGGGGGCTTTTTTGAAGCATTTGGGGGTGTTGGGGGTCTGGGGGGGTGCTATGGGGGTTATTGGGGCCCTATGGAGGGAATTGGGGGTGTTGGGGGGGCCTTTTGGGGGGCCTATAGGGGAAATTGGGGGGCTTTGGGGGCCTGCGGGGGGGGCTTGGGGGTGTTGCGGGGGCTTTTTGTGGGGTTCGGGGGGGTTTTGGGGGGGCTTTGGGGGGATTTGGGGAGTATTGGGGGGGCTTTGGGGGTTATTGGGGGCTATAGGAGAAATTGGGGGGTATTTGGGTCTGGGGGGGCTTTCGGGGGGTCTATAGGGGCCTTTGGGGGGGTCTATAGGGGTTTTAGAGGGTCTCTGGGGGGATGTAAGGGCCTATAGGGGCTTTAGGGGACCTACGGGGGCTTTGGGGGGGGGCTTTAGGGGATCGAGAGGGGTTTTGGGGGATTCATAGGGAGTTATAAGGAGTCTATAGGTGCTTTATGGGATCTTTAGGGGGCTTTAGGAGGCATATAGGGGGCTTTAGGGGGTCCGTGGGGAGCTTTAGGGAGCCTGTAGGTGTTTTAGGGGACCTATAGGGGGCTTTGGGGGGGCTTTTAGGGAGATTTAGGGAGCCTGTGGGTGCATTAGGGGACCTACAGGGGGCTTTGGGGGGCCTATAGGATGCTTTGAGGGGGGTCTATAGGGGCTTTGGGGGGTTCAGAAGGAAAATTATAGGCTTTAGAGGTGCTTTAGGGGGTTCATATGGAGATTTAGGGTCTCTATAGGGGCTTTAGGTGATCTATAGGGAGCTTTAAAGGGCCTATAGGGGGCCTTCGAGAACCTGTAGGGGGCTTTGGGGGATCTATAGGTTATTTAGGAGGCCTATAGGGGGCTTTGGGGACCTATAGGGGATCTATAGGGGGCTTTAGGGGATCTATAGGTTATTTAGGAGGCCTATAGAGAGTTTTGGGGGCCTATAGGGGACCTATAGGGAGCTTTAGGGGATCCATAGGGGGCTTTGGGGACCTATAGGGGGCCTTAGAGGACCTGTGGGGGGTTTTGGGGGATCCATAGGTTATTTAGGAGGCCTATAGGGGGCTTTGGGGACCTATAGGGGATCTATAGGGAGCTTTGGGGGATCCATAGGGGGCTTTGGGGGCCTATAGGGAGCTTTAGGGGATCCATAGGGGACTTTGGGGACCCATAGGGTCTTCGGGGGGCCTATGGGGGGCTCCCTAAGGCCTTTGGGGGCCTATAGGGGCCCGTAGGGGGCTGTGGGGGGGTTCCCCGCCCCCCCCCCGGCCCCCCTCCCGCCGGCTCCTCCCGCCCTCCGCCGGGGCCGGGCGCTGCGGGCGGCTCGGGGCCCGAGGGTCCAGGGGGCTCCGTTACCGTCCGCGTCGCCGCCGAGCGGCTCCGGCTTCTGCTGAGGCTCCTCCGCCGCCATCTTCCGCCGCAGCCCCGCCCCGCGCAGCGCTTCCGGGGCACCGGCGGCCGCCGCGAGAGCTTCCGGGGCACCGGCCGCCCCGCCGGAAGCGGGGACGTAGCAACGGCTCCCACACCGGGGGCCCGCCCCCTAGCAACCGCGCGGGGGAGGAGCCCCGCCCCTAGCAGGCCCCGCCCCTAGCAACCATACTGGGTGTGGGGGGGGTCGCTACGCCCCTAGCAACAGGACCCTCCCCTTAGCAACGGTCTTGGAGGCGGTGCTGACCCCGCCCTTAGCAACAGACCACGCCCCCTAGCGACCAGAACAGGCCGATGGGGCTCCGCCCATTCAGCTGGCCCCTCCCCCTAGCAACCAGACCTCCCCTAGCAACCAGGTCACACCCCCTAGCAACCAGGCCCTCCTCCCTTAGCAACCAGGCCACACCCCCCTAGCAACCAGATCCGCCCCCTAGCAACCGGGGCTCCCTCAGCCCCCAGCCCCCTAGCAACGGGCCGGTAAGCTGGCCGTGACGTCATCTGATGACCTCACAGCCCCCCCCTGAGCCCGCGGTGTCCCCCCCGAACCCCAAGGTGCCCCCCAGAGCCCTCCGGTACCCCCCTCCGAACCTTCCAGTGCTCCCCCGAGCCCCAAGGTGCCCCCCTGCTCCCTCAGGTGCCCCCCCCCCCGAGCCCCAAGGTGCTCCCCAAAGCCCCCGGTACCCCCCCGGGCCCCAAAGTGTTTCCCCCGCACCCTCCGGTGCCCCCCACACGTCCTCCGGTGCCCCCCCGGTCCCTCAGGTGCCCCCCCCCGATGCCCCCGTGCCCCTCCGGTCCCTCAGGTGCCCCCCCCGATGCCCCCGTGACGGACGGAAGCGGGAGAACATCAGCGGCCTTTATTAGGGCGCGGGGCCTGGACGGCCCGGGGGCGCTGGTCCCATTCCTGGTCCCATTCTTGGTCCCGGTGCTGGTCCCGGTGCAGGCCCCGGCTCACTCCCCGCTTCTTGTAGTCCTCCAGGTGCGCCAGCACCCAGGCGGCGGGGCCCAGGCACACGGTGAACATGGCGGCGAAGCCGGCGATGGTCTCCTGCGGGCACAAGCGGCGTCAGCGGGCGGCAAGGTCACCCCGCCCGGCACCCCCCGCCCCGAGACGCTGTCCCCGCGCTCACCGCGGGCCCCAGCGGATCCTGCGGAGGCCCCGTGACGAGGCCGCGCTGGGCCGGGCCGGGCCGGGCCGCGGGGCGCAGCAGGGAGCGGGCCAAGCGAGCGGCGAGCGGCATGGCGACGGCGGCGGGGAGGCGGCGGAAGTGACGTTTCGAGTCGCTTCCGGGGAGGAGTCAAGAGGCCACACCCTCTTGCCGGTAACCACGCCCCCAGTCGGAGCCCTCCGCCGTAAGCCCCGCCCACAGGGGGCAGCCCCTGAGCCCCAGGGCATGCCGGGAGTTTTCTTTCATTGCTCAGGGCGCTGCCGCGAAGGCTGCTGGGAAATGTAGTCCTGCGTCCGACCCCGGGGAACTGGTGCAAACTGGTGGGAACTGGGGGAGTCATCCCGGCAAGACCACATTCCATTTATTCCTCGTGAACAATTTATTTGTAACGTACAAACCGACGCGATCAAAAAGAGGGAGTCCGTGGCTGCCCTGGGGCACTGGAAACAGCACCGGAAAACATCCGAAATGGGCAAAAACCCTCCTTGTGCCCCAAAAGATGAGCTCTGTCCCCCCAGCTGCAGGGAGGGGACCAGAACCACCCCTGACAGCACCCAATCTCTGGGAGTCACAGTAGGGTGACAACGGGGGGGGGCACAGCCAGGCCGGACACCCATACGTGGCGCAGAGTGACGAGCTCACTTTGGGGTAAAAACCTTCAGATTTGGGTAAATCCATGTCGGGGTGGTTGGGGCTCAGTGGCAGCAGCCCCCGCAGTGCCCCCCGGGGTGCGCGTGCTGGCTCTCCCCAAACTTGGTGCGCCGGCTGAGGATCTCGTAGGAGCAGTCGTCGCCGCAGCAGCCCGAGACGCTGGGCGAGGTGTCGTCGATGTCAAACCTGGGGAGGGGGGGGGAGGGAGGAGGTAAAAAATGGGGTGGGGGGGGGGTCAAAAAAATAGGGTGGGGGGGGTCAGCAACACCCCCAGAACCCCCCCTGACCCCAATATAGGGGAATACAAAGGGTGAGCTGCCTGCCACATGAGGGGGGGGGGGTGGAGAGGTGACCCCGACAGGCACAAAGGGGGGGGGGGGACAGTGCTGAGCGGGGCGGGGGGGGTGAAAATAAAAAGGGGGGGGGAAACGGGGGGGCTGCGGGGGCACCCGGACACCCACCTCCGGCAGCCGGGCGAGCACCAAACCCTTCCCCGCCTGCCCCGTCACGTCGCCAGCGCGCTGCAAGAGGGGGGTGAGCAGCGGGTTACGGAACCCCCCCCCCCACAAAGAGAGGGGGTTTCCCCCTCCCCCCCCTTCCTGCCCCCCCCCCCGGGGGGAAAGGGATGGGAAATGGGGTGAAAACTGAGGGGTTTGGGGGTTTTTCACTTACTGTAAGGCGTCCCGGAAGAAGTGGTAGGCGCCGTGGTTGTGTTTGAACACCGTCAGCATCACCTTCTTCATCTGGGTGCTGTAGGGGAAAAAAAAAAAGGGTAAGGGGGGGGGAAAAAAAAGCCCTGAAAAGCCCGCTTTTGGCCCCAAAAAGCTGCTGTCACCTGTTGGCCACCAGCTGTAGGATCTGTAGGAGGAATTTGCCCAGCCCTCGCCGGCGCACCCGGCTCTCCAGCTGCACCTCATAGCTGCGGGGATGAGAACCCCAAATCACCACGGCCCCGTTTCCAGGGCTTTTTGCCCCATTCCCAGGCCCCTTTCGCCCCATTTCCAGATCCTTTTGGCCCCCCATTCCCAGCCCCTTTCCACCCCATTTCTGAGTCCCCTTTTGCCCCATTCCAAGAGCCCCTTTCTCAGCCCCTTTCCATCCCTTTTTGCCCTATTTCCGAGCACTTTTCTGCCACTTTCCACCCCTTTTTGCCCCTTTCCCAGCCCCCTTTCCCCCCCCTTTCCAGCCCTTTCTGCCCCTTTTTGCCCCTTTCCCAGCCCCCTTCTTGTCCCCATTTCTGAGCCCTTTCCAGCCCCATTCCCAGCCCCTTTCCACCCCTTTTTACCCCAGCCCCCTTCTTGCCCCATTTCTGAGCCCTTTCTGCCCCTTTTCGCCCCTTTTTGCCCCATCCCCAGCCCCCTTCTTGCCCCATTTCCGAGCTCTTTCTGCCCCTTTTTGTCCCATCCCCAGCCCCTTTCTGCCCCTTTATGCCCTTTTCTGCCCCATCCCCAGCCCCTTTCTGCCCCTTTTTGCCCCATTCCCAGCCCCCTTCCACTCCTTCCTGCCCCTTTCCACCCCTTTTTGCCCCAGCACCCTTCTTGCCCCATTCTCAGCCCCTTTCTGCCCCTTTCTGCCCCATTCCCAGCCCCTTCTTCCCCTTCTTGCCCCATTCCCAGCCCCCTTCCACTCCTTCTTGCCCCATTTCCGAGCCCTTTCTACCCCTTTCCACCCCTTTTTGCCCCAGCCCCCTTCTTGCCCCATTTCCGAGCCCTTTCTGCCCCATTCCCGGCCCCCTTCTTGCCCCCATTTCCAAGCCCTTTCCACCCCATCCCCTTTCCACCCCTTTTTGCCCCAGCCCCAGCCCCCTTCTTGCCCCTATTTCCAAGCCCTTTCCAGCCCCAGCCCCCTTCTTGCCCCCATTCCCAGCCCCTTTCCACCCTTTTTTGCCCCAGCCCCCTTCTTGCCCCATTTCCGAGTCCTTTCTGCCCCTTTTTGCCCCATTCCCAGCCCCCTTTCCCCCCCCTTTCCAGCCCTTTCTGCCCCTTTTTGCCCTATTCCCAGCCCCCTTCTTGCTCCCTTTCCACCCCTTTTTGCCCCAGCCCCCTTCTTGCCCCATTTCCGAGCCCTTTCTGCCCCTTTCCGCCCCTTTTTTGCCCCATCCCCGACCCCTTTCTGCCCCCTTTTCCACCCACCAGTAGAGCACCTCTTCCCCGCACTCGACGTCGAAGCGGAAATGGGAGAAGGCGACGGGGCCGGCGGCGGCGTCGCGGGCGATGAGGTACCAGGCGCGGTCGTCCACCAGCTCCTCCCGCTTCTCCCGCTCCTTCCAGCCCCACTCGCTCTGCTCGTACCTGCGGGGAAACACCCCCCCGGGGGGCCCCCCCCCTCCTCGGTTTTGGGGCAAAACACGGAGGGTTCGGGGCTGGCCGGGGGGCGCACTTACAGCGTCTGCATGTTGCTCTTGGTCAGCTCGAAAGCCCACTCCAGGGTGGCCGGCTCCAGGCGGGCGCCGCGTCGGCACTCGATGGCGACATCGAGGCTGGGAGAAAGGGGGGGGGGGGGGGGGGGAAAAGGCACCGTTGGGCCCCCCCCGGCACCGGCGGCAGCACCGCGGTTTTGCCATACCCGGGGGGGGGGCACTCACCCGTTGCGGTCGTATTTCTTGAACACCGGGAAGGCTTCGAGGGGGTCTTCGAGCTGGGAGGAAGCAAACAGCGCCCCAAAAGTTGAAGGGGGGGGGGGCAGGGTTTGCTCCCCGCAGGGTAATTTTGCCCTTTTTGGCCCCGTTTTGAGGCTGGGGGGTGTGTGTGGGGGGGGTGCTCACCTTGTTGGCTGCCTCCACCTTGGCGCAGACGGCATCCATCGCCGCCCGCTCCTCCAGGCGCTTCTGCTTCTTCTCCTTGGCCTTGCTGGATTTCCTCTGCAGGAGGAGCAGAAAAAGGTGATTTTGTGCTAAATCTGCATTTTAATTTATTTATTTATTTTTTTTAACAGGGAAATCCCCACCCAGCAGGAACACAAGATTCCCAACAAGAGATTAAGACATAAAACAGCCCCCGGGGAAAGAAAAATCAGCAATTAACAGCGGGCTGCCAAAGCTGAGCTCACCCAAACCCCCTCACAAAAAAAGAAGTGTGTTTTGGGGAAGAAAAGTGGTTTTTTTGACAAAAACATAGGCAGAGGGAGGACACAGCAACAGGCTGAACCCCACAAGTCACCTCGGAGCAGGACAAGAACTTTTTTTTGTGTCCCAGTCCCTGCCTGATGGGAAATTTGTGAGGTTTCCCCCCAAATCTTTGGTTGTGTGATGAAGCACGCAGTGGAACACGGCTTTCCCCACATCCACGCAGAATTATCCCTTTTTATTTTTTTTTTTAATTTCTGTTTTTATTTCTGCTACTGGTTAAAAGCTCCCTGTTGAAGATAATCCAAAACCAAGCCGTTTTCCCCCAAAACCCTGGCAATTTCCCCCCCAAGCCCTGCCGGCATCACCTCAGGATCCCCAAATGACCTCAGATTTACATAGGAAAAAGAGTCCCCGGGCTTTATCTCCATGAAAGCTACACCAAAAAAGGCAAAAACACGATTTTACAATACTCTGCCTGCCGGTGTGCATGCGGTGAGTGTGGGATGGGGCAAGCCCTTCCCCTAAATAACCCCCCCCCCCCCAGTTTGGGGAACTTCAGGTGGTTTCGGTGTTTTTCCTCAGCGCTTGCTGCTGGCTGGGACAGAGACTCCAAAAAAGCTCTGGTATTGGGTCATTTTGGGGAGAAAGGCGCAATTTTTCCACCACGAGGGAGAAAATCACCCCATTTCCCAGCAGTTTGCACCCACAATTGGGTAAAACAGGGGGGGCAATGTCACCAAGGGTCCCTGCAGAGCCCCATAGAGCCCCCAAATCCCCTCGGAGATGCCCTAAAACCCCTCAAAAGGGCCCAAATCCCCTTAAAGGGACTACAAACACCCCCAGAGAGCTGCAAGTCCCCTCAGAGAAGCCCCCTAAGCCCCTGAAAGACCCCAAATCCCCTCAGAGATGCCCGAAAATCCCTCAGAAGGCCTCAAATCCCCTCAAAGGGACCCCAATTCCCTCAGAAACATCCCCAAACCCCTCAAAAGGCCCCGAATCCCCTCAGAGATGCCCCAAAACCTCTCAAAAAGCCCCAAATCCCCTTAAAGGGACCACAAGCATCCTCAGACAGTCCCAAATCCCCTCAGAGAAGCTCCAAACTCCTCAAAAGGCCCCCATTTCCCTCAGAGATGCCCTAACCCCCCCCTCAAAAGACACCAAACCCCCTCGGAGAAGCACCCGAAACCCTTTAGAGGCAGCAAATCCCCTCAGGAATGCCCCAGAGCCCCTCGAGAAGACCCCAATCCCCTCAGAAACACCCCAAACCCTCTCAAAAGCCCCCAAATCCCTTCAGAGGCGCCACCAAAACCCCTCAAAGGCCCCAAACCCCCCTCAGGGATGCCCCAGAGCCCCTCGAGAAGCCCCCAACCACCTCAAAAAAGCCTCAAACCCCCCTCAAAAGGCCCCAAACTCCCCCCGCTTCCCCGCTCCAGGCTCCCCCACCGCCCCGCTCACCCCCATAGCGGCGCCGAACGGGGCCGCGGCAGCTCCTGACGGCGCGGGGGCCCGGGGGGCTCTGAGGGGCCGCGCGGGGAGCGCGCCCTATTTATAGGGGGGGGAGGGGCGCGGGGCGCGCGAGCCTGCGGCCGGCCGGGGACACTGCGCCTGCGCAGAGCCCGCGCGGGGCGGGAGGGGGGGGCAGCGGGAGAGAGCTGCGCGCATGCGCCTTGTAAACAGAGGAGCCCGGCCTCGTCGTGCGCATGCGCGGATGGGAGGAGGGGGCGGGGCTGGAGGGCGGTGCCAACGGTCGTGCGCGTGGCGGCGCCGCGAGGCGCGAAGGCAGGCGGGCGCTGATTGGCTGAGGGGGCCTTGGGCGGGAAGGCGGCGAGGCCACACCCTGCGCTGAGGGGAGCCGGCCTCAGAACGGCCCCAGAGGGGGCCCGAGGCACTGCCCACCGCGCTGCCCCACGGCCGCCTCACAGCGGCCCCACAGCGCTGCCCCGCGGCGATGGGCTCCAGCCGGACCCCCCCGCCTGCCCTCCCGTGCCCCCACGGCGGTGAGCAGCCCCACAGCAGGGGGCGGGAGGTGTGGGGCAGCCCCACAGCAAGGCCTGTGGTGAGGGGAGGGCTCTTAGCTGCCCCCCAGCAGCCCCCCCCCGCAGTGGGGTCCCCAGCCCCATCCCTCTCCTGCCCCACAGCGAGCCCTGGTGAGGCCCTTTTGGCCTCCCCTCCCACTGTCCCCCAGCCCTTTGCCATGCCGGGGGGGGAGAACGAGGACACCCAGCCCTGTATCACCCCCCCCCCCCCCCCAAGGTCACACTGTGGGGCCCACCCTATTGTCACCCCATGTCAGGGCTGGGACCCCTGTGTCCCCCACATGCCCCCCCCCATATCCCCTATGTTCCCATATCTCCCCTGCATCCCTGTGTCCCCCCTCATATCACCCCAATGTCCCTGTGCCCCCCCACGCCCCCCCCATGTCCCCGTGTCCCCCCTGTGCCCCCTAATGTCCCCGTGCCCCTCCCATTTCTCCCTGTCCCCTCCCATGCCCCTGTTTCCCCCTATGTCAAACCATGTCCATGTCCCCCCCGTGTCACCCCGTGTCCCCCCCTCATCTCCGTGTCCCCACCATGTCCCTGTTCCCCCCCGTGTCCCCCCCATATCCCCCTCATGTCCCCGTGTCCTCCTCACCCCCATATCCCCACCATGGCCCTCCCCATATCCCTGTGCCCCCCGTGTCCCCGTGCCCCCCATCCCCATGTCCACTGTCCCCACCTCCCTCACGTCCCCCTTTGTGTCCCCACGTCACCTGCATCTGCACCCCCCCCCACCCCCCACCCTTGCACACCCCTTCTCTTTGCACACCCCTTACACTTCCCACCCCCCCCCCCATGCCCCCCCCCGTGCTCACACATCCCCGTGTCCCCACGTCACCCGTGCCCCCCCCCCGGGTCCCCCCCGCCCCCAGCCTGCCCCCGCCCGCCCGCCGTGCCCCCGCGGCCGCCCCCCCGCGCCGGCGGAGGGGTACGCTCGGGGGGGGGGCCGTGCTGAGGCCGGGGGAGCTGGAACTACTTTGGCACCGGCAGGCGGCGGGAGCGGCCGGCGGCGCTTTGTGTGGGCGCGGGGTGGGCTCAGGACCCCCCCACCGCCCCCCCCCACACCTCCCTTTTTGGGACCCTCCCCCCCCTTCCTTCACCCACCCAGTGCCCAGCACCGCTGCACCCCCCCCCCCCCCCAAAAAAAAAAATAATAAAAAATAAAGGGGCTGCATCCTGCGGGCATGGGGTGCCGGTGCTGAGCCCCAGGGTGCTGGGGAAGGCTGGGGGGGGGGCACGCCGTGCGCCCCCCCCTCGGGGCCGGCGATGCCCTCGGTGATGGAGAAACCCTCGGGGATCCTGTCCCGCAGCCGCGCCAAGTCGGCCGCCGGCGGCCCCCCCTCCGAGGACGAGGGCAGCGAGGACGAGCACGCGCACGGTGAGTGCCCCCCCCCCGCAAATACACGTGCGGCACTCGGGCACGGGGTGGGGGGGGGCGACAAAAACGGCCCCGGGGGGGGGGGGGGGGGGAACAAAGCCCCGTCCCCCGGCCGCGGCCCCATTGTCCCCGGCCGCCGCCGCGTGTGCGCCGGCCTCCGGCTTTGTTCGCCCGCGCCCCCCCCGTGTCACCCCGCCGCTGACCCCCCTCCCTTTTTGCTTTTTTACCCCCCCCCCCCCCGCAGACAGCATGATCCGCGTGGGGGCCGACTACCAGGCGGTGATCCCCGACTGCAAACCAGGTAGGGCAGGGCGGGCGCAGGGGGGGCCTGTTTGTGTGTCCCCCCCCCCCCCCAAACACCCTCACCCCCGTGTCGCCCCAGAGAGCCCCGCGCGCTACAGCAACAAGGAGCTGAAGGGGATGCTGGTGTGGGCACCCAACCACTGCGTCTCTGATGCCAAACGTGAGCAACACCCCCCCAGAAGGGATGGGACCCCCCCCTGCCACCTTTGGGCCCCCCCCGTGGCCTTTTGGCCCCCCCCTGATGCCGCTTCCCCCCCCGCAGTGGATAAATACATCGCCATGGCGAAGGACAAGCACGGCTACAACATCGAGCAGGTACCGCTGGGGCGCTCCGGGTGCCCCCCCGGCACCCGGTACCCGCTGAATCCCCCCCCCACGCCCTTCCCCGGTGCCCCCCCCCCCCCGCTTTGTGTGCCCACCCCCCCCCCCGCAGGCGCTGGGCATGCTGCTGTGGCACAAGCACGACGTGGAGAAGTCGCTGGCCGACCTGGCCAACTTCACGCCCTTCCCGGACGAGTGGACGGTGGAGGACAAGGTGCTCTTCGAGCAGGCCTTCAGCTTCCACGGCAAGAGCTTCGCCCGCATCCAGCAGATGGTCAGCCCCCCCCCGTGCCCCCCCCGTGGCCCCCCTGCACCCCAAAACGCCCCCCGGGGGGCTCCCCCCCGCCCCCAACCCGGGCAGGAGCTGCCTGAACCCCAACCCCACCCCCTTAGGCCATGGGACGTGCCAGTCCCTGACCCCCCCCTGCAGCAATGACCCCCCCTCCAGGCGGTTTTGCCACCCCCCAGCAGATAGTATGTGCCCCCCCCCCCTCAGCCCCACCATAGGCCATGGGACGTGGCCCCCCCATCCGTCCCCTGCAGGTGGCACCCCCCCATCACCTCCCAGTCCCTCTTTTTTGGGGTACCCCCCATTTTTGGGGTGCCCCCCCGGTTTTTTGGGGTTCTCCCCACTTTTGGGGTGCCCCCTCCCATTTTACACCCCCCCCTGCTTTAGGGGTGACCCCCCCTTTTAGGGCTACCCCCACTTATTTAGGGCGACCCCCCAAGTTTTATGGATTCCCCCTCATTTTGTGATGTCCCCCAGTTTTATGGGTTCCCCCCCAGTTTTATGGGTTCCGAAGCCTCCCCCCCATTTTATGCTGCCCCCCCCATTTTACACCTGCCCCCCCCCTTCAGCACCACCCCTTTCCAGTGCCACCCCCAACAGCCCCACCGCTCCCCTCATCCCCACTCCTGCAGCCGGGGGGACCCCAAACCCCCTCCAACTCCCCCCAAACCCCCCCCAAGTGCCCCCCCCGAACCCCCAAAGCCCCCCCCTCACCCTTTTCCCCCCCCAGCTGCCCGACAAGCTGATCCCCAGCCTGGTCAAGTACTACTACTCCTGGAAGAAGACGCGCAGCCGCACCAGCGTCATGGACCGCCAGGCCCGGCGCCTGCTGGGGCGCAAGGAGCGGGACGACAGGTGCCCCCCCGACCCCCCCAAACCCCCCCAGACCCCCCCGAGCCCCTCTCAAACCCCACTGACCCCTCCCCTTTCGCAGCAACGACGAGATGGAGGAGCACCGCCTCACCAGTGAAGGGGAACTGGAAGCTGCCGACCCCAAAAAAGACCCTTTTTACCCCAAAAGCGGCTTGGGGGGGCGCAAGGAGGCGCAGTACCGGCACCACCCCCCGCGACAGCGCCGGCGGCCCCCCCGCGGCATGCACCTGAGCCGCGAGGACGTGGCCGGCGTCACCGCCAACCCCGACCTGGGTGCCCTGGCGCTGCGGCAGCTCGACTGCCAGCTCGTCTCCCTC
Source organism: Clangula hyemalis (assembly GCA_963989345.1). The sequence goes on along the minus strand of OZ022466.1, from coordinate 198,861 downwards.
AAGCGCCAGGTAGCTGCGCCCCAAATTAACGTGGGGGGGGGGGGGACGAGAACACCCCCGAAACATTGGGGAGCCCCCCCCGATCGCTGTGTCCCCCCCCCGTGCCGCAGGTGCAGTGCATCAAGCAGATCAACAGCGGGCTGAGGCAGGCGCTGGAGGGCGGCGTGGAGGCGCTGCGGCCGCCCGAGGTGCGTTGGGGGGGGGTCGGGGGGGCTCTGTTTGTCCCTCTGTCTGTCCCTCTGTCCCCTGGGTCCTGGGGGTGTCCCCAGCAGTGGGGGTGTGGCACCGCGCGCCCCTTTGTGTCCTGTTGTGTCCCTGGTGTCACACCGTGTCCCATCATGTCCCCGTACACCCCATTACGTCCCCACAGACCCCCTCGTGTCCTCTCATGCCCCCGGTGTCACCCCACGTCCCCATGGTGTCACCGTGTCCCCGTACGCCCCATCGTGTCCCACAGCATCACGGTGTCCCCCTGGTGTCCCCCAGTGTCCCCCGGTCCTGCAGCATCCCTTTGGTGTCTCACAGTCCCATAGTGTCCCCCCTGGTGTCCCCTGGCCCCATAGCATCCTCCAGTGTCCCACGACCCTATAACATCCCCTGGTGTCTCCCAATGTCCCCTGGTGTCCCCTGGTCCCCCCCCAGTGTCCCCTGACCCCATAGCATCCCCCAGTGTCACCCAGTGTCCCATTCCGTCCCCTCTCCCCACAGGCCACCAGCAAATTCAGCTCCCGCTGGACCACGGACGAGCAGCTGCTGGCGGTGCAGGGTGAGTGCAGGAGGGGGCCACACTGGGGGGTATCCCGGGAAGGGGGGGGGGGCCCTCCCGTTAACCCGGTGCCTCCCCCCCCCCCCCCCGCAGCCCTGCGGCGCTACGGCCGCGACTTCCCGGCGGTGGCGGCGGTGCTGGGCACCAAGACGGCGGCGCAGGTGCGGAGCTTCGTGGCCAGCGCCCGCCGCCGCTTCGGCCTCGACCGGGTGCTGCGCGAGTGGGAGGCCGAGCGCGGCAGCAGCGGCGGCGGCGGCGTCCCCCCCCCGCCACCCCCACCCGAGGAAGAGGAGGAGGAAGATGAGGAGGAGGAAGAGGTGAGCGCCCCCCCCACCCGCTGCTGCCGCCCCCGCCCGCCGCCACCCCCGCCAACCCGCCGCCTCTCCCCGCAGGTGCAGATCACGGCGGTGTCGGCGCCCCCCCCGCCGCCGTCGCCCTCGCGGCCCCCGCAGCCCCCCCCGCTGCTGCGCCCGGCCCTGCCCCAGCCCCCCCCGGGGCCGCCGCAGCCCCCGGGGCTGCCCCGGCCGCCCCCCCCCCCTGCAGCCCGGCCGCGCGCTGCCGCCGCGCCCGGCCCCGCCCCCGCTCGTCCGCCCCGGCCACGCCCACGCCGCCAGGCCACGCCCACCCGCCGCCGGGCACGCCCCGCCCCTCTGAGCGGCGGGACCACGCCCCCTTCGAGAGACCACGCCTCCCGCCGCAGAGGGCTCGGAGGACTCCGCCTCTCACCCAAGAGGCCCGGTGGCTCCGCCCACTCCGGAGGCCACGCCCCCGGGCGCCCCCCGCTGGGTGGGGGAGAGGCAGCCCGGGGGGGGGGGGGGGCTGGGAGGGGGGGGAAATAAGGGGGGGGGGGCGGGGGTGTCCGGCCACGTTTGCAATAAAGGTATTTTACTAGAGAGGCTGCGTGCAGTGGGGGGGGGGGGAACTGGGGGCACTGGGCTGTACTGGGAGGGTGCTGGGGGTGGTACTGGTTCATACTGGGAGCACTGGTGCAGAGGCAGCGGCTCTTTGTGGAAAGATTTTAATCTAGAACCTGGAAAATCAACAGCGAGCGCCGGCCGGGGGGGGGTGGGGGGGCCGGCGGTGCTGCAGCCTCCCCCCAACACCCCCCCCCCCCGCCCCAAAAACCCCTCCCCAGGCAGCAGCACCCCGGGGTGCCCCCCCCGGGTGCCGCCCCGCCCCCTGCTGGGGGGGGAGGGGGGGTTCAGCAGGTCAAAGGGGGGCGACCCCCCCCCGGGGGGGGGGCTGAGGAGAGGGGGGGGGGGAACCGCCCCCGGCAGCAGCAGAGCCCCCCCCCGCGGCGGGGCCCTTCCTGAGTGAGGGGCGGGGGCGCAGGGACGGCTCCGGGTCCCCCTCGTGGCCCTGGGGGGGGGACACGGGGACACCCCCGTGACCCCCCAAGGCCACGGGGTGTCCCCGGGGGGCGTCCCGGTGCCCCCCCCAAGGCCACAGGGTGTCCCCATAAGGCCACAGGGTGTCACCACAGGGCATAGCCCCGGGGTGTCCCCGAAAGGCTCCGGGACCCCCCCCATAAGGCCCGGGCCCCCCCCGCTGTCCCCCTGTCCCCATAAGGCTCCGCGTCCCATAAGGATGGAAAGGCCCCAAAGTGTCCCCGCAGGGCGGGGGGGGGGGGGGATGGTCGGGGTGTCCCCGTGTCACCGCAGGGACAGGAAGGCCACCCCGTGTCCCTTTGGGACCTGGGGCCACCCGGGACATCCCCTGGGGACACCCAGGGTCCCCGTAAGGCTCTGGGATGGCCCCGCAGGTCCCAGCCTGACCCCAACCGACCCTGGGATTGTCCCCAGGTCCCTGCAGGTCCCGGCCTGACCCCAGAGGTCTTGGGGACATCCCTGTCCCCAGAGGTTTTGGGGCCGTCCCCAGGTCCCAAGCTGATCCTACAGGGCTTGGGGACACCTCCAAGTCCCTGCAGGCCCCAGACTGACCCCACAGGGCCCTGGGACTGACCCCACGTCCCTGGGGGTCCTGGGTTAACCCTGCAAGTTTTGGGGCCCCAGAGATTTTGGGGCTGCCCCCAGAGGTGTTGGGGCCGTCCCCAGGTCCCTGCAGGTCCCGCTTTGTCCCCACAGGTCCGGGGTTGACCCCACAAGTCTGGGGTGTCCCCCCCCCCGAGAGCTCCTTTAGGGCCGTCCCCACGTCCTGTGCCGCGACCCCACCGCCGGGCTCCATCCCCACAGGTCCTGAGGGGGGGGGGGGCTGGAAGGGGTGGGGGGGGCGCCCCTACAGCAGGTCCCATCCCAACGCCGACCCCGCAGGGTCCTGGGACCCCCCATGAGGAGCAGGACCGGGACCAGGGAGGGGGGGGGGGGGGGTCCAATAGGTGCCGGGTCCACGCCCCCCCCCCCCTTTATACAAGAGGAGCCCCCTGGGGAGGGGGGGGGGGGTGCGCGCTCAGAGCTTGAGCTCGTTGGCCACCTTGGAGGCAATGTTCTTGAAGGCCATGGAGGTGCCGGCGATGCGCTTGAAGCGGACGCCGTTGAGCGAGAGGCGCGGCAGCTTGCACACCTCCATCTCCCACTGCACGAAGGAGTCGTGGCCGGGGGCGCCGTGGGCGCAGAGCAGCACGAAGCGCTCCTGCAGCTCGCAGCGGCAGCTGTTGGCGTCCAGCACCTTGCGGATCTCCCGCATCATCTCGCCCGGCTCCAGCGCGCTCGTCGTCTTCATGCTCCACGTGAAGCGCAGCGAGCGCGGCTTCGCCTCCCGACCGCCGACGCCGACGCCGCCGCCTCCACCGCCGCCGCCTCCCAGCTCCTCGCGCTCCTTCTCCACGCCCACCGGCGGCCTGCGGGGAGGGGGGGATACGGGGGTTACTGGGGGGTTACTGGGAGGGGAATGGGAGAGCAGAGGGGGTTACTGGGAGGGGAATAGGGAGAGGGGGGTTACTGGGAGGGGAATAGGGAGAGGGGAGGGGACTACTGGGACTACTGGGGAGGGAAATAGGGAGAGGGCAGGAGCTTTATTGGGGAAGAGGCTACTGGGAGGGGGTTACTGGGATTACTGGGGAGGGAAGGGGGGTTACTGGGCAGTTAACTGGGGTGTTGTTGGGGGACAAGGGGGTTACTGGGAGGGAAGCTGCTGGGAGGGGAATAGGAGAGGGCAGGAACGGGGGTTACTGGGCAGTTACTGAGGGGGGGAGGGGGTTACTGGGATTACTGGGCAGGAAGCTACTGGGAGAGGGAATGGGGAGAGAGCAGGGGGGTTACTGGGGAAGAGGCTACTGGGAGGGGAATGGGAGAGGGGAGGGGGTTACTGGGATTACTGGGGAGGGCAGGGGGGTTACTGGGAGGGAAGCTGCTGGGAGGGGAATGGGAGAGGGCAGGAACAGGGGTTACTGGGCAGTTACTGAGGGGGGGAGGCGGTTACTGGGATTACTGGGGAGGGAAGGGGTGTTACTGGGAGGGAAGCTGCTGGGAGGGGAATGGGAGAGGGCAGGAACAGGGGTTACTGGGAGGGGAATGGAAGAGGGGAGGGGGTTACTGGGATTACTGGGGAGGGAAATAGGGAGAGGGCAGGGGCATTACTGGGGAAGAGGCTACTGGGAGGGGAATGGGAGAGGGGATGGGGTTACTGGGATTACTGGGGAGGGAAGGAGGGTTACTGGGAGGGAAGCTGCTGGGAGGGGAATGGGAGAGGGCAGGAACGGGGGTTACTGGGCAGTTACTGAGGGGGGGAGGGGGTTACTGGGATTACTGGGCAGGAAGCTACTGGGAGGGGGTTACTGGGATTACTGGGGAGGGAAGGGGGGTTACTGGGCAAGAAGCTACTGGGAGAGGGAATGGGGAGAGGGGGTTACTGGGGGAGGGAAGGAATGGAGGAGGGGGCTACTGGGAGGGGAATGGGAAAGGATGGGGGTTACTGGGAGGGGAATGGGAGAGGGCAGGAATGGGGGTTACTGAGGGGGGCAGTGGGTTACTGGGATTACTGGGCAGGAAGCTACTGGGAGGGGAATGGGAGAGGGGAGGGGGTTATTGGGATTACTGGGGGGGAAGCTACTGGGAGGGGAATGGGAAAGGGCAGGAATGGGGGTTACTGGGGGAGGGAGTTACTGGACAGTTACTGGGGGGGAAGGGGGAAGGGAATGGACAGAGGGGAGGGGGTTACTGGGATTACTGGGCAGGAAGCTACTGGAATGGGGAGAGGGGAGGAACGGGGGTTACTGGGGAGGGAAGCTACTGGGAGGGAAATGGGCAGAGGGGTTACTGGGAGGGGGAAAACGGGTGGGGGGGTTACTGGGGGGAAGGGGACAGGACCCCCAGGGAGGGCACTGGGGTGCTGCAGGGGATTGGGGGGGGGGGGGGGGGGAAGCACCTTGGGCACCCTATGGATGGGGCTGGGAGGGGACCACAACCCCACAGACACCATGGGGATGGGGTGGGGGTCCCGAGCGCCCTGGGGGGGGGGTCCCTGGGGGTGTCACAGCCCCACCCCCCCCCCCCCACGGCCCCCTCCCCGCGCTCACCGCAGCGTCTCCACGCGCTCCTTGCTCTCGGGCTCGTGCGGGTTCCTCGAGAAACAGAAGGGGCAGAGGTCAGCGGGGGGGGGGGCAATGGGCGGGGTGGGGGGGCACCCAGCCCCCTCCACCCCCCCCCTCCACGGCGAGACCCAGGCGGACAGACAGCACGGGGACAGGGGGACACGGGGACAGGCAGCCAGCGGGGAGGGGGCCATGCGGGGCCGTGCAGCGCCGAGGCTTTTTTTTTTTTAAGGGGGGGGGAAAACTGGGAGAGGGGGCAGGGGGATAAAGGGGGGGCCGGGGGGGGGGGGGGGGCCGCGGCGCCTACCTTCTGGCAAACCTGAAAGACAGATTTCTACAAAGACAAACAGAAGAGAAGGGCGGCGTTGGGAGGGGGGGGGCACAGGGCGGCGCAGCCCCCTCCCCGCCCCGGGGGCTCCCCCCCTAGGACCCCTGGATGTGGGGGTGTCCCCGGGTGTGTGTCTGCTCCCCCCCCCACCTCAAACCATGGCACCCCGAGCGGGGATGGGCTCGGCGGGAGGACCCTGGGGAGGGGAGAAGCAGGAGCCCCCCCCCCCCCCAATGCTGTGCCCCCCCCCCAAGCCCTGCGGCGCTTGCACCGGTGGCAGCACACAGAGGGGAGGGGGGGCACGGGACAATGGGGCGAGGGGGGGGGAGAAAGGACACTGAGGGGACAGGGAGAGCCCCAGGAGGGCACGGGGGGGGCAGGAAGGGACATGGGGGGGCACCTGAGGAGCCCTGAGAGGGGGGGGGACACAAGGAGAGGCTGGGGGGGACACAGAAGGGGGACACAGAAGGGGATGGGGGGGGCCCCAAAAGGGATGAGGGGTGGGGGGGGGGCACAGAAGGAAGTGGAAGAGCCCCAAAGGGACGAGGGGGGGGGACAACACAGAAGGGGGACACAGAAGGGGATGGGGGGGGGGGGGCCCAAAGGGACAAAGGGTGGGGGTCACAGCAGGGGATGAGGCGCAGGGGGGGGGGACACAAAGGGGGACACGGAGGATCCCGAGGCAGCGCTGTGGGGCCACACAGGAGGACGCAGACACCCCGATTTTGGGGCTGGGGAGGGGGGGGGGGGGAAAAATAAATAAAGAGGCTTTTTTTTTTTTTTTGGGGGGGGGGAGGCCGCCGGGGGCTCACCTGCGGACGAACTTGGAGGTGAACTTGCTGAAGAGGCTGGCGGAGGGGCCGCGGCGGCCCTGGCTGGCGCCCGAGGGGGAGGCGGGGGGGGGGGGCACGGCGTAGGGCAGGGGGGCCTGGTCCCGCGCCTGCCGCAGCTGCCCGGCGTGGAAGGTGCTGCGGCTCGACACGCCGCGGGGGAAGCTGGGCCGCTCGCACAGCCCCTGGCTGATGTTGTGCGCCGACGGCGACGCCACCGGCACCCGCGCCGGGGCCGCGCTGTTGGGGGGGGGACATAAAAAAAAGGAGAAAAAAAGAAAAAAAAAGAGGATGGGGGGGGGGCGGCAGCCCCGCGTTAGTTGAGGTGGTGAAAGCCTGGCGCTGATTCAGCTGTCTTCTTTGGGGATGGTGGGGTGAGCCGGGGCACCCAAGGGAGCTGCTGGGGTCCCCCCCATCACCCTGGGGACTGCAGGGTGACCCGGGGCACCTCGGGGACCTGTGGCACCCAAGGGACCTGCTGGGGTCCCCCTGCCACCCACCATTACCCTGGGGACTGCAGGGTGACGCGTGGCACCCAAGGGACCTGCCAGGGTCCCCCCATCACCCACTATCACCCTGAGCACCTAAGGGACCTGTGGCACGCAAGGGACCTGCTGGGGTCCCCCTGCCGCCCACCATCACTCTGGGGACTGCAGGGTGACCCGGGGCACCTTGGGGACCTGTGGCACCCAAGGGACCTGCTGGGGTCTCCCCATCACCCTGGGGACTGCAGGGTGACCTGGGGCAACTCGGGGACCTGTGGCACCCAAGGGACCTGCCAGGGTCCACCCATCACCCTGGGGACTGCAGGGTGACCCGGGGCACCCAAGGGACCTACTGGGGTCTCCCCATCACCCTGGGGACTGCAGGGTGACCCGGGGCACCTCGGGGACCTGTGGCACCCAAGGGACCTGCTGGGGTCCCCCCCATCACCCACTATCACCCTGGGGACTGCAGGGTGACCCAGGGCACCTCGGGGACCTGCTGGGGTCCCCCCACCACCCGCCGTTGCCCCAGGGTGACCGATGCCACATTAGGGACCCGCCAGGGCCACCAGCACCCTGTGGGACCAGTGTGGGACCCTAGGGGTGGGTGGGGGTTGCTGGCACCCCATGAGAGCACCCGAGGGACCTGCAGATGGCCACCAACACCCCAATGGCACCCAAGGGACATGCAGGGGGTCACCAGCACCCAAATGGCACCCAGGGGACATGCAGGGGGTCACCAGCACCCCAATGGCACCCAAGGGACCTGCCAGCACCCAGGGGACATGCAAGGGGTCACCCAATGGCACCCAAGGGACCTGTCAGTGTCCCTCGTCACCCCCCACCACCCTGAGGACCCAGTGGGGGCCACCGGTGCCCCCCGCCACCCCACAACACCCTGGGGGGGGACCCACCAGGGTCACCCCCACCCCACATCACCCCTCCCCAGCACCCTGGGGTGCCCCCACAGGACCCCGAATCTCCCCCATCCCCAGCTAGGGGGGGGGGAGGGGGGAGGGGCAAGGGGACCCCCACCCAAGGGATCCCCCCCCCCAACTTTTCTCCCACCCCCCAGGCGTGGGCCCCGCGCTGAGTTGAGGGGGGGGTGGGGGGGGGCAGCGCGGCCGCGGGGCCTTGCCTGGGTCGGGGCCCCTCGCAGTTGGCATCGGCGGGGGCAGCGGCGGGTTTCGGGTGCTGCCGGGGCCGCGGGGGGGCCCCCGGGGCCGGGGGGGCGGCGGGCGAGGGTCGGCAGCCCGGGGCGGGCAGGCTAAGGAGAGAAAAGCGGGGGCGCGGGGGGGGTTAGGGGGCGCAGGGGGGCAGTTAGGGGGTGCGGGGGGGCGGTTAGAGGGCAGTTAGGGGGTGCAGGGGGGCGGTTACGGGGTGCAGGGGGTGCTGGGGGGGGGATTTGGGGGGGGCCCCCACCTGTCCTTGCCGTTCTGCAGCGTGCTCTGGCCCAGGCTGGCGCGGTCGAGCAGGGGGGAGTTCCGGCTGCGCGTGGTGCCGGTGGAGAGGACGCTGTTCTGTGGGGTGGGGGGGATGCTGGGGGGGGGGGGCACAGGGGCAGGAGCCCCACAGCCACCCCAAAAATCAGGGGGGCCAGGGGGGTCCTAGTACCCCAAGGTTGTCCCGGGGAGGGGGGGTCAGGTGCCCAAAATACCCCAAAATGGAGGAAAAGGGTGCTCTGGTACCCCAAAACGACCCCAAAATAGGGGAAAGGGGTGTTCTGACACCCCAAAATGATCCCAAAATAGAAGAAACGGGTGCTCTGGCACCCCAAAATGACCCCAAAATAAAGGAAAGGGGTGTTCTGACACCCCAAAACGACCCCAAAATAGGGGAAAGGGGTGTTCTGGCACCCCAAAACGACCCCAAAATGAAGGAAAGGGGTGTTCTGGCACCCCAAAATGACCCCAAACAGGGGAAAGGGGTGTTCTGGCACCCCAAAATGATCCCAAAATAGAAGAAACGGGTCCTCTGGTACCCCAAAACGACCCCAAAATAGAAGAAATGGGTGCTCTGGCACCCTAAAACGACCCCAAAATAGAGGAAAGGGGTGTTCTGGCACCCCAAAATGACCCCAGAATAGGGGAAAGGGGTGTTCTGGCACCCCAAAACTACCCCAAAATAGGGGAAAGGGGTGTTCTGGCACCCCAAAATGATCCCAAAATAGAAGAAACGGGTGCTCTGGTACCCCAAAATGATCCCAAAATAGAATAAATGGGTGCTCTGGCACCCCAAAACGACTCCAAAATAGAGGAAAGGGGTGTTCTGGCACCCCAAAACGACCCCAAAATAGGGGAAAGGGGTGTTCTGGAACCCCAAAATCACCCTAAAATAGAAGAAACGGGTGCTCTGGCACCCCAAAATGACCCCAAAATAGAGGAAAGGGGTGTTCTGGCACCCCAAAATGATCCCAAAATAGGGGAAAGGGGTCTTCTGGCACCCCAAAACTACCCCAAAATGGAGGAAATAGATGTCCTGGCACCCCAAACCCACCCCAAAACACGGGTGCCACATGGCCCAGTTCCCCAAACTCCCCCCAAAACGCAGGTGCCAGACCCCCGGCTCCCCAAAATCACCCCAAAATGCAGGTGACGAGCCCCCCCCCAGTCCCCAAAATCCACCCCAAAACACAGGCACTGGGCCCCCAGTCCCCAAAACCCAGTGCCAGTCCCTACAACCTGGTACCAAAACGCAGGTACCCAGCCCCCCCCCAGCCCCCCCAAACCCACCCCAAAACCCCAGGTACCGTGCTCCCCAGCACCCCCAACCCCGCCCCCCCCCAAGGACCTAGCCCCCTATCACCCCCCCCCCCAGCACCCCGCGCCCCGTGCTGACCGTGGAGGGCGAGGGGGTGCCCTTGGCTCGCTCGAGGCCGGGCAGGGGGCTGGGGGGCACCTTGGCGGTGCTGCCCGCTCGCCGCCCCCCCTCCTCGTCCGCCCCCCGCTTGTTCTCGGCGTTGGCCGCCTGCGTCTTCTTCGAGTAGGACGACGAGGTGGGGATGGAGAGGCCGGCTGCAGGGGGGGGGGGAAAAAAAACACAAAAAATGGCATCACCCACCCAAAACTCCTTCCTCGGGACGTCCCCAAGCTGTGGGGGGGGGCTGTCCTTGTCGCCCCCCCACCCCGCGGGGCTCACCCTGGTCGCTGACGCGGCGCTTGGGGTTGGTGGAGACGCTGCGCTGCACCTTGTGCGCCGGCGAGGGGGCTGAGCTGTTGGCCAGGTCCGGGGCCGCCCGCGGCTTCAGCGCCAGGCTCTCGTCCAGCTGGGGGGGACACATGGGGTCAGAGGGACCCAGGGGACCCAGGGGGGGGGCACGGGGGACAAGGGGGGGGGACACAGGGGGGGTGGGTGGATGCCAGGGGATGGAGCACGTGTGGGGACGCAGCTGGGGCACAAGGAGATGGGGACGTGGTGGCACGGGGGACAGCAGGGGACAGGGACACGGTGGCACAGGGGAGAGCTGGGGACACGGTGACATGGCCGGGGGGGGGTCACAGGCACAGGGTGTGACGTGGGGACACCCCCGGGGAGGACGGTGACCCCCGTGTCCCCTCGTGTCCCTTCCTCTCCTCCCCGTCTGTCCCACTTCGTGGCCCCGCTCCCCACTGTGTCCCCCCCCCCCCCAGCTTTGTGTCCCCATTTCCCCCCCCCCCCCCAGCCGTGTCCCCTCCTGTCCCCAGGCACCTCCGAGCTCTTGTGGTCCAGCAGCAGGTAGGTGGCCATCACCTCGTTGTACTTCTGCCCCACCAGCGACTCCTGGATCTCCTCCCGCGTGTACCCCATGGACACCATCAGCTCTGGGGACAGCCAGGCTCGGTGAGGGGACCTGGGGGGCGCTTTGGGGACACCCCAAATCCCCCCCCCAAGGGTGTATAGGGCACCCCACGGCCCCACCTGTCCGCCGGGGGTCCTTGTAGTCTGGCACGGGCTCCATGTAGGGCTTCAGCTCATCGTCCTCGTGGCCCACGTTCATCCAGCGGTCTTTCATGATTTGCTGTGGGGGGGGGGGGGGGGGGGTGACAACAATTGGGGGGGGTCAGGGGTTTTCTAGGGTGACATTTGGGGTCCCAGGGGGCAGCCTGAGGTCTCTGGGGGTGATGCTTGGGGTCTCTGAGGTACACAGGGACATTGGGGGAGGGCGAGGGACGCTCCAGGGGCACCTGGGGCTGTGCTAGGGGTGCCCTGAGGGTGCCCAGAACTTTTTGGGGGTGCCCCAGGTGTACATTGGGGGTGCCCAGAACCATGCTGGGGGCCTGGGGGGGTTTTGGGGTATTCAGGAGCAAGCTGGGGCTGTCTAGGGGTGTCCTAGGAGGGCACTGGGGCTCTCTGGGGGTCTTTGGGGTGCATGAGAGCACACTGGGGGTGCTCGGAACCATGCTGGGGGTGTCTGGGGGGGTCTTTGGGGTGTTCAGGAGCACTCTGGGGGTGTCCAGGGTGCCCTAGGAGCACGCTAGGGCTCTCTGGGGTGCCCAGAACCATCCTGGAGGGGTCTGGGGGGGTCTTTGGGGTGTTCAGGAGCACTCTGGGGGTGTCCAGGGTGCCCTAGGAGCACACTGGGGCTCTCTGGGGGTCTTTGGGTTGCCCAGAACCATGCTGGGGGTGTCTGGGGGGGTCTTTGGGGTGTCCAGGAGCACTCTGGGAGTGTCCAGAGGTACCCTAGGAGCACACTGGGCTCTCTGGGGGTCTTTGGGTTGCCCAGAACCATTCTGGGGGTGTCTGGGGGCTCTTTGGGGTGTTCAGGAGCACTCTAGGGGCATCCGGAGGTACCCTAAGAGCACGCTGGGGGTGCCCAGAACCATGCTGGGGGTGTCTGGGGGGGTCTTTGGGGTGTCCAGGAGCACTCTGGGGGTGTCCAGAGGTACCCTAGTGCACACTGGGGCTCTCTGGGGGTCTTTGGGTTGCCCAGAACCATTCTGGAGGGGTCTGGGGGGGTCTTTAGGGTGTCCAGGAGCACTCTGGGGGTGTCTGGAGGTACCCTAAGAGCACGCTGGGGGTGCCCAGAACCATGCTGGGGATGTCTGGGGGCTCTTTGGGGTGCCCAGCAACATGCTGGGGGTGCCTGGGGTTGCTCGGGACAACGCAGGGGGTCTCCGGGGGGTGGGGGGTGCCCGCCCCCCCTCACCTCCAGGGTGCCCCGCTTGGTGGGGTTGAGGATGAGGAACTTCTTCAGCAGGTTCTCGCAGTCGGTCGACATGTAGAAGGGGATGCGGTACTTGCCCCGCAGCACCCGCTCCCGCAGCTCCTGGGGAGGGGGCAACACCCATCAGAAAGGACGTGGTGGTGGGGGGGGGGGGGACAAAACCATCCCCCAGAAGCCCCCCAAGGATTAGGAGGGGGTCGTTACCTTGAGGTTCTGCCCGTCGAAGGGCAGGGAGCCGCTGACCAGGGTGTAGAGGATGACGCCCAGGCTCCAGACGTCGACCTCGGGGCCGTCGTACTTCTTGCCCTGGAAGAGCTCGGGGGCGGCGTAGGGGGGGGAGCCGCAGAAGGTGTCCAGCTTGTTCCCGAACGTGAACTCGTTGCTGAAGCCAAAATCGGCGATTTTGATGTTCATGTCGGCGTCCAGCAGCAGGTTCTCTGCCTGCGGCGGGGAGACGGGGTCAGTGCCACGGGGGGGGGGGGGAAATGGGGGGGGGCTTGGGGGCTGCTGGGGGGGGGGGCTGGGGCATCTGAATGCAGCCCTGGGGGTCCCAGATGTGATCCTGGGGGTCCTAAACATGGCCCTGGGGGTCCCAGACATGGCCCTGGGGGTGTCCAGGTGATGCCCTGGGGGTCCCTGGGTGCTGTCACAGGGGTCTCGGGGGTGTCCGGGTGCTGCCCTGGGGTCCCTGGGTGTTTCTGGGGGTGTCCCCAAGGGTCCTGGGGGTGTCCAGGTGATGCCTTGGGGGTCCCTGGGTGCTGTCACAGGGGTCTCGGGGGTGTCCAGGTGATGCCCTGGGGGTCCCTGGGTGTTGCCAGGGGGCCTGGGGGTGTCTGGGTGCCGTCACAGGGGTCTCGGGGGTGTCCCCAAAGGACCTGGGGGTGTCTGGGTGCTGCCCTGGGGTGTCTGGGTGTTTCTGGGGGTGTCCCCAAGGGTCCTAGGGGCATCCAGGTGCCACCCCTGAGGTCCCTGGGGGTGTCTGGGTGCTGTCCTGGGGGGGGTCCCTGCATGATTCTGGGGGACCTGGGGGTGTCCAAGCGTCATCCCGGGGGTCCCTGGGTATTTCTGGGGGACCTGGAGGTGTCCCCAAAAGACCTAGGGATGTCCAGGTGCCACCCCAGGGGTCCCTGGGGGAGGCTGGGTGCTGACCCAGGGACCCCCGTATGTTTCGGGGGGACCCAGGGGTGTCCCCAAAGGACCTGGGGGGCGTCCATGTGCCACCCCCCGGGGGTCCCCCAGGGGGGTCAGAAGGGTTGTGGGGGCAGAAGCGGGGCACCCAAGGAACACCACAGGGGGCTGGGGGTGCTCCCGGGGGGTCCCAGGTGACAAGAAGCCCCCCCCCCCCACCCCCCCAGGGCTCCTCACCTTCAGGTCTCTATGTACAATGAACTTCTGGTGACAGTACTGCACGGCAGACACTATCTGCAGGAGAGGGGGTGTCACGGGGGGGGGTCCCCAAGGGTCCCCAGGGGGTGTGGCCCCCCCCCGGGGGTCCCTAGGGGGTGTCCCTGCCCCCCCCCCCCACCTGTCGGAACTTGGCCCGGGCCTCCTTCTCCTTCATGCGGCCGTGGGCCACCAGGTAGTCGAAGACCTCGCCTGGGGGGAGAGGGAGGGGGTGAGATGTGGCCTTGTCCCCGTCCCTTGTCCCCGTCCCTTGTCCCTGTCCCCGTCCCCTGCTCTGTCCCCATCCCCTGTCCCTATTCTTGTCCCCTGCTCTGTCCCTGTCCCAATCCTCGTCCCCCATCCTTCACCCACCCCCCTGTCTGAGTCCCCTGCCCTGTCCCCGTCCCCCTGTCCCCCATCCTTGTCCCTGTCCCCATCCCAATTCTTGTCCCCTCCCCTGTCCATCCCCTTGCTTGTCCCCTTCCCTGTCCCAATCCTTGTCCCCATCTCCCTGTCCAAGTCCTTGTCCCCTGTCCCCTACCCTTGTCCCATCCTGTCCTCTGCCCTCTGTCCCCATCCTTGTCCCCCTGTCCCTCCCCTTCCTTGTCCCCCACCCTGTCCCCATCTCCATCCTTGTCCCCCTGCCCTGTCCCTGTCCCCCATCCTCATCCCCTGCCCTGTCCCCCATCCTTGTCCCCTGTCCTGTCCTCTGCACTGTCCCTGTCCCCTACCCTTGTCCCATCCTGTCCTCTGCCCTCTGTCCCCTTCCTTGTCCCCCACCCTGTCCCCGTCCCCCATCCTCATCCCCTGCCCTGTCCCCCATCCTCGTCCCCCGTCCCCCATCCTTGTCCCCTGTCCCCATCCCCATCCTTGTCCCCCTGCCCTGTCCCCGTCCCCCATCCTCATCCCCTGCCCTGTCCCCCATCCTCGTCCCCCGTCCCCCATCCTTGTCCCTGTCCCCATCCCCATCCTTGTCCCCCTGCCCTGTCCCCGTCCCCCATCCTCATCCCCTGCCCTGTCCCCCATCCTTGTCCCTTGTCCCCATCCCCATCCTTGTCCCCCAGCCCTGTCCCCGTGTCCCCATCCCCTGGCTCACCCCCGCTGGCGTACTCCATGACGAGGTAGAGCGTCTTCTCCGTCTCGATCACCTCAAAAAGCTTCACTGCAAGAGGCCGAGCGGGGCTGGGGGGGGGCATCTGGGACCCCCCCACACTGCTACAGCCCCCCCACCCCGTCCCCAAGGAGAGGAGGGGGAGGGGACACACAAAGGGGCTCACCTATGTTGGGGTGGTTCAGGACCTTCATTATTCGCACTTCCCGAAAGAGCTGCGGGGAAAAGGGGGGGTCAAACACCACGTGTGTGTGTGTCCTCCCCCCCCCCGCCCCAAATTGTCATCCTGGGGGGCCGGGGGGGGACACACGGTGGTGGCTGAGAGGCGGGGGGGGGGAGCAGGGGAGCTCACCTTCTGTAGGCTGGAGGAGTTGAGCTGCGTCTTGTCGATGATTTTCACGGCCACCTGCGGGGACGGGGGGAGACGGGTGAGGGACGGGGTTGTCCCCACGGGGCTGTCCCCACCCCCGGGATTGTCCCCAGGGCTGTCCCCACCCCGTGGTGGCGCTCAGAAGGGGCAGGATGGGGAGCCCCGGGGTGTCCCCACGCCATGGTGGGGTTCACGTGGTGAGGACAAGAGCCTGTCCCCATGGGATGAGCTCCAAGACGTCCCCACGGTGGTGGCACCCATAGGGTGAGCACCAGGAGCCCGTCCCCATGGTGTCACCCACAGGGTGAGCACCCAGAGCCCGTCCCCATGGGGTGTCACCCCCTGGGAGAGCACCAGGGACCTGTCCCCATGGTGCCAGCACCCCTAGGACAAGCACCAAGACCCCGTCCCCATGGGGTCACCTCCAGGACGAGCACCCAGAGCCCGTCCCGTGCCCGTCCCCATGGCAGTGCCACCCTTGGGGTGAGCACCCAGAGCCCATCCCCATGGGGTGTCACCCCCTGGGAGAGCACCAGGAGCCTGTCCCCATGGGGTCACCCCCTGGGAGAGCACCAGGAGCCTGTCCCCATGGGGTCACCCTTGGGGCTCGCACCCAGAGCCCGTCCCGTGCCCGTCCCCACGGCGGTGCACCCTCGGGGCTCGCACCCGGAGCCCATCCCGTGCCCGTGGCGGTGCCACCCTTGGGGTGAGCACCCAGAGCCTGTTCTCATGGTGTCACCCCCGGGGTGAGCACCCAGAGCCTGTTCTCATGGTGTCACCCCCAGGGTGAGCACCCGGAGCCTGTCCCCATGGGGTGTCACCCCTTGGGAGAGCACCCAGAGCCTGTCCCCATGGGGTGTCACCCCCTGGGAGAGCACCCGGAGCCTGTCCCCATGGTGCCAGCACCCCTAGGACAAGCACCAAGACCCCATTCCCATGGGGTCACCTCCAGGACGAGCACCCAGAGCCCATCCATGCCCGTCCCCACAGCGGTGCCACCCTTGGGGTGAGCACCCAGAGCCTGTCCCCATGGGGTGTCACCCCCTGGGAGAGCACCAGGAGCCTGTCCCCATGGGGTGTCACCCCCTGGGAGAGCACCAGGAGCCTGTCCCCACGGGGTCACCCTTGGGGTGAGCACCCAGAGCCCGTCCTGTGCCTGTCCCCACGGCGGTGCCACCCTTGGGGTGAGCACCCAGAGCCCGTCCCCATGGGGTGTCACCCCCTGGGACAGCACCAGGAGCCTGTCCCCATGGTGCCAGCACCCCTAGGACAAGCACCAAGACCCCGTCCCCATGGGGTCACCTCCAGGACGAGCACCCAGAGCCCATCCCACGCCCGTCCCCACGGCGGTGCCACCCTTGGGGTGAGCACCCAGAGCCTGTCCTCATGATGTCACCCCCAGGGTGAGCACCAGGAGCCTGTCCCCATGGGGTGTCACCCCCGGGGTGAGCACCCAGAGCCTGTTCTCACCCTGGAGGTGACACCATGAGCACCAGGAGCCTGTCCCCATGGGTCACCCTTGGGGTGAGCACCCAGAGCCCATCCCGTGCCCATCCCCATGGCGGTGCCACCCTTGGGGCGAGCACCCAGAGCCTGTCCCCATGGGGTGTCACCCTTGGGGCGAGCACCAGGAGCCTGTCCCCATGGGGTGTCACCCCCCTGGGAGAGCACCCAGAGCCTGTCCCCATGGGGTCACCCTTGGGGCTCGCACCCAGAGCCCGTCCCGTGCCCATCCCCACGGCGGTGCCACCCTCGGGGCTTGCACCCGGAGCCTGTCCCGTCCCCACGGCGGTGCCACCTTTGGGGTGAGCACCCAGAGCCTGTCCCCATGGGGTCACCTCCAGGACGAGCACCAGGAGCCTGTCCCCATGGGGTGTCACCCCCTGGGAGAGCACCCGGAGCCTGTCCCCATGGGGTCACCCTTGGGGTGAGCACCCAGAGCCCATCCCGTGCCCGTCCCCCACGGCGGTGCCACCCTTGGGGTGAGCACCCAGAGCCTGTCCCCATGGGGTCACCTCCAGGACGAGCACCAGGAGCCTGTCCCCATGGGGTGTCACCCCCTGGGAGAGCACCCGGAGCCTGTCCCCATGGGGTCACCCTTGGGGCTCGCACCCAGAGCCCGTCCCGTGCCCGTCCCCACGGCGGTGCCACCCTTGGGGCTCGCACCCGGAGCCCGTCCCGTGCCCGTCCCCACGGCGGTGCCACCTTTGGGGTGAGCACCCAGAGCCTGTCCCCATGGGGTGTCACCCCTGGGAGAGCACCAGGAGCCTGTCCCCATGGGGTCACCCTTGGGGTGAGCACCCAGAGCCCATCCCATGCCCGTCCCCACGGCGGTGCCACCCTTGGGGTGAGCACCCAGAGCCTGTTCTCACTCTGGGGGTGACACCATGAGCACCCAGAGCCTGTCCCCATGGGGTGTCACCCCCTGGGAGAGCACCAGGAGCCTGTCCCCATGGGGTCACCCTTGGGGCTCGCACCCAGAGCCCGTCCCGTGCCCATCCCCACAGCGGTGCCACCCTCGGGGCTTGCACCCGGAGCCTGTCCCGTCCCCACGGTGGTGCCACCTTTGGGGTGAGCACCCAGAGCCTGTCCCCATGGGGTGTCACCCCTGGGAGAGCACCAGGAGCCTGTCCCCATGGGGTCACCCTTGGGGTGAGCACCCAGAGCCCATCCCGTGCCCGTCCCCACGGCGGTGCCACCCTTGGGGTGAGCACCCAGAGCCTGTCCCCATGGGGTCACCTCCAGGACGAGCACCAGGAGCCTGTCCCCATGGGGTGTCACCCCCTGGGAGAGCACCCGGAGCCTGTCCCCATTGGGTCACCCTTGGGCTGAGCACCCAGAGCCCGTCCCGTGCCCGTCCCCACGGCGGTGCCACCCTCGGGGCTCGCACCCGGAGCCCGTCCTGTGCCTGTGCCCATCCCCATGGCAGTGCCACCCTTGGGGCAAACCCCAAGACCCCATCCTCATGGGGTGTCACCCTTGGGGTGAGCACCCAGAGCCTGTCCCCATGGGGTGTCACCCCTTGGGAGAGCACCAGGAGCCTGTCCCCATGGGGTCACCCTTGGGGCTCGCACCCAGAGCCCATCCCGTGTCCGTCCCCACGGCAGTGCCACCCTCGGGGCTCACACCCGGAGCCCATCCTGTCCCCACGGTGGTGCCACCTTTGGGGTGAGCACCCAGAGCCTGTCCCCATGGGGTGTCACCCCCTGGGGAGAGCACCAGGAGCCTGTCCCCATGGGGTCACCCTTCGGGTGAGCACCCAGAGCCCGTCCCGTGCCCGTCCCCATGGCGGTGCCACCCTTGGGGTGAGCACCCGGAGCCTGTCCTCATGGGGTGTCACCCCCAGGACGAGCACCAGGAGCCTGTCCCCATGGGGTGTCACCCCCTGGGAGAGCACCCAGACCCCGATCCATGGGGTCACCTCCAGGATGAGCACCCAGAGCCCGTCCCGTGCCCGTCCCCACGGCGGTGCCACCCTCGGGGCGAGCACCCGGTGCCCGTCCTGTGCCTGTGCCCATCCCCACGGCAGTGCCACCCTTGGGGCAAACCCCAAGACCCCGTCCTCATGGGGTGTCACCCTTGGGGTGAGCACCCAGAGCCTGTCCCCATGGTGTCACCCCCTGGGAGAGCACCAGGAGCCTGTCCCCATGGGGTCACCCTTGGGGCTCGCACCCAGAGCCCGTCCCGCGCCCGTCCCCACAGCGGTGCCACCCCTCGGGGCTCGCACCCGGAGCCCGTCCCGTGCCCCGCGGCGGTGCCACCTTTGGGGTGAGCACCCAGAGCCTGTTCTCACCCTGGGGGTGACACCATGAGCACCAGGAGCCTGTCCCCACGGGGTCACCTTGGGGCTCGCACCCAGAGCCCGTCCCGTGCCCGTCCCCATGGGGTCACCCTTGGGGTGAGCACCCAGAGCCCGTCCCCACGGTGTCCCCACGGCGGTGCCACCCTCGGGGCTCGCACCCGGCGCCCGTCCCGTGCCCGTCCCCGCGGCGGTGCCACCCACCTCCTTGCCGGTGAGGACGTGGCGGGCCAGCTTGACCTTGGCGAAGTTGCCCTTGCCGATGGTTTTCAGCAGCCGGTAGTTGCCGACGTGGGGCTGCTCGTCGGCGGGGGGGGCCGAGCCGCGGCCCCGCAGCATGGTGGGCTTCCCGCCGCCCTTCCCCTCCGCGTGGCCCAGCGCCGGCTGCGGGGACATGAAAATTTGGGATGGGGGGGGGAAAAAAAAGGGGAGAGGGGCTCACTGCCCCCCCCCCCTTCACTTTTTATTTTGTTTTGAGGAAGGGGGGGGAAAAAAAGGGGAGAGGGGCTCGCTGCCCCCCCCCACTTCACTTTTTATTTTGAGGAAGGGGGGGGGGGAAAAGGGGAGAGGGGCTCGCTGCCCCCCCCCTTCACTTTTTATTTTGAGGAAGGGGGGGGGGGGAAAGGGGAGAGGGGCTCGCTGCCCCCCCCACTTCACTTTTTATTTATTTTATTTTGAGGAAGGGGGGGGGGGGGAAAAAGGGGAGAGGGGCTCGCTGCCCCCCCCCCCTTCACTTTTTATTTATTTTTATTTTGAGGAAGGGGGGGGGGGAAAGGGGAGAGGGGCTCGCAACCCCCCCCCCCTTCACTTTTTATTTTGAGGAAGGGGGGGGGGGGGAAAAAGGGGAGAGGGGCTCGTTGCCCCCCCCACTTCACTTTTTAT
>OZ022466.1:155969-179075 GCA_963989345.1 Clangula hyemalis | reverse complement strand
CCCGTGCCCCCCCCAATCCCATAGCCCCCCCCCATTTACCCCCTTAATCCCATATGCCCCCCATTCCCCCCCAATCCCATATCCCCCCCATTTCTCCTTAATCCCCGCCATTTCCCCTTAATCCCCCCCATTTCCCCCATAATCCCACATCCCCCCATTTCCCTCTTAATCCCATATCCCTCCGTTTCCCCCCTAATCCCCCCATTTCCCCCCCAATCCCATATCCCCCTGATTCCCCCCTAATCCTATATCCCCCTCATTTCCCCCATTAATCCCACATCCCCCCCATTTTCCCCCCAATCCCATATCCCCTCATTTCACCCTAATCCCCCATAATTCTCCCCATTTCCTCCATAATCCCACATCCCCATTTCCCCTCATAATCCCACACCCTCCCATTTCCCCCATAATCCCCCCATTTCCCCCCCATAATCCCACCCCTCCACCATCTCCCCCCCTAATCCCACTCCCCCGGTTTTCCCCCATAATCCCATTCCCCCATTTCCCCCCATAATCCCACACCCCCCCGTTTCCCCCTAATCCCCCCATTTCCCCCCTAATCCCCCCATTTCCCCCCCATAATCCCACCCCCCCTCGCCTCCCCCCCTAATCCCACACCCCCCTGTCTCCCCCCCAGCCCCCCCACCCCCCCGCGCCCCCCCGTAATCCCACCTCGAGGCTGTCGATGTAGCCCAGCACGTTGGGGTGCCGCAGGGTGCGGAGGCGCCGCAGGCGCAGCGGGCAGCGGGCGCTGCCCTCGGGGTCGCCCCCCCCAGCGCGTGCACGAAGACCGACACCGCCTGCCCGTCCGCCTGGGGGGCACCGGGGGGGACATTGGGGACATCGGGGGGCATCGGGACATTGGGGGGACATCGGAGGGTGGGGGGACATCGGGGGATGTGGGGACATCAGGGGAATCGGGGGTGCATCGGGGGCGTCGGGACATTGGGGGGCATTGGGGGACATGGGGGGGCATCAGGGGGACATTGGGGGGTGGGGGGACGTTGGGGGGCATTGGGGACGGCGGGGGGGCATGGGGACATCGGGGGGGTGTGGGGACATGGGGACACAGGGACATCGGGGGCATTGGGGGGTATCGGGGGGCATTTGGGACATGGGGGCATCGGGGGGCATTGGGGACATCGGGACATTGGGGGGACATGGGAGGGTGGGGGGACATCGGGGGGATGTGGGGACATCAGGGGAATCGGGGGTGCATCGGGACATTGGGGGGCATTGGGGGACATGGGGGGGCATTGGGGGACATTGGGGGGTGGGGGGACATCAGGGGACATTGGGGGGCATCAGGGGGATATTGGGGGGCATTGGGGGGCATGGGGACATCGGGGGACATCGGGGGGGTGTGGGGACATCGGGGGGATGTAGGGTATGGGGACATGGGGACACAGGGACATCGGGGGGCATTTTGGGGTGTGGGGACATCAGGGTGACATCAGGGGCAACAGGGGACATTGGGGGGTGTGGGGACATCGGGGGATGTAGGGTATGGGGATATGGGGACACAGGGACATTGCGGGGCACTGGGGGGCATTTTGGGGTGTGGGGACATCGGGGGGAATTGGGGACATTGGGGGGCATTGGGGGACATGGGGGGGATATGGGGACATTGGGGGGCATTGGGGGTGTGGGGACATTGTGGGGCATCAGGGGGGGCGTAGGGATATGGGACAGGGGAACACAGGGACATGGGGACATCGGGGGGCGTTGGGGGACATCGGGGGACAGGGGGACATCGGGACATCAGGGGGTTATAGGGGATGGGGATATGGGACATGGGGACATCGGGGGGCATTGGGGGGGTGTGGGGACATAGGGGGGGCATCAGGGGATATAGGGGGCATCGGGGCCATTGGGGGGCAGCAGGGGGACATCGGGGGGACATCGGGGGGGGACATGGGGGGGACATAGGGTACAGGGATATGGGACATGGGGACATCAGGGGGACATGGGGGGGGCAGGGGGAGAATTGGGGGGGGCCCGGGGGGAAATTGGGGCCATTGGGGGGCCACTGGGGGGCAGGGGGCCATAGGAGGGGGGATATGGGGACATGGGGGGGGGGCCGTGGGGACAGGGGGACGGGGGGGATTTGGGGTCGGGGGGACCGGGGGGGGGGCACGAGGACAGCGGGGGGGGGGCGGTGAGCACGGGGGGGGGGTGAGCACAGGGGTGGGGGGGGGGAGCAGCGGAGCGGTTTGGGGACAGGAGAACCGGGAGTGGGGAGGGGGGGGGGGGAGGGGAGGAACCCCGGTGCGCCCCCCCCCCATCTCCCCTCCCCTCCCCCCCCCCCGTCCCCCCCCCGGTGCCCCCCCCGTTACCTTGCGGCGCCCCCTGAGCAGCTTCCAGAGCGGGGCCGGGCCCGGCTGGGGGTCGGGGCCGGGCTCGGGGGGGCCGAGCTCGAAGGGGAAATCGCGGACGGGGTCGCGGGAGAACAGCCACATGGCGGGGGGAGGGGCGGGGGGGGCACCGCGAGGGCACCGGGGGGTCACGGAGGGGTCACGGGGGGGGGGGGGGGGCGGCGGGGCCGGGAGCGGAGCTGAGCGGCCGCGGCGGGCACCGGGAGGGGCGGGCTTGAGGGGATGGGCGGGGCCTACTGGGGGGCGGGGCCTCGGGGGTAGAGCGGCGGCGTGGCTGCGGGAGGGGCTGGGGTGGGCGGGGCTTGGGGGTGGGCGGGGTCTGCAGGGGGAGGGGCCTCGGGGCTGAGAGCGGCGGCGTGGCTGCGGGAGGGGCTGGGGTGGGCGGGCGATGGGCGGGGTTTAATGGGTGTGGGCGGGGTTTAAGGGGGTGTGGGCGGGGTTAAGGGGGTGTGGGCGGGGTTAAAGGGGTGGGTGGGGGCTGAGAGCGGCGGCGTGGCTGCGGGAGGGGCGGGGTGGGCGGGGTTAGGGGCGGGGTTTAAATGGGGGTGGGCGGGGTTATGGGGTGTGGGCGGGGTTAAAGGGGTGTGGCGGGGTTCTACGCGGGGGTATGGGGTGGGGGTGGGCGGGGCTATGAGGGGTGGTGGGCGGGGCTATGAGGGGTGGTGGGCGGGGCGTGCGGGGGGGTGCTGAGCGCGTCAGCGGCGTCACGTGGAAGCCAACGGAGCGGATGTGACGTGGCGCGTGCGCAGCTGACTTCCGGGAAGGGGGCGTGAGGGGAGGTGGTGACGGCGGCGGCGGCCTGGTGAGGTTTTAATCCCCAAAAGCAATTTTAATGCCCCAAAATCAGCTTTAATCACAAAAAGCAACTCTTAAGGCCCTCAGGAGCCGCCCCCGTCGGGGTTTTCCGTCGTGACCCCGAGCCGAGGCGCTCCCCGTCCGCATCGCCCCCCCCCCAGGAGCACAAAGCAGGGCCCAAAGCGGCCCTGGAGGCCTGCGGGGCCCCCGGGGAAAGGCTTTATTTTGGGGGAAAAAACAACAAAAAAGGGTAAAATCCCCTCACGGGACGTCTTTGTCCCGTAACCTGGTTGTTCACATGAGGTATTTGTCCCCTGGAACCTCCCCGAGAGGACACACAGTGCTGCAATTATAAGCCACTATTATCGATTTTAAGCCACTATCCTTGATTTTAAGCCATTATCCTCAATTTCAAGGCACTATCCTCGATTTCAAGGCACTGTCCTCGATTTTAAGGCACTATCCGTGATTTTAAGCCACTCTCCTTGATTTTAAGCCACTATCCTTGATTTTAAGCCATTATTCTCGATTTTAAGCCATTATCCTCGATATTAAGCCCCTATCCTCGATATTAAGCCCCTATCCGTGATTTTAAGCCCCTATCCGTGTTTCTAAGCCACTCTCCTTGATTTTAAGCCACTATTATCGATTTTAAGCCGCTCTCCTTGATTTTAAGCCACTATCCTCGATTTTAAGCCATTATTATCGATTTTAAGCCACTATCCTTGATTTTAAGCCATTATTCTTGATTTTAAGCCACTATTCTTGATTCTAAGCCCCTCTCCTCGATTTTAAGCCGCTCTCCTCGATTTTAAGCCTTTATTCTTCATTTTAAGCCATTATCCTTGATTTTAAGCCACTATCCGTGATTTTAAGCCATTATTCTAATACAGTTACATTATTCAAATACAATTATTACGAGGGAAGGCGAAATTCTCCACATTTCCTCCCCATTTCTCAATTTTTTGCCTCCTTCCCCAGGCGCAGCCTCGGTTCCGGCCCCTGCCTCGGGTGCGGTGCTGGGGGCTCCTCCCCAAAAGTCTCCGTTTTGGGTTATTTACATAAAAACTTCCAGCCCCAATTTTCCCCAAGTCCGGCTCAATCCGTGGCAGAACTCCGCGCCCGGCCCAGTGCTCCCAGTAAGCCCAGTATGTGGGGCCCAGTGCTCCCAGTAAGCCTGGTGTGTGTAGCCCAGTGCTCCCAGTAAGCCTGGTGTGTGTAGCCCAGTGCTCCCAGTAACCTCGGTATGTGGGGCCCAGTGCTCCCAGTAAGCCTGGTCTGTGTAGCCCAGTGCTCCCAGTAAGCCTGGTATATGTAGCCCGGTGCTCCCATGTGACCATTGCTCCCAGTAACACCAGTATGTGGGGCCCAGTGCTCCCAGTAACACCAGTATGTGGGGCCCAGTGCTCCCAGTAACCTTAATATGTGGGGCCCAGTGCCCCCAATAAGCCTGGTGTGTGTAGCCCAGTGCTCCCAGTACGGCCCAGTGCTCCCAGTAAGCCTGGTGTGTGTAGCCCAGTGCTCCCAGTAACCCCAGTATGTGGGGCCCAGTGCCCCCAGTAACCTTAATATGTGGGGCCCAGTGCTCCCAGTAAGCCTGGTGTGTGTAGCCCAGTGCTCCCAGTATGGCCCAGTGCTCCCAGTAACCCCGGTGTGTGGGGCCCAGTGCTCCCAGTACGGCCCAGTGCTCCCAGTAACCCCAGTATGTGGGGCCCAGTGCTTCCAGTAAGCCTGGTGTGTGTAGCCCAGTGCTCCCAGTACGGCCCAGTGCTCCCAGTAACCCCAGTATGTGGGGCCCAGTGCTCCCGGTAAGCCTGGTGTGTGGGGCCCAGTGCTCCCAGTAACCTCAGTATGTGGGGCCCAGTGCTCCCAGTAAGCCTGGTGTGTGTAGCCCAGTGCTTCCAGTGCAGCCCAGTGCTCCCAGTAAGCCTGGTGTATGTAGCCTGGTGCTCCCATGTGACCATTGCTCCCAGTAACACCAGTATGTGGGGCCCAGTGCTCCCAGTAACCCCAGTATGTGGGGCCCACTGCTCCCAGTAAGCCCAGTATGTGGGGCCCAGTGCTCCCAGTACAGCCCAGTGCTCCCAGTACCCCCAGTATGTGGTGTCCAGTGCTCCCAGTAAGCCCAGTATGTGGGGCCCAGTGCTCCCAGTACCCCCAGTATGTGGTGTCCAGTGCTCCCAGTAACCCCGGTATGTGTAGCCCAGTGCTCCCAGTACAGCCCAGTGCTCCCAGTAAGCCTGGTGTATGTAGCCCAGTGCTCCCATGTGACCATTGCTCCCAGTACCCCCAGTATGTGGAGCCCAGTGCTCCCAGTAAGCCTGGTGTGTGTAGCCCAGTGCTCCCAGTATGGCCCAGTGCTCCCAGTACCCCCAGTATGTGGGACCCAGTGTTCCCAGTACAGCCCAGTGCTCCCAGTAACCCCAGTATGTGCGGCCCAGTGCTCCCAGTACCCTCTGGGACTGGGTACTTCTCTGGCCCTGCTGGTGCGGGAGCCGGGGGTGTCCCAGCAGCGCTCGTTGTGCCCGAGGCACATTTTGGGCTCATTTCTCTGCTTTTCCCATTTTCAGCGTTTTGCAGCTGGGTCGGAGCCTCTGAGCCGCTGCGTTCCCAGTTGAGACCAGTAAGCCCGTCCTTTTGGGGTAAGAACTCGCAGGATCGGTTAAAGTTCAGCAATGGCTGTGGCAGCAGGCGCCTTTATTGCACGCGGCTCTTGGGGTGAGGGGCTTTTTTTTGGGGGGGGGGCGACGTTCCTCCCCCCTGCGCTTCTGGCTCCCTTGGGATTTTTGCAAAATTAGCTCAAATATCGTCAAATATCATCAAATATCACCAAATATCGTCAAATATCGTCAAATATCGTCAAATATCACCAAATATCACCAAATATCACCAAATATCACCAAATATCACCAAATATCGTCAAATATCGTCAAATATCTCATCAAATATCGTCAAATATCTCATCAAATATCACCAAATATCACCAAATATCACCAAATATCACCAAATATCACCAAATATCGTCAAATATCACCAAATATCCTCAGAGTTCCAGCCGGGGGGGGGGGTAAACAAGGGGGCAGGGTTTCGGGGGGGCCGCGCCGTCGAAGCCCCCCGTGCCGTACCCGAGAACGGCGGCGCCTTTTTTGGGGGGGTTTGGGATATTTTTGGGGCTTTTTCCTGCAGTTTCGCTGGCCTCGGAGCCCTCGGAGCTCATTTTAAGGTTTTCAAGTGCTTGAAATGCCCCAAAATAGAGGGAAATTTAGGAGGGGGGCGGGGGGGGGGGGGGGGGTCACTGGCTGACTTGGTTTTGGGACGCGTTTTTGGGTCGTGTTTTCATCTAAATGGTTAAATGCAAGCGCCTGGGGGTGCGTCAAGGCTCCCCCAAAACGCCCTCCTGTCGCGACACGTCCCTCCTGTCGTGACACGCCCCCTCCTATCGCGATAGAACCCCTCCCGTCGCGACACGCCCCGGCCAGCCAGCAGCAGGCGCCGCGGGGACTCGAACCCCGTCCGCCACCGGAGTGCCGCCACCGGCGCCTTTTGCTTTTTTCTTTGGCCGTTTTTTTTTTTTCCTCTTTTTTTTTTTTTTTTTGGGGGCCCGCAGGAGAAAAGCAAAACCTGAGACAACGGCGTTCTCTCAGGAAAAGAAAACCTGGCCCGGGGGGGGGCGTGGATTTTTGGGGTAATTTAGGGCGATTTCAGGCCCCCCCGGGCATCGCAGCGGGGTCCCCCCCTCAGCCCCGACCCCGTTTTTGCTGCGTTTTTACCCAATTTGTAGATTTACGGATGAGAGGGGGGGGGCAGGCGTGAAGCCAGGGGGGCCCCACAGCCCCATTTTTGTGGGGTTTTGACAGTGGGGAGGCAAAAACCCCACAGTTTTGGGTCATTCTGGGTGATTTTGTGGGTTTTGTTTCAATTTTGAGGGTGTTTGAGCTCGAATGTAGTTTTTGGGGTGAATCTGTGAGGTTTTGGGGGGGGGGAAATCAAGAAAAGTGTAAGTCACCTGCTAGCTTCGCCGCGGGTCCGGCCGCGTCGCGCCGCTCCCTGGAAGGCAATCGCGACACCGCCCCCCCCCCCCCAAAAACCGCCCCGAAAAACGGGCGTTTCCGGCAAAACCAAAAACCGACAGTTTCCCTACACCACCGTCGGAGGGGGGGCAAGGGCCCCGAAGTACCCAAATACCAGAGAAACTGCCCCAAAAATCTACCTGGCGGTGTCGCTGGCGGTGCTCCATGGTGGTGCGCGCTTTGGGGGCGCTTTTGGAGGGGTTTTTGGGTGGAAAATCGCCGATTTCGGTACCTACGGCCGCACGGGAAGAGGCGCGCGCCCCGCCCCCGCCCCGCCTGCTTTGGAGCGCTTTTAGGGGTTTTTGGGGATTTTGGGTTTTTCCGGCGGCGCGGCGTCCCCGGCGCAAAATGGGCTCGGAAAGCGGGATTTTGGGGTCACGCTCGTGTCCGCAGCACAAAACGGGCTCGGAAAGTGGGATTTTGGGTCCGGCGTGCTTCCCCGGCGCTAAACGGGCTCAGAAAGTGGGATTTTGGGGTCAGGCTCACGCCCCCAGCGCAAAATAGGCTCGGGAAAATGGGGTTGGGGATCGAGCGCGCTTCCGAGGGGCAAAACGGGCTCAGAAAGCGGGATTTGGGGGCAGCCACGCGTCCCCGGCGCAAAATGAGCTCAGAAAGCGGCTTTTTGGGTCAGGCACGCGGCGCCAGCGACAAATGGGTTGAGAAAAGGGGTTTTTGGGGTCCAGCACGCGGCCCCTGGCGCTGACCAGGCGCAGAAAGCGGCTTGTCGGGTCTGGCATGCTCCCCCCAGCGCAAAACGAGCTCAGAAAACGGCTTTTTGGAGCCAGCGCGCTCGCCCGGTGCCAAACGGGCTCAGAAAGCGGGATTTTGGGCACAGGATCCGACCCCGGCGCAGGAATGGGCTCAGAAAGCGGAGTTTTGGGGTCGGGCCGGCGCTGCGTGACCGCCCCGCGGGTACTTACTCCTCTCACTCGGGTATTTTCTGCCTTTTTTTGTTTGTTTGTTTTAGGCTTTTTTTTTGGTGCCTTTTTGCTTCCTGTTTTCTAATTTTTTTTAGTCATTTTTAGCAATTTGTCCTCTCTGGGCCGTTTTGAGGCCGTTTTGGGTCGCTGCGATCCTGCCTCGGTGGAGAGCGGGGAGGGGGAGAAACAAACACAGCACCACGAGCCCCCCCGCCCCCACCCCCCCCCCCTCCTGCCCTTTTGGGGAGAAACACTGCGAAACGGTTAAAAATCTCCTCCCCCCTCCCTAGGGCCGAAGGGCTCGAGCCCCGAGTTTACCAAAAAGCCACGTTTTCCACTCAAAATCCCACTGAAGGGATGCGGCCGAGCGCCGCTGCCGGAGGGGCCTGGCGCTGGCTGCTCGTTTTGAGGCACTTTGGGCCTTTTTTTATGTTTTTGCTTTTTTCCTTCCAAATTTGCGAAGCCGGAGGGGGAAAACCAAGCAAAATTGGGGCTAAATCGGTAAAAAAAAATAACACCCTCCCTGGGCGAAAAACCACCACCGCCACCTGGATGCTCGCGGCGCTCCACGCCCCCGTTTTGGGTTCAAACCACCAGAAATACCTATTTTCTCCCTTTCCTACACGTTTTTGGGAGGTTTTGCTGCCGGGCTCTGCCTTTCTCGGGTCGGGCGTCCTCGCGCTGCCTCGTTTTTGGGGCATTTTCCTGCGGATTTCACTGAGCTGTGCGGAGAAGCCGGGGCCAGCGCCCAGCAGACCCCTTTTTTGGCCTTTTTTTCCCCCAAAAAGGCGGCGGGGTCGGGGCGCCCGCTCCTCATCTTTACTTAGCGCTGGCCCAGAAGCTGCGGCTGCACCTGCGAGACAGAGCCCCCCCCGTCAGCCCCCGTTTGGGGTGAAAGCGCCGCGTTTGGGGATTTTGGGGTTATTTTGGTCCGAATCCGGCTTTTTTTCCATCCCTCCGCGCCGATTGGGGGGGGGGGGAGGGGAGGTTTTGGGGGGGGTTTCGGACGGAAGCGGGGTCCCGGCGCGCCCCGGCTCCTCCCGGCACAACCGCCCGCCGCGCCCCGACCGCCGCCACCTCCAAAACGGCCGGAAATCGCCCCAAAATCCATGCTCCTCCCTCCTCCGCCGCCCCGCCCCCGCCCCGACCCCAAAACGGGGGGATTTCGGTGAATTTGGGGAGTCCGGCCCGCGCCCGGGGTTACTCGCCGCCGCCGCAGCCGCTTTGGTGTTTTTTTTGGCCTCCTTTTGCCCCTCCCACTCCTACTTTTACAACTCACGGTTTGGGGGAAAAAGCCTAAATTTAAGCATCCTGCTGCCTTTTACGGAGAAAAACCTGGAAATACAGAATATTACACCCCCCCCCCGCCCCTCCCCCGCCGGCATTTTGGGGGCCGTTTGGTCTGGTTTTACGCTCGCTCCTAGCGGGGGTTAAGCGAAGCTCCGGGGACAAGCCACAATCCTGATTTTCCAGCTCCATTTTTGGGGGTAAAAAGCTGCTTTTCTTCCAAGCTGGCACTGCCTCCTACCTCTGCATCTGTGAAAAGGCCGGAAAACACCCCAAAAAAGCCCCCCCCCCACCCCCCTCCCCAGCACAGCCAGACCCCTACCCCCGACCGAGCCAGCTCCGCTCCACCAACCAGAAAAAAAAACACAGAAACGCCCCAAAACGGAAAAGCAGAGAAAAACAAACAAAAAAATCTTACTTCCGAACCGAGTCTCAATTAACCAAATCTGTGCTTTTTATCCTCAAAATCTCCCTGCAGAAAAGCTCCTGGGAGCGCTGCCACCGCGGGGCTGAGCGCGGTTTGGGTGCGGATTTGCCTTTTTTTTTGCTTAAATCCTGAGCCTGAGGATCTCTTTTGGGTCTCTTTCTCCTCATCCTGCTCATTTTCCTCAGCGGAATTAGCTTTTTTTTTTGTTATTTTTCCTCCATTTTGTCGCCTTTTGTTGCTTACACCTGAGGGGGGAAACACACTCGAACACCCCCCCCCTTCCCCGGCACAAAACAGCACATTTTTTTTTAACTCCTCCTTCCCCTTTTCCAGCGAGTTTCCGCCATCCCTCCCGCATGCCGCTTTTGGGTTAAAAAACAAGGATTTTTCACTTACTCTGCGGCGCGGCGACACCGGTACCTACAGTATTTTACAGCCGGAGCGTGATGATGCTGGATTTTGGGTTCATTTTGCTTTTTTTTTGTTGTTGTTCCTTTTTTTTTTTTGGTTCCTTTTTTTTTTTTTTGGTTCCTTTTTTTTTTTTGTTCCATTTTTTTTTTTTTCACCGTTTCTTTACCATTTCTACCCAAATATCTACGCCGCGGCGGTGAGTTTTGGGGGCGCTTTGTGGCCAAAACCGGCGCCTGCAACGACAAGAGCCCCGCGCCCTCCCTCGCCACCCCCCCGACCCCCCCCCCGAAACCGAGGGGGGGCCCTCACCGCGCCCCGGCGTCTCCGCTGCTCCGTTTTGGGGCCGATTCCGCCAATTTTCGCCGCTTTTCGGTCACTCTTCCCCCAGCTTCACCACGCTCCGGCTCGCCTCCCGTTTTTTAACTCGCTCTCCTCTGCCTCCGCCGTCTTCTACTTCCTTTCTTTTTCTTCTATTTCCTCTCTTTTCTTCTCTTTTCTCTATTTTCTTCTATTGCCTCTCTTTTCGCTTTTTTTCTCCTCTTCTAGGCTCCTATTTCCTCCTCTCTTCACCAATTTCCTCTGGTTTTCTTCCTCAATTTCTCTCCTCTCCATCCTCCAGCGCCTCTTCTCCTCTTCTAGCTCCTTTTTTTTTTTTCCCGTTTTCCTCAATTTCACCAATTTCCACTGGCTGCTCCTGTGCTCTAGTTTCTCCTCTGTGTTTTTCTCTTTTTTTCCTATTTTCTCCTCTGGCTCTTTGTTCCCTCAAACGTTTAAATGCCATTTTCTGCCTTTTTTTCCTTGTATTTTCTTGTGCTATTTTCCCCTTTTTCTATTTTCTTTTTTTCTATGTTCTATTTTCTTTTCTTCTCTATTTTCTATTTTTTTCCATTTTCTTTTTTCTATTTTCTTTTTTCTATTTTCTTTTTTTTTTCTATTTTCTGACCTCTTCTTTTTTCTATTTTCTATTTTTCTTTTTTCTATTGTCTGACCTCTTCAAGGTTTCTATTTTTCTATTTTCTGATCTCTTCATTTTTTCTATTTTCTTTTTTTCTATTTTCTTTTCTATTTTCTGACCTCTTCTTTTTTCTATTTTCTAATTTTCTTTTTTCTATTTTCTGCCTTCGTTTTTTCTATTTTCTATTTTCTATTTTTCTTTTTTCTATTCTTCTTTTTTCTATTTTCCATTTTTTTCCATTTTCTAGTTTTCTTTTTTCTATTCTTCTTTCTTTTCTATGTTCTATTTCTTTTTTTCTATTTTCTGCCCTCTTCTTTTTTTCTAATTTTCTTTTTTTCTATGTTCTGCCCTCTTCATTTTTCTAATTTTCTTTTTTCTATTTTCTGCCCTCTTCTTTTTTCTATTCCTTCCCCTCTTCGTTTTGTTTTTTTCTATTTTTCTGTTTTCTCCTCCTTTTTGCCTATTATTTGCTGTTTCTCTGCTCTATTTTCTGCTTCCTCCTCCACTGCCTTTTTGCTGCCACCTTCTCGCCTCCCTGCGTCCTTCCCAGCAAGCAGCTTTTAACCAAAATGTCCTTTTTTCTCCTCTTTCTCCTCCTGCCCAGCCTCGGCACAGGCACCATCGCGTCGCTGCCCCTCTGGCTCGGGGTTTGGGAAGCCTCCCGCGCCCTCCTCAGCCTCTACAACCTCCTCTCCTCGCCATTTTTGGGCTCAAATCTCGGCTTTTCTGGGCTGCGTGAAGCAGGCGTCCCCTCGGCGGTTTGGGGAAAAACGGCCGCGATTGGGTTAATTCGGGGTCGGCGTGAAGCCGGGCTGGAGCCACTCGTCAGCCTCCTTCTCAAATTCATTACAATTTGGCGTTTTCTCTCTTCGATTTTTTAAATCTTCCTCACGTCTACATTTTTATCTTCACTCTTGATTTATTTTTTTTTTTCCAAATTATTTCCTCCTTTCCATTAATCTTCTCCTTAAGCCATCTTCTATCTCTTTAGGACCGAAATTTCGGATTTTTTAGCTCAGATTTTTTTTTTTTTTTTTTTTTTTCCTCCTCCTCTGCTTCCTCTTCGGCTCCACACCCTCCGGCTGGCGGCTTGTGAAAAGCCCCATTTTCCCCTGATCCTGCACCAAAAATCTCCGCTCACCCTCCCGGGCCCGCGGCCACCTGCGCTCCTCCGGGCTCTTCTTTCCGAAATCTTCCCATTTTCCTCCTAAAAGCCTCTCGGGGGGGCTTTTTTCTTTTAAAGGGAGGAGAAGGCAAAGAGCTTTAAGAGCTTCTTTCAAGCGAGAAAAGCTTCGAGAGCTTTTTTCATCTGAAAATAAAGCGCCTTAGCCCGCTCTAGCTTCTCTAAAATACCGAATTAGGGTATTTTAGGGATTAAATTTTCTCCCTGGCTGTCTTCCTCGAGCAAAATCTGCCCCGGCGGGGGGAAAATTTCTGCATTTCTGGCTCCCCAGCTGCTGCCTCCCTGCCTGCAGCCTGCACCCGCCTGCGCTGCCCGGGCGGCGCGGGGCTTTATAAAGCCGCAGCCACGTCAGTGCCGCACTGCGACGCTTCCGCGAGGGGGGGGGGGCAGAAAGAAATAATCCCCCCAAAATGCCAAAAAAAATGAAGAAAAAAAAAAAAAGCCATTCCTCCCTGGCACGCCACAAAGCCTCTTTTTTTGTGTTTTGTTGGGTTTTATTCAGTTTTTAACCCCCCCCCAGAGAGTAAGGTGTTCGGTTGTGTCATTTCTGCGTGAAAATGGTTAAATTTAACCCTGAGTTAATGATTAAACGGTTACATTTAACCATTTTAATCCAACCTTTTGTTTCTCTTTTGCCGTTTTAAAAATCCACTCTGACCTTTTGGACGTCTGTTTTTTTCCAGCGTTGTCATTGCGGTGTTTTTTTTGCATCGTTTTCACCCGGTTTTGTTCCTGCTGTGTCACTGGGGGGGGAGGGTGTCCTGGCAAAAAGGCTGGTTTTCCCCCAAACAGTCGAAAATCTTTTGGGAAAAAATGGTTTAAATCACAAGTAAGGGCATATTTGTGTTTGTGCCATGTTGCTTTTGCAGTGGGAAACACTCCCAATCCCCCTTTTTTTGTCCTCATTTATCAGCAACCCCCCCCAACCCCCTTTTTAATTTTAATTCCCCCCCTTTCAACAAAGCTCAAAAAAAACCTCTCTTATCCCCACCTCACTTCCCATCAAAATACAAAGCCTCTTAATGTATTTTTTCATTAAAACGCCCCCCAAATCTCCTCATTTCCTACAATTTCAAAGCCATGCTGAGTCATTGCACAGCCCCAGCCATGCTGGCCATTTTTAAGCAAAAAAAAAAAATCCCCAATTGTGGCATTTTGAGGCATTTCCGGGCAGCCCCAGCTCCCATCTCACACGTAATGACACCCCAAAATCGCTGCTAGTGAGGACACCCCCCAAAAAATGTGGGTAACCAGTAATTAGGGCTGCTCGGAGGCCAATTAATGCGGCTGACGAGGCGATGACGCGGGCAGTCACTGGGCAACGGACGAGTTTTTCTGCCGCGTTTCCAGGGCGTTTCCTGAGGAACAAGAAGGGATTTGGCTGTTATTATTTTCTCATTAACATCCATAAAGCTATTTTTTTCTTGTTTCGACTTCCCATCGCTAACAAAACTGGATTTCAGGGGGATTTAACACAGAAAGAGTCTTTTTTTTGCAGCAGTGATTTGCACATTTCTGTTTTTACATACCCCCCCCCCTTCCCATTTCATTCTTTGATATGAAACGAGTTATTTTGGCTTTAAAATTGCATAAATAGAATTAGATTTTTAAAAAATCTGCTGCCACACTACAAGAGTTCAAGTTTTTGGCACGGAAAAGCCCCAAAATGTTGAGTTTCCCTCCAGCTATTCGGCTCGGAGAGGCCATTTTAGGGCCTTTTCCAAAAGAAAAGCCTCTGTCAGGAAGGAATATATAGGTATTTTTTTCACTCAAACCTTCTTATTTTTTGTCAGGAAAAGAACGACGTGGCCCACCTGCGTGGAAATGCTGATTTTCTTTCAGGGATTGCACCAAAAAGCTGCACAATGAGCCCAGCAGAGGCCCCCTCCCCCCGGCAGCCATTTTGTCTCCTTCAGGGTCGAGCAGCTCTGCCCGCATTTTTAAGCCAATTTAACCGGTTTTGGGGACCAGAAGACACCAATTTCAGCACACCACTACACGCAGAACAAAGAAAACACTTAAAAATAAATAAAATAAATAAAATTTGCAGCTTTTCAGCTTGCTTTTCCCCCTTTTTGAGCCCGCAGGGGGAAGACAGACTAACCACCTCACAGAGCCAATTTTCCACCCTTTTTGGGGTGAAACCCCGCAATTTACCAGCCCCATTTTTATCTTTATCGAGCTGTTCTCCCAAGGCCTCCCTCCCTCTCAGAAAAAAATGGCGGTTTTATGGCTTTTCACACAAAAATCACCTCAGGAATGGGGCGTGAGGAGGGGGGGATCGCTTGTTTTCCCCACAATGTCCTCCACCGGGGGGCCCCAAACCCCCGCAAAACCCCCCCTCCCCCAGCCTTCCTCCCCTCCCCCCATCGCTCGGGAGCTTTAACTTCAACTCCGTTCCTCCCCCACGCCCATTTAAAGGCAAAAAAACGGGAATTCGGGGGCGTTCCCGGCGCGGCGGAGGGATCCGCGGTGATGCGGCCCCGAGGCCGGTTCCAACCGGCGCCGGCCGGACCTCGCTGCGGCGGGTGGCGCAGTGCGCTCCTGCGCATGCGCGGCGCCCCTCCCCCCTCCCGCAGTGCCCCAAATCCCCCCCCAAAACGGGCCCCAAACCCCCCAAAACTGGCCCCAAATTCCCCTCCCCCGCCGCAGCGAGGCGTAAAGCACCAAAAAGGAGCGAACAAAGCGCCTTTTCTGAGGTATTTTACCTCAGGAAGTGCCCCCCTCCGTGACAAAAACCATCGCCCAACGCAGCGCCCATGTTTGCTTTTATCCCCTCTCCCAAAAAAAAGTAAAAATAAAGAACTAAGTTGTTCCACAGCACCAAAATGGCGGTTTTTTTTCACAAAAGCATCCCCCTCTGAGGAAATGGGAGAAAATGGCGTTTCCTCACAGTTTGCCTTCAGGGAAAGCGAACAATTTGCCGCCCCCCCCCCCCCCCCCCCTCACAGCTTTATACTCCGTCAATGTGTTAAATGTTTATTTGCTGATTAAACACCAGAATTATTTACAAATCCCCCCCCTTTTTAAGTGCGGCCAGAAAGAACAAAATCCCCAAATTACTGCTTCTCCCTTTAAAAAAAAAAATATATAAAAGTAGTGTTTTAGGATGTGCCGATTTTGCTGCTGGGGGAGGGGTGCTGAGATTTGTATTTTAAAAAAATGTAGTAAAATTATTTAAAAATAAGCAGGGTTTAGAACAAAGGAGACGGTGCGCGAGTGAGCAAAGTGAGGTTAAATCGTGAAAAGTGAGGTTAAATCGTGAAATATTTGGATTTGGCAGCCGGGGTGCGCCCCCAAAGAGAAGCGTCCCTTTGGGGGGGCAGGCAGGCAGCGGAGGGGACCCTAAAACGGCAAGATTCACCCCAAAAGAGGCACGCTGAGCAAGGCACAGCTGGCACCGTTCGCTCATTAGCGTTAATGAGGGGCCCCCGTGTAACACGAGGGCACACGCGTGTGCCCCCCCCCCCCCCGGCCCTAAAATGGCCGCCAGCACGTGGGGCCGCCATTTTGTCCCATGTCCCCTCAAACCCCCTGAATCAGCCCCAAAATGCCCTGAATCAGCCCCAAAACACCCCAAATCGGCCCCAAACCGCCCTGAATCTGCCCCAAACCACCCCAAATCAGCCCCAAACTGCCCCGAATCAGCCCCAAACCACCCCAAATCAGCCCCGAATCAGCCCCAAACCACCCCAAATCGGCCCCAAACTGCCCTGAATCAGCCCCAAAACACCCCAAATCAGCCCCAAACTGCCCTGAATCAGCCCCAAACCACCCCAAATCAGCCCCAAACTGCCCTGAATCAGCCCCAAAACCCCTCTGTTTAACCCCAAACTGCCCCAAATGAGTCCCCACGTGGTGTGATGTGCCTCAAACCATCCTGCTCTGCCCCATGAATCCCAATCTGCCCCTAAATAGCCCCAAATCACCCCCCATTTGCCCCGATCTCCCCCAAATTGCCTCAAATCTCAATTTACCCCAAATTAGTCCCAATCTGCCCCGATATGCCCCACATTAGTCCCAATCTGCCCCCAAATTGCCCTAAACTACCCCATGTGCCCCGAATTAG
Organism: Clangula hyemalis; assembly: GCA_963989345.1. The sequence continues at coordinate 162,583 of OZ022466.1, read as the reverse complement.
TCCCAAACCACCCCCAAATTGTCCTAAACCGCCCCAATTTGCCCCAAATCAGTCCCAATCCGCCCCAAACCACCCCAGTTTGCCCTGAATTAGTCCCAAACCACCCCAAAATTGCCCCAATCCGCCCCAATTTGCCCCAGAATTGGGGAGGGGGGTGCAACGGGGTGGTGACGGCCGTGTCCCTGTGCGCTTCGTTAGTGTCCAGTGCTCCCAGTTTGCTCCAGGGGGAGCTCCCAGTTTGCTCCCAGTATGTTCCGGGGGGGGGGGTCCCCGTCCAAGAGGGGGCTCCCAGTCCATGGGGGTGGGAGCTCCCAGTGCTCCCAGTCCTTGGGGGGGGCTCCCAGTGCTCCCAGTCCATGGGGGGGGGGGTCCCAGTCCATGAAGGGGGGCTCCCAGTGCTCCCATTCCATGCGGAAGGAGCTCCCAGTTCATGGGGGGGAAGCTCCCAGTGCTCCCAGTCCAGGCAGGGGAGCTCCCAGTCCATGAAGGGAAGCTCCCAGTGCTCCCAGTCCATGTGGAGGGAGCTCCCAGTCCATGGGGGGGGTGCTCCCAGTCCAGGAAGGGGGGGCTCCCAGTGCTCCCAGTCCAGGCAGGGGAGCTCCCAGTCCATGGGGGGGGCTCCCAGTCCATGGGGGGGGGGCTCCCAGTCCATGGGGGGGGCTCCCAGTCCATGGGGGGGGGGCCTCCCAGTGCTCCCAGTCCAGGCAGGGGAGCTCCCAGTCCATGGGGGGGGCTCCCAGTCCATGGGGGGGGGCTCCCAGTCCATGGTGGGGGGGGGGCCTCCCAGTGCTCCCAGTCCATTCTGGGGGGGCTCAGCCCTGCTCCAGCGCCGCCCCCCCCCGGCACTGGGGCGTAGGCGCCCCCCCCCCCCCCCCGGAGACCCCCCCGGCGCCCCCCCCCCCGGCTAAAAAAGGACGCCGAGCGCCGGGGGGGCTTCACCCGCCGCAGCTCCTGACCTGGGGGGGGGGGCAAACAACACGAGGGGGGGGTCACCAACGTGTGACCGACCCCCCCCCCCCCTAAATTTAACCCCCCCCCCCAAAAAAAAAAGCCCCCCCACACCGTCCTCCACGTAGTCGATGGTGGCCAAGCGCTGCAGGCGGGGGCGGGTGACGCTGTCCTGGCGCCGCAGGGGGGGGGGGGGGGGGGGGGGGGGGCGTGGGAGGGGGGGGGCTCGGGGGGGGGGTCGGCCCCCCCCAGGGCGATGCAGCACTCGATCAGGGAGCTCATCAGCTCCGCCTGGGGGGGGGGGGGGAAAGAAGTGAGACCCCCCCCCCCCACACAAATTAGCCCAGGGTGTAATGGGGTAGGAGCCCCCCCAGCCCCAAATCCCCCCCCCAAATTGCCCCATGGGGCAGAATTAAGCCCCCCCAACCCCAAATTCCCCCCTGAAACTCCCAAATCCCCCCCAAAAAACCCAAATCCTCCCCCCAAATTACCCCATGGGGCAGAATTACCCTCCCCCAACCCTAAATCCCCCCCCCCAAACCCACAAATCCTCCCCCCAATTACCCCATAAGGCAGAGTTAAACCCCCCCTAACCCCAAATCCCCCCCTAAACCCTAAATCCCCCCCCAATTACCCCATGGGGCAGAATTAAGCCCCCCCAACCCTAAATCCCCCCCCAAAACCCCCAAATCCCCCCCCAGTTACCCCATAGGGCAGTCCTGAGCCCCCCCAACCCCAAAATCCCCCCCCCTAAACCCCCAAATCCCCCCCAAATTACCCCATAAGTCAGAGTTAACCCCCCCCAACCCTAAATCCCCCCCCCCAAACCCACAAATCCCCCCCAAATTACCCCATAGGGCAGCTCTGAGCCCCCCCCGGCCCCTAAATCCCCCCCCAATCCCCCAAATCCCCCCCCAATTACCCCATAAGGTAGAGTTAAGCCCCCCCAACCCCAAATTCCCCCCCAAAAAAAAACTAAATCCCCCCCCAATTACCCCATAGAGCAGAGTTAACCCCCCCCAACCCCAAATTCCCCCCCCAAACCCCCAAATCCCCCCCCAAATACCCCATAAGGCAGAGTTAACCCCCCCCAACCCCAAATCCCCCCCTGAAACCCCAAAATCCCCCCCCCAGTTACCCCACAGGGCAGCTCTGAGCCCCCCCCAGCCCCAAATCCCTCCCCAAACCCCCAAATCCCCCCCCAGTTACCCCATAGGGCAAAATTAAGCCCCCCAGCCCCAAATCCCCCCCAAAACACCCAAATCCCCCCCCAAATTACCCCATAAAGCAGAGTTAAGCCCCCCAACCCCAAATCCCCCCCCCAAATTGCCCCATGGGGCAGAATTAAGTCCCCCCAACCCCAAATTCCCCCCCCCCAAAACCCCCAAATCCTCTCCCCAATTACCCCATAAAGCAGAGTTACCCTCCTCCCAATCCTAAATCCCCCCCAAACCCCCAAATCTCCCCCCCAATTACCCCATAAGGTAGAGTTAAGCCCCCCCAACCCCAAATCCCCCCCCCCCAATTACCCCATAAAGCAGAATTAAGACCCCCCAACCCCCAAATCCCCCCCTGAAACCCCCAAATCCCCCCCCCAATTACCCCATAGAGCAGAATTAAGCCCCCCCAACCCCCAAATCCCCCCCTGAAACCCCAAATCCCCCCCCCAGTTACCCCATAGAGCAGAATTAAGCCCCCCCAACCCCCAAATCCCCCCCAAAACCCCCAAATCCCCCCCCCAAATTACCCCATAGTGCAGAATTAAGCCCCCCCAACCCTAAATCCCCCCCCCAATTACCCCATAGGGCAGCTCTGAGCCCCCCCCGGCCCCTAAATCCCCCCCCAAACCCCCAAACCCCACCCCCAATTACCCCATAGGGCAGAATTAAGCCCCCCCCAACCCCCAAATCCCCCCCCAAATTACCCCATAAAGCAGAGTTAAGCCCCCCCAACCCCAAATTCCCCCACAAAACCCCCAAATCCCCCCCCAAATTACCCCATAAAGCAGAATTAAGCCCCCCCAACCCTAAATCCCCCCCAGTTACCCACAGGGCAGCTCTGAGCCCCCCCAACCCCAAAATCCCCTCCCAAAACCCCCAAATCTTCCCCCCAAATTGCCCCATAGAGCAGAATTAAGCCCCTCCAACCCCCAAATCCCCCCCCCAATTACCCCATAGGGCAGAATTAAGCCCCCCCAACCCCAAAATCCCCCCCCCAAAACCCCCAAATCCCCCCCCCAGTTACCCCATGGGCAGCTTTGAGCCCCCCCTCGGCCCCTAAATCCCCCCCTGAAACCCCCAAATCCCCCCCCAAACCCCCAAATCCCCCCCCAAATTACCCCATGGGGCAGAATTAGCCCCCCCCCCACTTACCCCGTGCCCCCCCCCCCCCCCGTTACCTGCGGGGACAGCACCCTCAGCAGCCGGTTGACCGGGGCCCCCCCTTGCTCGCCGTCGAACTCCAACCACAGCTGGGGGGGTCCCGAGGCCGTGCCCCCCCCCGCGGGACCCTCGGCCCCCTCCCCGGGGCCCCCCCCCGTGTCCCCGGCGCCCCCCCCGGCGCCCACCAGCTCCCAGCACAGCTCGGGGAAAGCCAGCGACAGCAGCACGTGCTGGGGGGGGGGGGGGGGGGGCAAAAGGGGGGGGTCAGAACCACAAAGTGCCCCCCCCCGTGGCCCCATTGCCTCCACCCCACCCCCAAAGACCCCCCCAAAAAAACCTAACCTGCCCCATAGCCCCCCCCATCCCTGCAGCCCCCCTCAACTGCCCCAAAGACCCCCCCCCAAACCCTTAATCTGCCCCATAGCCCCCCATACCCCCTAAATCTCCCCCCCTCTGCCCAAAGACCCCCCCCAATTACCCCCCACAACCCCAAATCCCCCCCCAGGACCCCAAATCCCCCCCCCACCCCAAAATCCCCCCCCCCCTTTTATCTTCTGCCGGGGGTCCACGATGGTGACCCCCTCCTACCCCATAGCCCCCCCCAAACCCCCCCAGGTCCCCCCCATGACCCCAAATCCCCCCCCAGGTCCCCCCCCAGGACCCCCCCAGGACCCCAAATTCCCCCCCATGACCCCAAATCCCCCCCCCACGATCCCAAATCCCCCCCCCACAACCCCAGATACCCCCCCCACGATCCCAAATCCCCCCCCCTGGACCCCAAATCCCCCCCCCCACGACCCCAAATCCCCCCCCAGGATCCCCCAGGACCCCAAATCCCCCCCCAGGACCTCAAATCCCCCCCCCCACCCCAAAATCCCCCCCCCCTTTTACCTTCTGCCGGGGGTCCACGATGGTGACCCCCTCCTACCCCATAGCCCCCCCCAAACCCCCCCAGGACCCCAAATCCCCCCCCCACGACCCCCAATCCCCCCCCCACGACCCCAAATCCCCCCCAGGACCCCAAATTCCCCCCCCACGACCATAAATCCCCCCCCCAGGACCCCAAAATCCCCCCCTCGACCCCAAATCCCCCCCCCACGACCCCAAATCCCCCCCCACCCCAAAATCCCCCCCCCCTTTTACCTTCTGCCGGGGGTCCACGATGGTGACCCCCTCCTACCCCACAGCCCCCCCCAAACCCTCCTCCTGCCCCATAGCCCCCCCCAACCCCCCAGGACCCCCCCCAGGACCCCCCCACGACCCCAAATCCACCCCCCAGGACCCCAAATTCCCCCCCCCACGACCCCAAATCCCCCCCAAGGACCCCAAATCCCCCCCCCACGACCCCAGATACCCCCCCACGATCCCAAATCCCCCCCCCGGACCCCAAATCCCCCCCCCACGACCCCAAATCCCCCCCCCTATGACCCCAAATTCTCCCTCCCACCCCAAAATCCCCCCCCCCTTTTACCTTCTGCCAGGGGTCCACGATGGTGACCCCCTCCTACCCCACAGCCCCCCCCAACCCCCCCAGGACCCCCCCAGGACCCCCCCACGATCCCAAATCCCCCCCCACGACCCCAAATCCCCCCCCCAGGACCCCAAATCCCCCCCCCCACGACCCCAAATCCTCCCCCCACGACCCCAAATTCCCCCCCCACGACCCCAAATCCCCCCCCCCCCCCCCAAAATCCCCCCCCCCTTTTACCTTCTGCCGGGGGTCCACGATGGTGACCCCCTCCTGCCCCATAGTCCCCCCCCAAACCCCCCCAGGACCCCCCCACGACCCCAAATCCCCCCCCCATGACCCCAAAATCCCCCCCCCTTTTACCTTCTGCCGGGGGTCCACGATGGTGACCCCCTCCAGCCCCACGGCCACGCTGACGCCTCGCAGCCCCCCCCGGCCCAGCAGCCCCCCGGGGGGGCGATCGATGGCCCCGGGGAAGAAAGCACAGCTTGGGGGGGGGGGTCAATAAATCCCACGGGACCCCCCCCCCCAGATTTTTTTTTTTAAGCCCCCCCCCCCCCAAAATTACTCACCCGTAGTAGGGCAGCTGGTGGCAGCGGCGCAGGAAGGCGCGGTACAGCCCGGGGGGGGCACCTGGGGGCCGGGGGCGGCGCGAAAAGCCCTCAGCAGAGCCACCTCCGGGGGGGGGGGCCGAGGGGGGGCGGCTGCGGCGGGGGCGGAGGAGCCCCCAAAAGCCCCCCCGGGGTGGGGGGGGGGGCAAAAAGTCCCCCAAAAGCGGCCTGCGGGGGGGGGGGGGGGGGAAGGAGATGAGTGAAGGGGGGGGGGGGCTTGGGAGTAATGAGGGGGGGGGTATGGGTTTGGGGGGGGGTCTTAAAAAATTGGGGGGGGCTCAGGGATTGGGGGGGGTCTCAGGGATTGGGGGGGGCTTAAAAATTTGGGGGGGGCTTAAAAATTTGGGGGGGGGGCAGATATTCCCCCAGGATCCAAGTGTGGGGTCAGGGGGGATTGGGGGGGGGGGTTATGGGTTTGGGGGGGATCTTAAAAATCTGGGGGGGGGTCTCGGGAATTGGGGGGGGTCTGGGGAATTGGGGGGGTCTCAGGAATTGGGGGGGGTCTTAAAAAATCGGGGGGGGGGGCAGAAACTCCCCCAGGAGCGGCCTGGGGAGGGGGATGGGATCCGAATGCGGGGTCAGGGGGGGATTGGGGGGGCAGTTTTTGGATTTGGGGGGATCTTAAAAATTTGGGGAGGGTCTCAGCAGGTTGGGGGGGGTCTTGGGAATTGGGGGGGGGCTTAAAAATTTGAGGGGGGGGGGGCAGAAACTCCCCCAGGATCCAAATGTGGGGTCAGGGGGGATTGGGGAGGGGAGTTATGGGTTTGGGGGGATCTTAAAAATTTGGGGGGGGGTCTCGGGAATTGGGGGGGGTCTCAGGGATTGGGGGGGGGTCTGGGGAATTGGGGGGGGGTCCCGGGGGGCCACCTGAGCGTGTCGGGGGTGTGCAGGCTGTCGTCGAAGGGCCCGAGGCGCAGGCGGCAGGCGATGGCCCCCAGCTCCTCGGCGTCCTCGGGGTCCACGGGGTAGCGCCCCCCCAAAACGTTGCCCCGCGCCTCCTCGTACAGCAGCCGCAGCAGCTCCTCGTCCTCCAGCTTTTTGGGCCCCCCCCCCCCAAAAAATAAAACCCTTAAAAAAAGGAAAAAAAATGCCCCCCCCCCACCCTTAAACCCCCCCCCCAAACTCACCTCCAGCTCCTTTTTCTTAGGGAAGAAGACGTTGCGGCGCAGCTGCAGGCACGGCTCGTCTTGGGGGGGGGGGGAAAAT
>OZ022466.1:102202-155769 GCA_963989345.1 Clangula hyemalis | reverse complement strand
CCCTTGCATTTCATGATCCCCCCCGAGTTTTAGGCCCCCCCCTGTATTTTGGGGTCCCTCCCCGTGTTCTGGGGGTTACCTCGGGGGTGTCACAGTGTGCGCCCCCCCCCCCCCGCGGTGCCCGCAGGCTCGGCCATGCTGTCCCCGACGGACTACGACAGCCTGGAGATCCAGCAGCAGTACAGCGACGTCAACAACCGCTGGGACGACGGCGACGACTGGGAGCATGAGGGCAGCTCCGCGCGCCGCTTCGAGCGCTCCCGCATCAAGGCCCTGGCCGGTACGGGGCCGGGGGGGGGCCGGGGGGGTGCACACGCGTGTGCAAGGGTGGCTGTGTGCATTGGTGTGTGGGGACGGGGGGGGTGGTGGATGCGGGGCTGGGTGCGGAAATGGGTGCGGGGGGATGTGTGTGTGAGGGGAGGTGTGTGAGTGTGCAAGGGGAGGTGTGTGAGTGTGCAAAGGGAGGCGTGTGCAAAGGGAGGTGTGTGCGTGTGCAAAGCAACACGTGTGCAAAGGGACATGTGAGTGTGCAAGGGGATGCGTGTGCAAAGAGGCATGTGAGTGTGCAAAGGGACGTGCGTGCGAAGGGAGGCATGTGTGTGTAAGGGGATGAGTGTGCAAAGGGATGTGTGAGTGTGCAAGGGGAGGCGTGTGCAAAGGGACATGTGTGCAAAGAGATGTGTGTATGTGCAAAGGGAGGCATGTGTGTGTGCAAAGGGACGTGTGTGAGTGTGCAAAGGGATGCACGTGAAAGGGGATGCGTGTGCACGTGCAAAGGGAGGCGTGTGCAAAGGGACGTGTGCAAGGGGATGCGTGTGCAAAGGGAGGCATGTGCACGTGCAAAGGGCCGCGCGTGCACGCTGGCACCAGCATGGCTGCTCGCACGCGTGTACCATTTGCAGGTGTGCACGCACTGAAGTGTGCAAACGTGTGTGCAGAGAGGGCTGCGTGGGGGTAGGCGTGCACGTGGGGTCGTAGGGAAAGGCGTGCAAAGGGGTCTGTGCACGTGTGGATAGACGCGTGTGTGTGCACACAGATTCGTGCACGTGCAAACAGACTCATGAGTGTGCAATGTGCACATGCACCCAGACTCGTGCAGGCAGACGTGCCCGTGCAAACAGACACGTGCGTGTGCAACGTGCACGTGCACAGCCTTGTGCATACAGACCTGCGTGTGCACGCCGACACGTGCGTGTGCAGGCAGACGTGCACATGGATTCGTGAGCGTGCCAAGAGACGTGCGTGTGCATGGCCGTGCACGCTCACTTATCCACGTGCAACCGGGCTCGTGTGCAACCGGGCTCAGCCCCAGGTGTCCCCGTGCACCCCCACGTGTCCCCGTGCACACTCACGTCCCCGTGCCCGCCCCGCGCACGCCGTGGCCCCGCCGCCGCCCGACTGCTCCTGGGCCGAGCCCGGCGCCGCGCTGCTGCCTCTGCCCCCCCCCTCCTCCGCCACCCCCATCCCCCCCCACCGTGTGCCCCCCCCCTCCCCAAATTTTTACCCCCCCCCCCCGCCATGGCCGCACGCCCCCCCGGCAGCCCGGCCCCCCCCCACGGCGGCGTCCTGGAGGGGCGCTTCAAGCAGCTGCAAGGTGAGACCTGGGGGGGGGGACACGGCGGGGGCCCCCCCATTCCCCAGGACCCCCTCCCACCTCCCCAGGACCCCCCCATTCCCCTGCCCCCCCCCCATTTCCCCAGGACCCCCCCCCCCTTTCTCCCCAACCCCCCCCAAAAGTCCCCAGAGCACCCCGATCCCCCCCCCTTTTCCTCTCTGTGCCCCCCCCGCCCCACTCCACGCCCCCCCCCCCGGCCCCACAGCCTCAATTCCCCCCCCAGACACTAAAAATCCTCCTGCCCCCCCCCGCAGACCCCAAAACCCCCCCCTTATTCCTTCCCCCCCCCCTACACCTCACCTGCGCCCTCCCCTCTCCCCGTCACCCTTCAGAAACCTCGGGGGGGGGCTCCCACAGCCCCCCCCCCACCCCGTGCCCCCCCCCCGGACCCTGTGGGGCCGTCGGGTTCCCACGGGCGGCCCCGAAACCGCCCCCACCCCCCCCCGCCCCCGGACCCCGAAACCGGCACACCCAGACCTGGGGTGACGCCCGCTGCCCCCGGCACTTTTTGGGGCGGGGGGGGGGCAAGCCCTTTTTTATTTTGGGGGTGGGGAAATCCTTTCGGGAGGGGGCAAGCCCTTTTTGGGGTCGCCGTGTGTTTTTTTTATGGGGGCAGGCGTTTTTTGGGGGGGCGGCTGCAGCCCCCCCCCCCCCCCCCAGCTCCCGGCTCTTGTTTTGGCCTCGGGGCCAAGCGAAGAGGCTGGGGGGGGGGTGAGGTGGGTGGGGTGGGGTTGTGCCCCCCCCCGTCAAAAACAAGGCCCTGCCCCCCCCCCGGGGGGGGGCACACGCGTGTGTGCTGTGCTCACGCTCGCGTGCCCGTGGTTGTGCACCTGGCGCTTGCAGCCCCCCCAGCCCCAAAATCCCCCCCCCCCAGCCCTAAAATCCCCCCCCGGCCTTAATTCCCCCCCCACGACCCCCAAATTCCCCCCCCAGCCCTAAAATCCCCCCCCACGACCCCCAAATCCCCCCCCAAGCCCCCCACGGCCCGGCCCCAAATCCTCTTACTGCTAATCCGGGGCTGGTGCCGGGCACGAGCAGCTCCCAAGCGCCCTCCTTGGGCTTGGGGGGGGGTCCCACGAAACTGGGGGGGGGGCAAAATTTTGATGGGGGGGGGGGCACAACCGCCCCCCCCACCCCCTTGTGGGGCTGAGTTTAGGGTTAGGATTCGGGTTAGGGGTAGGATTAGCGTCCCCGGGTGCTCTCCTAGCGCTGCGCCGTGCCGTTTACCCCCAAAATTTGAGGTTCTGCTGCCCCCTACCCCAAAACTTTTTCCCGGGGGGGGTCTCACGGCGGTGTGCCCCCCCCCCCGATAGATGAGCGGGAGGCGGTGCAGAAGAAAACCTTCACCAAGTGGGTGAACTCGCACCTGGCGCGCGGCACCTGCCGCCTGGGGGACCTCTACAGCGACCTGCGGGACGGCCGCATGCTGCTGCGCCTGCTCGAGGTGCTCTCGGGGGAGCAGCTGGTGAGTGGGGGGCCTGGGGGGGGGCCTTTAGGGGGGTGCCCCCCTCCCCAAAATCATCGGGACCCACGGGGGTCTGTCCGCTGGGTGTCCCCTTCCCCCTGGTGTCCCCATCCCTGTTCCCCTGGGGTCCCTTTCCCAATGGGGTCCCCGTCTCCATGGGGTCCCCACGGTGTCCCCTTCCCATGGGGTCCCCCTCCCAGTCCCCCTGGTGTCCCCGTCCCCCTTCATGTCCCCTTCCCAGTCCCCATGGTGCCCCCATCCCAGTCCCCATTCTGTCCCCCCAGTGTCCTTGTCCCAGTCCCCATGGTGTCTGTGTCCCCGTCCCCATGGGGTCCCCTTTGTGTCCCCGTCCCCCTGGTGTCCCCCTGGTGTCCCCTACCCCACAGGGTCCCTGTCCCCAGGGTTTCCCCATCCCCTTCATGTCCCCTTCCCCTGGGTGTCCCCATCCCCTTTGTGTCCCTTCTCCCCTTCGTGTCCCCTTCCCCACAGGGTCCCCATCCCCGTCCCCAAGGTGTCCCCGTCCCCCTGGTGTCCCCAGGGTGTCCCCATCCCCTTCGTGTCCCCATCCCTGTCCCCCTCGTGTCCCCTTCCCCATGGGGTCCCTGTCCCCAGGGTGTCCCCATCCCCTTCGTGTCCCCTGGGTGTCCCCATCCCTGTCCCCCTGGTGTCCCCTTCCCCATGGGGTCCCTGTCCCCAGGGTGTCCCCATCCCCTTCCCCACGACCCTGGTTCCCCCACCCCCGGCCCTCCCCTTCTTCCCCCGCCCCCCTACACCCCCCCACCCGCCCCCACCCCAATTTAACGCCCCCCCCGCCCCTCCCCGGGGGCCAGCCCAAGCCCACCAAGGGCCGGATGCGGATCCACTGCCTGGAGAACGTGGACAAGGCGCTGCAGTTCCTCAAGGAGCAGCGCGTGCACCTGGAGAACGTGGGCTCGCACGACATCGTGGACGGCAACCACCGCCTGACCCTCGGCCTGGTCTGGACCATCATCCTGCGCTTCCAGGTCCTTTTCGGGGGGGGCCCGGGGGTCGTCTCGGGGGTCCCGGGGGTTGGGCGGGGGTCTCCTCACCGCGCCGTGGCCCCCAACAGATCCAGGACATCAGCGTGGAGACGGAGGACAACAAGGAGAAGAAGTCGGCCAAGGACGCGCTGCTGCTGTGGTGCCAGATGAAGACGGCGGGGTGAGTGCCCCGGGGGGTCCCAAAAGGGGTCCTGGGGGGGTCCTGGGGGGGTCCTGAGGGTCTTGAGGGGGTTCTGGGGGGGGCCTGGGCTGAGTTTTCCCCCCGGCAGGTACCAGAACGTGAACGTGCACAACTTCACCACCAGCTGGCGGGACGGGCTGGCCTTCAACGCCATCATCCACAAGCACAGGTGGGGCTGCACGAGGACGTCCCCGCGGGGCAGGGGGATTTGGGGACGTGTAGGGGCAGGGATTTGGGGTCGGGGACACGGGGCAGGGACGCGGGTCCGAGGCTGTGCCGCTGCCCAGGCCGGACCTGGTGGACATGGAGGCGCTGCGGCGCTGCAACGCGCACTACAACCTGCAGAGCGCCTTCAACCTGGCCGAGCGCGAGCTGGGCCTCACCAAGCTGCTGGATCCCGAAGGTGAGAGGGGTCCCGGGGGGTCCTGGGGGGTCCCCAGGGGGTCCCGGGGGGGCTGTGGGGTCGTGGGGCCGCCCCGCTCAGCCGCCTGCCCCCAGATGTCAACGTGGACCAGCCGGACGAGAAGTCCATCATCACCTACGTGGCCACCTTCTACCACTACTTCTCCAAGATGAAGGCGCTGGCGGTGGAGGGGAAGCGCATCGGGAAGGTGCCTGGACGGACAGACGGACGGGGGGTGGACAGACGGACAGACAGACTGACGGGGGGGAGGACAGGGGGACGAGCAGGAGGCTGAGCGTGGGGGCGGATGGCTGGGGGGCAGGCGGACGGACAGACAGACGGAGGAGGCGGAGGGATGGAGAAATGAGGGGGGTGGATGGACGGACAGATGGACAAGGGGGGTGGACAGACAGACAGACAGACGGCTGTGGGGGGGGAGGAAGGACACACGGGCAGCTCAAGGAAGGGGTGGGGGACGGACGGACAGACGGACAGAAAGGCGAGGGGGGCAGATGGCCGCCGGGATGAGCGCGCGGAGAGGCGGCAGATGGGCAGACGGACGGACAGATGGATGGACGGACGGACGGATGGGTGGATGGACAGACAGACGGCCGCCCGCAGGTGCTGGACGCGGCGCTGGAGGCGGAGCAGCTGGTGGAGAAGTACGAGACGCTGGCGGGCGAGCTGCTGGGCTGGATCGAGCAAACCATCCTCACCCTCAACGACCGGCAGCTGGCCAACGCGCTGGCCGGCGTGCAGAACCAGCTGCAGGCCTTCAACACCTACCGCACGGTGGAGAAGCCCCCCAAGTGAGCCCCCCGCTGGGATCCGTGCCCCCCAGCAGGGCCCTGGACCCCCCCCCGGGGGGCTGAGCGCCGCCTCTGTGCCCCCCAGGTTCATGGAGAAGGGCAACCTGGAGGTGCTGCTCTTCACCATCCAGAGCCGCATGCGCGCCAACAACCAGAAGGTGTTCGTGCCGCGCGAGGGGAAGCTCATCTCCGACATCAACAAGGTTTGGCGAGGAGGGGGCGCCGCCGCCGTGCCTGGGGGGAGGGAGACTGAGCCCGGTGCCCGTCCCCGCAGGCCTGGGAGCGTCTGGAGAAAGCGGAGCACGAGCGGGAGCTGGCGCTGCGCACCGAGCTGATCCGGCAGGAGAAGCTGGAGCAGCTGGCGGCTCGCTTCGACCGCAAGGCTGCCATGAGGGAGACGTGGCTGAGCGAGAACCAGCGCCTCGTCTCCCAGGTAGCCCCTCCACCACCACCCCCCCACGTCCCCGAGTCCCATGGCCCGTCCTCACCCCGTCTCCGTCCCCTCCAGGACAATTTCGGCAGCGACATGTCGGCCGTGGAGGCGGCGGTGCGCAAGCACGAGGCCATCGAGACCGACATCGTGGCCTACAGCGAGCGGGTGCAGGCGGTGAGCGCGGTGGCGGCCGAGCTGGAGGCCGAGCGCTACCACGACCTGCGCCGCGTCCTGGCGCGCCGCAACAACGTGGCGCGGCTCTGGGACTTCCTGCGGCAGCTGGTGGCCGCCCGCCGCGAGCGGCTGCTGCTGCACCTCGAGCTGCAGAAGATGCTGCAGGACCTGGCGCACCTGGCGGGGTGGATGGAGGAGATGAAGGTACCGGGGGGGCTTCGGGGTTATCGGGTGGGTGGCAGCCCTCCCTGTGGTGTTTTTGACTCCCTCCCGCCCCGCAGGGCCGGCTGCAGTCGCAGGATTTCGGGAAGCACCTGCACGGGGTGGACGACCTGCTGCAGATCCACGCGCTGGTGGAGGCCGACATCGCGGCGCAGGCTGAGCGGGTGCGGGCGGTGAGCGCCGCGGCCCAGCGCTTCGCCCTGCCCGGAGAGGGTGAGTATGGCCAGGTTGGGCCCCCCAGGACCCCTGAGACTGCCCCCAGGACCCCCGAGACCCCCGGCCGGAGCCCCAGGGGAGCAGGGAGCTGATGGGACCACCCGCAGGATACAAACCCTGCGAGCCGGAGGTGGTGCGGGAGCGCGTGGCCACGCTGGAGCTGCGGTACCGGGAGCTGGTGGAGCTGGCGGGGCAGCGCCGGGCCAAGCTGGAGGAATCGCGGCGCTTCTGGAAGTTCTTCTGGGACACGGGGGAGGAGGAGGCCTGGATGCGGGAGCAGGAGCGGCTCCTCTCCTCCGAGGACGTGGGCCGGGACCTGACCAGCTCCCTGCGGCTGCTGAGCCAGCACGCGGCCTTCCGCGACGAGCTGAGCGGGCGCGCGGGGCCCCTGCAGCAGGCGCTGGCGCGGGGCCGGGGGCTGGCGGGCGAGGGGCACCCGCGGGCGGGCGAGGTGGGCGAGCGGGTGCGGGAGGTGGAGGGGCGCTGGCGGGCGCTGGGCGAGCTGGCGGCCGAGCGCGAGCGGCGCCTGCGGGACGCCGCCGGCCTCTTCCAGTTCCAGGCGGAGGCGGCCGACGTGGAGGCCTGGCTGGAGGACGCCCTGCGCCTGGCCTCCAGCCCCGAGCTGGGCCACGACGAGTACTCCACGCGCAGCCTGGCCCGGCAGCACCGCGAGGTGCAGGAGGAGGTGCGCAGCCACCTCCCGGCCATCGCCGCCCTCCACGAGCAAGCCGGGGCCCTGCCGCCCGCTTTCGCCGGTGCTCCCGGCGTGGCCGGGCGGCTGCCGGCGCTGGAGCGGCGCTACCAGGAGCTGGCGGCGCAGACGGAGCGGCGGCGGCAGGAGCTGCAGGACGCCCTCAGCCTCTACACCATGCGCAGCGAGGCGGACGCCTGCGGGCTCTGGGTGGGCGAGAAGGAGCAGTGGCTGCACGCCCTGCTCGTCCCCGACAAGCTGGAGGACCTGGAGGTGGTGCAGCAGCGGTGAGCGCGGCCTCTGTGCCCCCCAGAGCCTCCCCCCTGCCCTCCCCGGGGACCACCAGGCCCTCACCTCGTCCGTCGTTGTCGCCCCCCCAAGGTTCGAGACGCTGGAGCCGGAGATGAACAACCTGGCGTCCCGCGTCGCCGCCGTCAACCGCATCGCCGACCAGCTGCTGGCCACCGACCAGCGCAACCAGGAGAGCATCCGTGCCACCCGCGAGCAGCTCAACGCCAGGTTCGGGCATCCGGGGGGGGTCCCAGGGTGTAGGCGGGGGGCTCCGGGGGGGCTCGGCCGTCCCCTGAGCCCGCTGCCGTGCAGGTGGGAGCGGTTCCGCGCGCTGGCCGACCAGAAGAAGGAGGCGCTGACCTCGGCGCTGAACATCCAGAACTACCACCTGGAGTGCAACGAGACCACCTCGTGGATGCGGGAGAAGACGAAGGTGATCGAGTCGACGCAGGGGCTGGGCAACGACCTGGCCGGGGTGATGGCCCTGCAGCGCAAGCTGTCGGGCATGGAGCGCGACCTGGAGGCCATCGAGGGCAAGGTGCGGGACCTGCGGGCCGAGGCGGAGAAGCTGGCGGCCGAGCACCCGGAGCAGGCGCCCGGCATCCTGGAGCGGCTGGCGGCCATCGAGGCGGTGTGGGCCGAGCTGTGCCGCTGCCTGCGGCGGCGCGAGGAGTCGCTGGGGGAGGCCAGCAAGCTGCAGGGCTTCCTGCGGGACCTGGCCGCCTTCCAGGCTTGGCTGGCCCGCACCCAGACGGCCGTGGCCTCCGAGGACGTGCCGGCCACCCTGGCCGAGGCCGAGCGGCTGCTGAGCCAGCACGAGAGCATCCGCAAGGAGATCGCCCACTACGGCGACGACTACCGCAGCACGCGGGCGGTGGGCCGCCAGGTGACGCAGGGGCAGACGGACGCGCAGCACGTCTTCCTGCACCAGCGCCTGGAGGCCCTGGACACGGGCTGGGAGGAGCTGGGGCGCATGTGGGAGAACCGCCACCAGCTCCTCTCCCAAGCCTTCGCCTTCCAGCTCTTCCTCCGCGACTCCAAGCAGGTCGAGGGCGTCCTCAGCACCCAGGTGAGCGGCCGGGGAGGCGGCGGGGGTGGCGCCGGGGTGCCGGGGAGCTGCGGTGACGCCCCGTGTCCCGCGCAGGAGTACGCCCTGTCGCACAGCGAGATGCCCAGCACGCTGCAGGGCGCTGAGGCCTCCGTCAAGAAGCACGAGGACTTCATGGCCACCATGGAGGCCAGCGGCGAGCGCGTGCAGGGGCTGGTGGCCGCCGGCCGCAAGCTGGTGGCCGAGGGCAGCCCGCACGCCGACAAGGTGCAGGAGACGGTGGACTCGGTGGAGAGCAGGTGAGGGCCCCCCCGCGGGCCGGCGCTGGGTGCTGGGAGCCCCCCGGTCCTCACCCCGGCCCCGCCGCAGGCACAAGAAGAACCGGGAGGCGGCCCAGGAGCTGCTGGGGCGGCTGCGGGACAACTGGGAGCTGCAGCGGTTCCTGCAGGATGGGCAGGAGGTGAGCACGGGGTGGGGATGGGGTTGGGGTTGGGGTTGGGGTTGGGAGGGGATGGGGAGGGGATGGGACGGGACGGGATGGGATGGGTGCAGCACAGCATCACGGCCCCAACCCCGCTCTCCCCCTCGCAGCTCACGCTCTGGATCAACGAGAAGATGCTGACGGCCCAGGACGTGTCCTACGACGAAGCCCGCAACCTGCACACCAAGTGGCAGAAGCACCAGGCCTTCGCCGCCGAGCTGGCCTCCAACAAGGGCTGGCTGGACAAAATGGGCAAGGTTGGGACCGGGGCGACACCGGGGACGAGGCCGCCCCCCCGGCACATCCCCGCTGAGCCCGGTGTCCCCACCAGGAGGGCCAGCAGCTGGCGGCGGCGAAGCCGGAGCTGGGGGCGGTGGTGACGGAGAAGCTGTCGGCGCTGCGGGGGCTGTGGGACGAGCTGGAGACGACGACGCGGACGAAAGCGCGGCGCCTCTTCGACGCCAACCGCGCCGAGCTGTGCGCCCAGTCCTGCGCCGCGCTGCGGGGCTGGCTCAGCGGCGTGCGCGCCCAGCTGCGCTCCGACGACTACGGCAAGGACCTGACCAGCGTCAACATCCTGCTCAACAAGCAGCAGGTCGGCCCCGGGGGGACGGGGAGAAGGAGAACGGGGCTACGGGGGCGCCGGGCCGCTGCAGGGGCGTGGGGTGTGGGGTTTTGTTCTCTATAAGTACCCTAAAGGAGGCTGCAGCGGGGTTTTGCTCTCCATGAGTACCTCAAAGGAGGCTGCAGTGAGGTGGGGTTGCTCTGTTCTACCACGTGCCTGGTGCCAGGAGGATGGAAATGGGCTGCAGTTGTGCCAGGGGTGTTTTAGGTGGGATATTAGGAAGAATTTCTTTATGGAAAGGGTTGGGAGGCATTGGGACGGGCTGCCCAGGGTTCAGTCACCATCCCTGGAGGGCTTTAAAAGCCGTTTAGATGTAGAGCTCAGTGATATGGTTCAGTGGAGGACTGTTAGTGTTAGGTCAGGGGTTGGACTCGATGATCCTGAGGTCCCTTCCAACCTAGAAATTCTGGGATTCTGGGATTTTGTGATTCTATTTTGGGCGCACGGGGTCGGACACGCAAGGGACAGGGCTACGGGGATGGGTGCATGGATCAGGGCACCCAAAGGACGGGGTGCGAGGCTGCTGGGGCGCCCCGAGGCGCTGCCACTCACCCCGCACCCCGCTCAGATGCTGGAGAAGCAGACGGCCGTGCGGGAGAAGGAGGTGGAGGCGATCCGGGCGCAGGCGCAGGCCCTGAGCCGCGAGGACGCCAGCGCGGCCGAGGTGCAGGGCCAGGTGCGCGCCGTGGAGGAGCAGTTCCTGGGGCTGCGCGAGCCCCTCCGCGAGCGCCGCCGCAAGCTGCTGGCCTCCAAGGAGGAGCACCAGTTCAACCGGGACCTGGAGGACGAGATCGTGAGTGGCTGGGGGGACGGGGGAAGCCCCACGCCCCCCAGGGGGGTCCCACGGTCGCCCTCACCCCTCTTCTGTCCCCGCAGCTGTGGGTGAAGGAGCGCAGACCCCTGGCCGTCTCCACCGACCACGGCAAGGACCTGCCCTCGGTCCAGCTGCTCATCAAGAAGAACCAGGTGGGTCTGGAGGGGCCGGGAGGCGCCACGACGAGCCCCCCCCCTTGCACTCACATCGCGTTCCCCCATCCCCAGACGCTGCAGAAGGAGCTGCAGGGCCACGAGCCGCGAGTGGAGGAGCTGCTGGGGCGCAGGGGGGGGCTGGCGCGCCCGGCCGAGAGGGTGCGGGAGCTGCGGGAGGCCTGGCAGGAGCTGCGGCTGCAGGCGGAGCTGCGGCACCAGCGGCTGGAGCGCGCCCACGCCGCCCAGCAGTTCTACTGCGACGCCGCCGAGGCCGAGGCCTGGATGGGCGAGCAGGAGCTGCACATGATGGCCCAGGAGAAGGCCAAGGTACGGCCCCCGCGGGGGTCCCGTATCCCTCAGTGCCCCCCCGGATCGCATCCTGAGCTGCTGTGCCCCCCTCCAGGATGAACTGAGCGCCCAGGCCATGGTGAGCAAGCACCTGGTGCTGGAGCAGGCGCTGCGGGACTACGCGCACACCGTGCACCAGCTCTCGGTGCAGAGCCGCGACATGGTGGCCGCGGGGCACCCCGAGAGGTGGGTGCCGGCCCCCACGTCCCCTCTGCCTCCTTCCTTCCTTCCCCACCCACCCGGGGGGGGGTCCCTTGGCCCCGTGCAACCCCCCCTGACGCCCGGCGTGCCCGCAGCGAGCGGCTGACGCTGCGCCAGGGCCAGGTGGACAAGCTGTACGCCAGCCTGAAGGACCTGGCGGAGGAGCGGCGGGCCAAGCTGCAGGAGCACCAGCGGCTCTGCCAGCTGAAGCGCGACGTGGACGACCTGGAGCAGTGGATCTCGGAGCGGGAGGTGGTGGCGGCCTCCCACGAGCTGGGCCAGGACTACGAGCACGTCACGGTGCGGGCCCCGGGGCTGAGGAGCCTATCTCTGTGTCCCTACCCCCCCCCGTGTCCCCCGCCGGCGTCCCCGACGCGTCCCCTCACCTCCCCCGGCAGATGCTGCGGGACAAATTCCGGGAGTTCTCGCGGGACACCAGCAGCATCGGGCAGGAGCGCGTGGACGGCGTCAACGGGCTGGCGGACGCGCTGATCGCCGCGGGGCACTCGGAGAACGCCACGGTGGCCGAGTGGAAGGACGGGCTGAACGAGGCCTGGGCCGACCTGCTGGAGCTGATCGACACGCGCTCGCAGATGCTGGCGGCCTCCTACGAGCTGCACCGCTTCTACCACGACGCCCGCGAGACCCTGGCGCAGGTGCAGCACAAGCAGAAGCAGCTGCCGGACGAGGTGGGGCGCGACCTGAACACGGCCGAGGCCATGCAGCGCATGCACACCACCTACGAGCACGACATCCAGGCGCTGAGCGCACAGGTGAGCCCGTGGCACGACGCGGCATGGGGTGGCACGGGGTGGCACGACATGGCACGGCACAGCACAGGGTGGCACAGCGTGACACGACATGGCATGGGGTGGCACGACATGGCACAGAGTGACACAGCACGGCACAGGGTGGCACGGCACAGGGTGGCATGGCACGGGGTAGCACGGTGTGGCATGGCGTGGCACAGCATGGCACAGCATGGCACAGGGTGGCACGGCATGACACGACATGGCACAGCATGGCACGGCACGGGGTGGCACGGCGTGGCACAACATGGCACGGCGTGGCACGACATAGCACAGCATGGCATGACATGGCACGGCCTCACCTCTTGGCCCCCAGGTCCGTCAGGTGCAGGAGGACGCGGCGCGGCTGGAGAAGGCGTACGCCGGGGAGAAGGCGGCCGACATCCGGCGGCACGAGCGGGCGGTGAGCGAGGCGTGGGCCGACCTGCGGGGCAGCAGCCAGGGCCGGCGCCGGCTGCTCCTGGACACCGTGGACAAATTCCGCTTCCTGCGCGCCGTGCGCGACCTGCTGCTCTGGATGGACGGCGTCCGCCTGCAGATCGAGGGCCAGGAGCGCCCGCGGTGAGGGGGCGGCCACGGGAAGGGGGTGTGGGGGGGGAAACGGGGCTGTGGGGGCCGTGGCGGCGGCGCTGAGCCCGGTCCCGGCCCCCCGGGGTGGCGCAGGGACGTGTCCTCGGCCGACCTGGTCATCAAGAACCACCAGAGCATCAAGGCGGAGGTGGAGGCGCGGGCCGACAGCTTCGACGCCTGCGTGGCCATGGGCACCGCGCTGCTGGACAAGGGGCACTACGCTGCCGACAAGGTGTCCCCAGCCCCGTGTCCGTGTCCCCAGCCCCGTGTCCTTGTCTTCATTCTGTCCCTGTGTCCATGTCCCCATCCCCATCCCATCCCCGTGTCCCCCATTCCTATATCTGTGTCCCCAGCCCCTCCTCTGCTCTCGTCCCCATTCTGTCCCATCCTCATGTCCATGTCCCTGTCCCTTCACCTGCTCCTGTCCCCATTCTATCCCATCCCCATGTCCCCCATGCCTATATCTGTGTCCCTGTCCCCTCATCTGCTCCTGTCCCTATTTTGTCCCCATCTCCCTGACCCCTTCTCCTCCATCCCCACATCCCCGTGTCCCTGTCCCTGTTTTCATGCCCCCGCTGGCTCACCGCTCGCCCCCAGATCTCGGAGAAGCTCTCTCAGCTCCAGGAGCGCCGCAGGGACATCGGCGAGCGCTGGAAGGAGAAGATGGACTGGCTGCAGATCGGTGAGCGCCGCACGGCGGGGAGCAGGGGGTGTCCCGACCCCCCCATGTCCCCACGCTCCCCCCCCATGTCCCAGAATGACAGAATTGTCTAGGTTGGAAGGGACCTCAGGATCACCGAGTCCAAACCCTGCCCTAACCCTGACCAGCCCTCCACTAAACCATATCCCTGAGCTCTACATCTAAACGTCTTTTAAAGCCCTGCAGGGGGGTCTTTCAAACCTCAACCACCTCCCCGTGCAGCCCATCCCAACGCCTCCCAACCCTCTCCATACACAAATCCTTCCTAACATCCCACCTCAACCACCCCTGGCACAACTTTAGCCCATTCCCCTCGTCCTGGCACCAGGCACGTGGCAGAACAGAGCACCCCCACCTCGCTGCAGCCTCCTTCGAGGTACCTGTGGGGTGCGATGAGGTCGCCCCTGAGCCTCCTCTTCTCCAGGCTGAACGCCCCCAGCTCCCTCAGCCTCGTGAGCGTTGTTCTCCAGCCCCCTCACCATTTTCCTCGCCGTTCTCTGGGCAATTTTGAGCTCCTCGATCTCCTTCCTGTAGCGAGGAGCCCAAAAATG
Organism: Clangula hyemalis; assembly: GCA_963989345.1. The sequence goes on along the minus strand of OZ022466.1, from coordinate 141,945 downwards.
CACCCAGTGCTGGAGGAGCAGCCCACGGGGGGACAACCCCTGCCCCAGCCCCGCTGCCCGCGCCGCTTCTTACCCAAACCAGGGCGCTGCCGGCCCCCTCCCCACCATCCACCAGTCCTCCCAGTGCCTTTCCCAGCTCTCCCAACACCTCCCCGTGTCCCCCCCCCGCAGTGCTGGAGGTGCTGATGTTCGGGCGCGACGCCAGCATGGCCGAGGCTTGGCTGGCCAGCCAGGAGCCCATCGTGCGCTCGGCCGAGCTGGGGGGCAGCGTGGCCGAGGTGGAAAACCTCATCAAGCGCCACCAGGGCTTCCAGAAGGCGGCCGCCGCCTGGGAGGAGCGCTTCGCCGCCCTCGAGCGCCTCACCACGGTGAGGGGGCCACGGGGGGGGGCAGCTGGGACCCCCCCGGGGGGGGTTAGGGGGCGCTGACCCCCCCCCCCCCGTGACCCCCTCGTCTTGCAGCTGGAGGAGAAGGAGCGGCGGCGGCGCGAGGAGGAGGAGGCGAGGAAGAGGCGGCCGCCGACGCCCCCCCCCGCAGCCTGAGGCTGGGGGGGGTCCCGCGGTGCCCCCCGGGACCCAAAATGGGTTGGGGATGGGGGAGGCGCAGAGGTGAGGGGGAGGAGGTGTAGGGATTTGGGGGGGGAACAGGATTTGGGGGGGTCATGGGGGGGTGATGCTGCAGGGTGGGGGTGTCAGGGGGGCTTAATGGGGAGGGGGGATCTGGGGGGGTTGTGGGATTGGGGGGGGGCACCCTGGGGGGGGGGAATGCAGTGCCCATGGGGTAAGGTTTTTTTTTGGGAGGGGGGGGGGGTACAGAGGGGACATGGGGTCCAGGGGAAGGAGGGGACACTGGGGGGGGTGGTCCTGGGGTGGGGGGGGGTCCCATCCCATCCCCCTGCCAACCCCCCCTTGTGCCCCCCCCAGGCCCCCAGCCCTACAGAGCCGCCTGCCCGAGGCCCCGGCCGTCAACGGGATCTGCCCCGACAGCGCCGCTGCCCCGGTAAAGCCCCCCCCCAAAAAAATCCCCCAACCCCCCCCCAGATTCGGGGGACCCCCACCCAAAAGGACCCACCCCCCCCCCCCCCCTTTTTATCCTACCCCCCCCAGGTGCCAGCGGGGCCGGCGCTCACCAACGGGGCCCGGGAGCGAGGCCCCAGCCCGGGGGGGTCTCCCCGGGGTGGGCGCCCGCGGGGGGGTCCGGCCCCCGACCCTGCCCACGCCGCCACCCTGCCCCCCCGCGCCCCCCCCGCCCCCGAGAGCCTGGAGGGCGGCCTCTGCCGCAAGCACGAGATGGAGGCGCAGGGCAAGAAGGCCCCCAACAGGTGAGGACCCCCCCCCAAAAAAAAATGCCCCATGTACCCCAAAATATGCCCTATATCCCCTAAAATTCACCCTGTGCCCCCCCACAAACACAGTCCCCCCCCCTTAAGCCCCTTTCCCCTCCCCATTACACTGTGCCCCCCCTTTACACCACCTCCCCCCCCCAAATATGCCCCCTGTACCCCCAAAATACGCCCCATATCCCCTAAAATCCACCCTGTGCCCCCCCCACGAACACAGTGCCCCCCCATTACACCACCTTACCCCCAAAATAAGGCCTGTACCCCCCCAAAATACGCCCCATATCCCCCCAAAATATATTCCATGTCCCCCAAAATCCACCCTGTGCCCCCCCACGAACACAGTGCCCCCCCCTTAAGCCTTTTTCCCCTCCCCACTACACCGTGCCCCCCCAAAATATGGCCTGTACCCCCCCAAAATCCCCCCCATGTCCCCCCCACATACACAGTGCCCCCCCCTTAAGCCCCATTCCCCTCCCCATTACACCGTGCCCCCCCTTTATACCACCTCTACCCCCCAAATCCACCCCATGTCCCCTAAAATCCACCCTGTGCCCCCCCCACGAACACAGTGCCCCCCCTTAAGCCCCGTTCCCCCCCCATTACACCACCTCCCCCCCAAAATCCACCCCACGCCCCCCCCACGTACACATTGCCCCCCATCACCCCCCCTTAACCCCCCCCGACCCCCCCAGGTCGTGGCAGAGCGTGTACTGCGTGCTGCGGGGGGGCAGCCTCAGCTTCTACAAGGACGCCAAAAGCGCCAGCCACGGGGCCCCCCCCTACCACGGGGAGCCCCCCGCCAGCCTGCGGGGCGCCCACTGCCACCCCGCCCTGGACTACAAGAAGCGCAAACACGTCTTCAAATTGGGGTACGGCGGGGGGGGGGGCGCGGGGGGGGCCTAAAGGGGTTTTTTGGGGAGCCGGGGGGGGGGGCAGGACCCCACGCTGAGCCCTCTCTTTGCCCCCCCCCCAAGGCTGAGCGATGGCAAGGAGTACCTCTTCCAGGCCAAGGATGAGGTGAGAGGGGGGAAAATGGGGTAAAATGGGGGGGGGTGGTAAAATGGGGGGGGGCACATGTGGGTGTAATGGTGCCCCCCTGTGTGCCCCCCCCAGGCGGAGATGAGCACCTGGCTGCGGGTCATCCACGCGGCGGCCGCCCTGGGCCCGGGGGGGCCGCGGGAAACGGGGGGGGCGGCGGTGGTGGCGGGGGGGGGCAAGGGGATGACGAGGGCCATGAGCATGCCCCCCGCCCAGCCCCCCCCCGCCCCCGAGGGCCCCCCCCAGCTGCGGGCCCGCGAGGGGAAGGAGAAGGAGAGGGAGAAACGCTTCAGCTTCTTCAAGAAGAACAAGTAGAGGCGGGGGGGGGGGGGGGGCAAAAATCGAGGGCGGGGCCCCAAAAATCACAGGGATCCCCCCAAAATCAAGGGGTCTCCCAAAAATCGGGGGGGTCCCCCAAAATCGAGGGGGGATCCCCCCAAAATCTGGAGGTCCCCCAAAAATCGGGGGGGTCCCCCAAAATCGAGGGGGGTCCCCAAAATCGAGGGGGGGTGCCCCGAACCGGCCGAGCTGATGGAGGGACGCGGCTGGGGGCAGCATTTGGGGGGGGGGGTTTCCCCCCTCCGCCCTGGGGTCCCCGCGTGCCCCCGCGTCCCGGTGATGTCCCCATGCTCGAAGCGGCCGCCCCCACCCCCAAATAAAAAGAAAGAGGCCGGAGAGCCCCGGGCACCGGACTGTAATGGGGACGGGGATGGGGTGGGAGGGGAGGGGAGGGGACAGAGATGGGGATTGGGTGGGGACGGGGTGGGGATGGGGATTGGGTGGGATGGGGACAGGAACAGGGATTGGGATGGGAATGGGATAGAGACGGGGATTCCCATAGAGATGGGAATGGGGACAGGATGGGGATGGGATAGGATGGGGACAAGGATGGAAATGGGAATGGGGTGGGGATGGGATGGAAATGGGATGGGATGAGGACAAGGATGGAGATGGGAATGGGATAGAGATGGGGATGGGGTGGGGAAGATGAGGACAAGGGCAGGAATGGGATGGGGACAGGGATGGAGACGGGAATGGGATAGAGATGGGGATGGGGATGGGATGGGATGGGGACAGGGATGGGGATGGGATGGGGATGATCTTGGGGATAGGATGAGGACAAGGATGGAGATGGGAATGGGATAGAGATGGGGATGGGGACAGGATGGGGATGGGATAAAAATGAGGATGGAAATGGGAGTGGGATGGCGATGGGGAGTGATGAGGATGGGAGAGGGTTGGGGACAAAGATGGGGACGGGATGGGGATGGGGTCGGGTTGGGGATGGGGTCAGGATGGGGATGGGATGGGGACGGGGAGGACGAGGACCGACAGAGCCGGGCACTGGTGGCTGCGGTTGTGGCCCCAGCGGATCTCCGTGGATCACCCCAGCGCTCCCCTGGCAGGGTCCCCGTGGATCCCTCTCTTCCCCACCCCATTCTGGTACCCCCCTGGCTGAGAGCCCTTCAGCCTCCCCGCCAGATCCCAAAGGATCCCCCAAGATCCCCCCGCGGGGCTCCCAGTGGGTGTCCCCAGTCCCCCCAGCTCCCAGTGGGTTCCCCCAGATCCCCCCGTGAGTCACCAATGGATCCCCCAAATCCCCCCTTAGGGCTCCCAATGGATCCCTCCAGATCCCTCCATCAGTCACCAGTGGATCCTTCCAGCCCCCCCAGACTCCCAGTGGATCACTCCAGATCCCCCCATCAATCACCAATGGATCCTTCCAGCTCCCACCCCCCCGCAGGCTCCCAATGGATCGTTCCAGCCCCCCCCCACCGGGAACTCAATGGATCCTTCCAACCCCCCCCCGCAGGCTCCCAATGGATCCTTCCAGTCCCCCATAGGGCTCCCAATGGATCCTTCCAGCTCCCCCCCCTCGCAGGCTCCCAATGGATCCTTCCAGCGCCCCTGGACTCCCAATGGATCCCCCCTGGTCCCCCCCATCAGCCCCCAATGGATCCCTCCAGCCCCCCCCATCGGGCTCCCAATGGATCCTTCCAGCTCCACCCCCCCCGCAGGCTCCCAATGGCTCCCCCCAATATCCCCCTCAGCCCCCAATGGATCCTTCCATCCCCCCTCCCCCCCCCGCTCCCCATGGTTTCCCCCGCCTCCCCCCGGCGGCCTCCCAATGGGCCGCTCCTCTCCCCCTCACCCCACCCCCCGTTTCCAATTGGCCCCTCACCCCCCTGAGGGCGGGCACACCTCCTGACGGACAACCCCCTCAGCCAATCAGCGGGCGGGGCGCTGCCGGGAGGGGGTGTGGGGGGAGGCGCAGCGCGGAGCCGCCGCCATTTTGCGAGCAGCGAGCGGCGAAGGGGGCGCAGGTGGGGGCGGGGCCGGCACCGGGAGGGCACCGGGGGAGGGGTGGGGGGGCGCTGGGGGGGCACCGGGGGGCACCGGGGTGGTCCCGGGGTGCCAGGGGGGGTACCGGGAGGGTCCCGGGGGGGATGGGGGGGTACCGGGGGGGACACCGAGCGGTATCGAGAGGTACCGGGGGTGTGGGGGGGTGCCAGGGGGGCACCGGGGAGGGGTGGGGGGGTACCGGGGGGTCCCAGGGGGTACCGAGGGGCACCGGGGGCACCGGGGGTCCCGGGGGTGCTGAGCCCGTTCCCCGCCGCAGGGCCGGCGCCATGGTGAAGCTGTTCATCGGCAACCTGCCGCGGGAGGCGACGGAGCAGGAGATCCGGGCGCTGTTCGAGCAGTACGGCAAGGTGCTGGAGTGCGACATCGTCAAGAACTACGGCTTCGTGCACATCGAGGACCGCACGGCGGCCGAGGACGCCATCCGCAACCTGCACCACCACAAGCTGCACGGCGTCTGCATCAACGTGGAGGCCAGCAAGAACAAGAGCAAGGCCTCCACCAAGCTGCACGTGGGCAACATCAGCCCGGCCTGCACCAACCTGGAGCTGCGGGCCAAGTTCGAGGAGTACGGCCCCGTCATCGAGTGCGACATCGTCAAGGACTACGCCTTCGTGCACATGGAGCGGGCGGAGGACGCGGTGGAGGCCATCCGGGGGCTGGACAACGCCGAGTTCCAAGGTGGGACGGGGACGGGATGGGGGTGGGCTCCGCCGATGGACCCCGGCTCCGCTGCGTCAACGTCCCTCAGAGCCCGGGCGACGGAGCTGGGGACGTGGGGACGGTGCCGGTGCCGCTTGGCGAGACCTCGGGTTTGCGGTGGGCTTGAGGCTGCTGGGAGCACCCAAATCCCCCCAGCTGTGCTCCGAGAGCCTCCTGCAGGGCCTCAGGCGTCTCCAGGCATCTCCGCTTGAGTTGAGCGCGGAAAGATGCGTTTGGGGTTTTTTTGTTGGCGGTTTTTGTTGGCATTCCTGCGCTCCGCAACGTGGCAGGCCTGTTTCTTTCCCGAGGGTCAGTCACGGCAGTGACCCCGTAGGGCCTGGGGCGTTTGGGGTGGGCTGTGGGGGTCCTTCTCCGACCAACCCAATGCGGCCGAGGAGCCCGATGGTGACCGGCTCTGGTCCAACGCTGCCGGTGCTGCCCGGTAAGAGGGCGGGCAGAGGCGCTGCCCTGGTGCTGAGCCCCCTTTGTGGCCAAAATCGAGCGCATCCCCGTCGGGCTGGCCCCAAACCCATCCTCAGGGTCATCAGGGATGTGTCCGGGTCATCCCGACGCACCGCCGTCCTGTCCCACACGTTGTGGGGCCGGTTCGGTCCCGCCGATCCCCGCCGCTGCCCCCAAAATTCGTCTTCAGCCAGGGCCGCGCAGCACCGCCCGTTCCCCTGCTCGTGGACGTGGCCCCCGGTTGCTCCCTGCTCAGGCACAGACCCGCGGCCGCCTCCCCTTTTTGGGGGGGTCCCCTCACTGCTGCCACGGTCACTGCCGCCATCCGGCACGGCGGGACCCGCTCGGGGTCACCGCAGCAGGACGGCACGCCGTTTTGGGGCAGAAAGCTGGTTTTACGCGACTTTGGCTGGATGGTGAGGTCGCTGGGGGCTCACTCGGCACCCTCAATCCCTCCCAGCCCAATTTGGGCGGCTCCGAGCGCTCCGTCTCGCCGGTGTCACCGCGGCGCCTTCCCGGTAAGTCGGCTCGCTGCGCCCCGCGGCGCGGCTGCTCCCGGAGCTCGTCGACGCAGGGCGGTGGTGCCTGGAGCGGAGCGGAACGAGCGGCTCGGGGGGCTGGATGTGTCCTGCTGTGTTTTACTGTGCATGCTTTGTAACCGAGCTCTTGGTGCGGCCCTGAATTATAGCCTCCCTTTTGCGTCTGTTTCTTCAAGGCAAGCGGATGCGCGTGCAGTTGTCCACCAGCCGGCTCAGGACCGCGCCCGGGATGGGAGACAAGAGCGGCTGCTACCGGTGCGGGAAGGAAGGGCACTGGTCTAAAGAGTGTCCGGTAGATCGCCCGGGGCAAGTGGCTGACTTTACCGAGGCCTATAACGAGCAGTACGGAGCCGTGCGCACTCCCTACACCGCGGGCTATGGGGAGACCATGTATTACGATGACGCGTACAGCGGGATGGCCGACTACTACAAGCGCTACCGCGTCAGGTCCTATGCGACGGCCTCTGCATACGACGCCTATGCAGAGCAGACCATGGCCCAGTACTCCCAGTACGCCCAGTACTCCCAGGTCCAGTCCACGGCCATGGCCGCCACCACAGCCATGGCCAGTCGCATCCCCACCACCCTAGACCCCTACGATAGAGCTCTGCTGCCCACCCCGGGCGCGGCCGCCGCGGTCGCCGCCGCCGCCACCGCCGCGGCGGCGGCGGCCTCCTCCACCTATTACACCCGGGATAGAAGCCCCCTGCGCCGCACGGCAGCCGCGGCCACCACCGTCGGAGAGGCGTACACTTACGATCGTAGTCAGCTGTCGCCGGTCTCGTCGGTCGCTCGGGCCTCCCTCTACGACATGCAGCGCTTCGGGCGCGACCCGTACGCGGACAGGGCGCGGTACTCTGCCTTTTGAGCCGAGGTGAGCGTCTGCGCAGGGCTGCTCCGTGCTGCTTGTCCTTGTGCTGCCCGCGGGGGCTGCGTGGGGGCCCCGGCGGCTCGGAGCACGGGCTCCGTTAACCCCCCCGACGCCGCCGGCCGGGCGTCTGCGCCCTGCGTCCCGCCCGCAGCTGGGGTTGAGGCGGGTAGAGCTGAGTAAAGGGGTCAGGATCCGGCACAAGGACCCGAACCGGGCCCTTTCTGGACATTAAAGCCCAGATGCTGGCTCTGGAAGCCACTGCGACGAGTGCCAGCGCCTCGCAGTGCTCCCGGGTGCAGGGAGCAGGACCCCAAATCCACCCCCCGGGCACCCGGTGAGGGGAGACTCCTCTCCCCGCTCGGCTCCCGGTAACACCGTGCCCTGCTCTGGTGGGAGCCTCCCGCTGCCGCGGCAAGGGCAGAGCCGAGCCGGGCTCACGGCTGGACTCCGGTTGCTTGCAGGAGGCCGCTGGCGCCGCGCAGGGCTCGGCACGGCCCCGGCTGCCAGGCGGGCGCTGAATTCTGCTTTTCTCTTGCAGGTAAGGTATTCGCGGCTGGACGCCGGGGTCCCGTGGCAGGTGAAAGCTGCGCCGCGCGCGTCGGACGGTGCCGCGCTTCCAGGCCCGCCCCGCCTCAGCTAACGAACCGGGCCCCTAACGGACGCTCGAGCTTCTTCGTAGCGTAGTCAGGAGTAGCTTAACCCCCTCCCCGCCCCCTTCGTACGTTTTGATTTTTCGGGATTTGCTCTCAATTAGCTCTGTGCCCCCCCTCCCCGCCCCGTGCTGCCCTCCAGCCCGGCCGCCCCTAGCTGGTCTAGGCTCAGGTTTAGCGCGAGCGTAGCCGTAGCGCGAGCTTTGCTTCCCTGCTCCCCCCCCTTCCCCCCGCAGCCTGGGCTGTAGCTTTTTTGTTTTCTTTTTTTTTCATTTTTTTTCTTTTTTAACGTGCTTATTTTTTAAAGAGAATCAGTCTTAACTTTGTAATACTGAATGACGGAGCCGAGTCAGAAGCGCTTAGTCGAGCCCCCCCGGCTCGTTGCCACCGGCGTGGGGCACAACCCGCCGCCCCCCCCCCTCGGCCTTTAGCCTCCTTTCCAGTGAAATAAAATCTCTTTTAACAAACCCGGGCGTGTGTCTGGCGTGCGGGCGCTTCCCCCTCCCAGTCCCTGGGGGCTTTTCTCCAGCCACCCCCCCCCCCCGGGGCTCCTGGACTGCCCCCAGAAAGCAGCAAACGAAGGGGGGGGGCAGGAGAGGCCGGGCCTCGCTCTGTGGCCTCCCCGTGCTGGCAGCACCCCCCCTGACCCCGCTGCTGGGCTAATTAACCCCAACGAGGCAGGCTCGTTAACCCCTGCTGCCAGCAGGGTGGGCCCCACAGAGCCCCTCACGCACCCCCTGCCTGGCTGCTGCCCCTTGTGCTTGCCAGCTCCCCCCCACTCCCCTCCCTGGCTCATTAGGTAACGATGTTAATTAATTAAATGCTCGCCTGGGGCGCAGCTTTGCCGGCAGCCGCTGTCCGGGCCCCTCGCCTCGTCCGTGAGCTCCTGGCTGTGTTGTTTTTTGGCGTCCTGAAGCCAGCAGCAGCTGCGGGTGCGTTTCCAGATTTAATTCCTCTGCCTCCTCCAGCTAACGGCCTCCACCCGCTCGCCTCCTTCTCTCCCAAATCTTCTTCTAACTCCTGCTCCTCACGGCACCGCTGCCACTCGGCTAAGTTTTTACCAGCACCTCGAGCCCTCTGCACCTCCGGCCGTGGTCCTGCTGCTTTATTTTACCGGGAGCCTCTCGCTGACGCCGCGGCCTGGAAAACGAGGGGGAGAAGCGTTAGGCCCCGTGAGACACCGCGCTGCTTAATTAACGATTCCCTTGATTTGCCGTTCCAGCAGCGGGCTGGGGCCGCCTTTCTTTCCTCAGGCTGTGTTTTCACCGCGCTGACTCCGTGATCTCGGTGTGCAGGGGGGTCCCAGCCCTCCGACAGACCCGACTGAGCGGCGAGGGGGCCACCAGCGCCCTGCTGCCGTCCCCACCGCCCCCCAAACAAGAAGACAAGGGACAGCAAACGCTTTTACAAACTTTAATGATGGTTCCAGCAGCAAGGAAGAGCCCGGCGGGGCCCCAGCGAGCGGCTCGGCCGCACGGAGGCAGCGGTGCCACTCGCCCCGGGCTGAGCGAGCCCATTACATTCGAGAGCTACTCCGCTAAAACCGAAGTGTCGCCGGGAGGAGCCGGTCAGATTTCACTTAGTGAACGCTGAGAGAGAAACGAAACGGTGGCCGGAGAGAAAAGCTGCAGGCGCCGCAGTGAAACAGGAGCAGGACGAGCGGGGGACGCCCTGAATGACCAAAACACCCCCCGAGGGCACCGTCCCCAACAGGAGGCCACCACCCCGCTGCCCCGTCCTTGGAGGCGACCCCAATCCCTCTGCTTGCAGAAATTTGTGATTTCTTTCAGAAATCTGCTGCCACCCACCCAAAAGAGAGCAGTTCTGGGAGGAGACGCGTGCAACAACCGCGCGTGGCCGACGCTCTGGCCCCAAACCCACTGGTTTGCCTCTAGCAGGGACAGGGAGAGCGGCGGGATGCAGTCTGACCCCAAACCCCACTGCAACACGTCCCCGAATGGCCGGGCTGGGCAAAGAAATACAGAGGACAAGGGTTTCCAAACGGAAAACAGCCCAGCTTTTTATTTACAGTCGTACAAAACGTCACTCGGTGCTGCTGCGTCGAGCCCAACGCCGTGCCTGGGTTGAAATGAAGGCTTTAAAAAAGGCGAGGGGAAGAAAAAACGGGGACGGGGGAGCCGAAAGAGCTCCTCGCTCGGCGGCACCGATCGCTCGGGATACAAAACGCGCCCGGGCGGCGAGGGGATTGCTGAGAGAGCCCCGCGCGGCGCAAAGGAGACGGTGCCACGACGCTAACGGCGCTGCAGGGAACGGCCGAGGGGCTGCGCGGCCGCCTCGCGCTCCTCCTGGGCACAGAACAACGGGTTTTCAAACCGTGAATCCAAAACCTTCTAAAAACGGGAGAAAAAAAATCAAAGAGGGGAAAAAAAAAAAAACGATAATAAAAGGCAGCTAAAAATAACCGTCCCTGCCCGGGAGCGGGCGAACCACGCTGCGTGCGGCGGCGAGTGCTGCGCCGCCGGTGCCACCGGAGACGGCGCGCGGAGGGGAGGGAGCGACCCGGCGGCGCTCCCGGGAGGCGTCCCGAGGGAACGGCGCACGCCCGCCGGCCCTAGAGGCGGCGCTGGTAGCCCGAGTGCACGCGGGCCGGGGGCAGGTAATCGCCGTAGCCGCCCGAGTAGCGGGCGTAATCGGCGTGCGCTTCCGGAAGGCGGCGGTAATCCAGCGGGGACTTTGTCGGCGAGCGGCGGTACGCGAGCGGCGAGTCCGCTAAGCGGCGGTAATCTGAGAGGTCAGACAAACGGCGGTCTGAATTGTACCTGGTCGAGAGAAGAGAGAGGGCGTGAATAAAGCGCCGGGGCGCGGCCGAGAGGGCGCCCCGAATCCTGGCGCGGTGCAGGGAGCACCCGCAGCAGCTCGCTGCCGCCGCCCGACTGGAGGCGGGCAAAGCTTTTTGCCGTTGCAGCCTCCCCGGTAAAGAAGCGAAGCCGATTCCCCCCAGATTTTGGGGGGCAAACAAGCGCTTGGCGAACCCGCCGCGGTCCTGAGGCACCGGCGGTGCCTGGCACCGAGCGACACAGCCACCTCCCGGCGCAACGGCACGGGTGACCGGCCCGGCGCGCACACAGACACCGAGAGCAGCCCCCGGGTGTCCAGCACAGCCTCAAAGAGGGGCGAGAACCCGCCCGCGCCCACCCCCGGCCCCAGCCAGGCGCAGAGAAGCGAGGGGAGGGGGTTACGCGGGGGGTGCGGCGCCCGCGCTGCGCTCCTGGCTGTTAGCTCCGCGGGCGCACCGGGGGCCGAGAGAGGCCCCCCGCTACGCGCCAGCCGCCGCCCCTGGCCCAGCTGCGTACCTTTTTGCCAGAGCCGAGGACTTTTTGTACGGATCGTCATAGCCGGCGCTGCGAGGCGGCGAGAGGCGGGTGCGCTCGTAGGGCGGTGCGACGGCGGCGGCCTGCGACAGGCCCAAGTAGGAGGCCGCCTGCTGGCCCAGCTGGCTCGGCCCGTCGTAGGCGCTGCCCGGCTGGGCTCTGTAGGCGGCCGCCAGCGACGCGGAGGAGGCCTGCTGCGCCGGGTAGGAGGCCGCCATCGAGTTGGAGGCCTGGGCTCGGTAGGCCGCCGTCAGCGGGGCGGAGGCCTGCGCCTTGTAGGAGGCAGCGGCGGCCTGGCTGCCGTAGGAGGCGGCCAGCGAGGAGCCCGCCGGGGCGCCGTAGGTGGCGGAGAGCGCGGCGGCGGACTGGCTGCCGTAGGAGGCGGGCAGGTTGGCGGCGGGCTGGGCGCCGTAGGAGGCCGAGTGGCCGGCGGCAGGCTGGGCGCCATAGGAGGCTGAGAGCGCGGCCACCGGCTGCGCGCCGTAGGAGGCCGAGTGGCCGGCCACCGGCTGGGCGCCGTAGGCAGTGGCGGCATGGCCGGCCATGGGCTGGGCGCCGTAGGACGTGGCGTGCGCGGCCACGGCCTGGGCGCTGTAGGAAACCGAGAGCACAGCGCCGGCCTGGGCACCATAGGAGGCGGCGTGGCCGTCGAGGGGCTGCGCGCCGTAGGAGGCGGCGTGGCCGGTGGCGGCCTGCACGCCATAGGAGGCTACGTGCGTGGCCATGGCCTGGGCGCCGTAGGAAACCGTGGGGCCGGCGGCAGGCTGCGCGCCGTAGGCGGCGGCGGCCTGGGCGCCGTAGGTGGCCGAGTAGCCGGAGGCGGCCTGCGCCCCGTAGGAGGAGGCCAGGGCCGTGGACTGGACGCTGTAGCCGGAGAGCTGGGAGGCGGCGGCAGGCTGCGCGCCATAGGAGGCAGCGGCGGGCTGCGCGCCGTAGGAGGCCAGGGAGTTGGCGCCGGGCTGCGCGCCCGAGGCGCCCAGGGCCACGGCGGCCTGGGAGCGGTAGGCGCCGCCCAGCGAGGCCGAGGGCTGCGCGCGGTAGGCGGCCGCCTGGCCCGTGGTGGGCTGCGGGCGGTAGGCCATGCCCAGCGAGGCCGAGGGCTGCGCGCGGTAGGCGGCCCCCAGCGAGGCCGAGGGCTGGGCGCGGTAGGCGGCCGGCTGCGCCGTCATGGGGAGCGTCACCGCCGAGTAGCCGCCGGCTCTGGTCGGGGAGCGCCGGAGGGGGCTGCGGTCCCGCCCGAAGTAGGCGGGGGAGGAGGGCCGCGCCTGCGGGTCGAAGCCGTCGTACTTGCCGGCGGCGGCGGTGCCGAAGCGCTGCTGGTAATCGTACAGGGAGGAGGAGGAGGAGGCGGCGTAGCCGGCGGCGGCCGAGGGGAAGGCGGCGTCCGCGACCCTCCGCTGCTCGAAGCCCTCGATCTTGGGCTGGAACTTCTCCCTGTACTCCAGGCCTATCCGCTTGTTCTTGTCCACCACGACGCCGGCCTGCACGGCCGGGCCCATGCCCTTTTTCTGCACGTTGGTGGAGAGCTCCACATTGACTCTTCTTCCTTTCACCTCCTTCCCATTAAGATTTTCGATGGCAACTTTTGCATCTGCTTCGTTCTCCATGTGAACAAATGCATAGTCTGATAAAGCAGCAGACAGAGGGTTATCAGTGGGGGAGAAAAGACATTTCGTTACAGGAGCGAACGCTTAACGAGGCGCGCGGCCCCGCTCCACCCTACGCGCAGCCCGCCGAGCTGCGGCCCGGCCGACCGACACCGGCGGCGGCCCCGCTCGCACCGAAACCTCCCCACGGGGCCCCGGGCTCGAGCGGAGCGAGCGCGTCCTCCTGGCACCCCGAGGGCCACCACCCGACTGCAGGGAAGGAGAAACCGCAGCCTCCAGCCCGAGGCTTGGAGCGGGGTCAGGTTAAAGCAGGGCTTTGCCCGCCCCGGGCCCTGCTCCCCACCCTTTCGGCCAAGATCAGCGGGCTGCTGACAGCTCGGGTCAGCCTCAGTGTGCTCCCACCCTGTAATTAGCACCGTGAGCCCAGCGGAGCTGCCCAGCCCCGCTTTCTGCTCCTCTTGCCACTGTTTTCCTCCCTCCCTCGCCCCAGCACAGCGTGCCCTGCCACAGGCCACCGCTCTGTGGGGGGCACGACCCCTCGCCGCAGTCAGAGCCCCCCCGGGACCTCTCCGCGCCCGTCCTCGGCCCACACGAGGCCTCTCGGCAGAGAGCAGAAAGAGAGAGCAGGGAGAGGAGAGGAGCGACACCAGGGCAAAGGGCCGCGGCACCGAGCGGCTCGGCTCCAGAAGGGAGCAAGGCCCGCGGGCAGCGCGTTCCGGCGAGGCATTAGAGGCGTCCCGAGGCCTGGCAGCGAGGAGCTGAGCAGAAGAAGCAGCGCAGGAAGGTGAATCATTAACCGAGAACGGAGGCGAGAGCCGAGAGAAGCGTGAGAAGCAGCAGAGACCCGGTAGCGGCACCGTGACACCAGCAGGCTGGAGCCGGGCCTGACGGCCGCCTGCAGCACGTGAGGGAGCGCTTTTGGGGGCTGGAGCCCCGTTATGGGGGCTCAAGGAGGCATGGGGGGCTCGATCCCGACCTCACAGCAGCTCTGGGAGCTTGTTGTGGTGCCTCCGTGGCGGTGACCCCCGGTGACAAGCCGGAGGCGCAGCCAGTGGCACCCCCCGGGAGCCCCCTTCCACTGGCAGCACCGGGGGGGAGCCTCACGGCAGCCCCCCCCCGAAGGTCTCAGCATGCTCGGAGGAACCGCTCGCTGAACACGGCGCTAGGGCTGGGCAAACGCCATAACAACGCCTCAAAGTCCAGCTAAAACGTGGTCAACGCGTGCGTCACCTCGCCCAGCCTCCCCCCTGCTCACTCCCCCTGCTCCACACCACTGCTCCCCCCCCGCTCCCGGGCTCCTTCCAGCAGCAGGAAGCACTCAGGCGCTGCGCACGCTTCCAAATTCTGCTGTAAAGGTGCTAAAAATGCTCCTAGAAGTCCCTGAAAAGCCCCAAACCCGCCCTGGCAGCCCACCCCCTTTGGGGGCTGCCGCAAAGCCCCCCACAAATCGGCCGTGGGGACGCCAGAAACGTTTGGCGTGGGTTTCGGCGCCGTTCTCCAACGGGGCGGGGGGCGTCCTGGTGGGGCTGCGACCTGAGACAAGAGAGAGCAGAGGCAACAGCATCACCCTGCCGCGGGGCAGCCCCAGCCGGCACCTTCTCAAGCGAGGGGGGTCGTGGAGAGACCTCGGCGCGAGGCAATCCCCCCCCCTTGATGCTGCACCCCCGAATTAACCACCTGCGGGGGCCCCGAGCCAGGGCAGCCCCTCAGAAGTTTGCGTTCCACGTGCCTCAAAGAGTTTAGAGCTCGCTGTGAACCAGCCTCCGCGTCCGGGCTGGAGGAGATTTGAGCAGAGAAAGCGGTGGTGGTGGGGGGAGGGAAACACCTCCCAGCCCTTAACGGGGACAAATTCCAGGAGCACGCATAGCTCCGGGCCAGCCCTTTGCCTCCCCGTCCCATGGGAGCAGGGGGGGGATGAACCCCAGCGCCCTGCAGCAGGGCTGGGGGAGAGCCCGGTGTGGTGTGGGGGGGCTGTACGGTACCGGGGGGGTCTCTACCGGGGGGGGCCGCCAGATCGGGCCGGGGAAAGGGAGAGGAGAGCGTGGGGGGGCAGAAGCCGCAAGGCACCGGTCAGAAAACGGCGCGGCCCCGGCCGCAACCGGCGACGGAGCGGCTCCCAGGACGGTCGCCGGCGCTGCACCAGGCCGGGGCCGGAGCGAGAGGGAGCCCCCAGCGGAGGAGGCCGGGGGGGAGGCCGAGGGGAGCGGCCCCGGGAGCGCTGGCGGCGGGTCCGGTACCTTTGACCACGTCGCACTCGACGACGGTGCCGTACTGCTGGAAGAGCGAGCGGAGCTCGCCGCTGGTGCAGGCGGCCGAGACGTTGCCGACAAAGATCTTGCAGGTGTTGGTGGGCCGCGGCCGCGAGGGCTCCACCACGATGCGGCGGCCGTGCAGCTGGTGGCCGTTGAGCTGCGCGATGGCGCGGGCCGCCGCCGCCTCGTCGCGGAGGTGCACGAAGGCGAACTGCTTCATCAGCGCGATGCCCAGCACGGGCCCGGCGGCGCCGGCGAACAGCTCGCTCAGCTCCTCCGCCGTCGCCTCCTCGGGCACGTTGCCCACGAAGAGCTTTATGCCGGGACGCATGGCGGCGGCGGCGGCGGCGGCGGCGGAGGGGAGCGGGGAGCGGGAGCGCGGCGGCCTCACAAAATGGCGGCCGCACCTCAGCGCTGAGGGGGAGAGGCGAGCGGGCACTGCGCACGCGCGCCGCCTTCCCGCCCACCTCACCGCGCATGCGCGCCCGCAGCTCCCGCCTCTGCCCTCGAGAGTTGCCTAGCAACAGCCCCGCCCCTCCCCAACGAGCGCGGAGCCCATTTGGCCGAGTGGCCGCGGGAGGGCGGGGCCGCGCTAGGCCACGCCCACTCTTAAAGGGGCCGCGGGGCCGGTTCTGAGGGGGCCTGAGAGGGCTGCGGGGCGGAGAAAGCACTTTATTACACATATCTTTTAATTTTTTGTAAATATTTACACTTTATTATATACATTGGCACTCTGGTTTCTCCTCAGACCATATAATTATACTTGATTATAAAAAATATGCACTTTGGTCACTCCCCAGATCATACATTTGTATTTTTATATAAAAATAGGCACTCTGGTTCCTCCTCAGATCATACATTTGTATTTTTGCATCTAAATTTACACTCCATTTTCCCCTCAGATCGCACAATTACACTTTATCGCAGAAGTTTGCACTCCAGTTTCTCCTCAGATTGCATATTTGTATTTTTTTATATAAATTTGCACTCCAGTTTCTCATCAGATCACATAATTATGTTTTATCATATAAATTTTCACTCAGTTTCCCCTAAGATCATATATTTATGCTTTATCATAGAAATTTTCACTCCGTTTCCCCTCAGATCGTACAACTATATCCTATAAATTCACACAGTTTCTCCTCAGATCACACAACTATACTTTATCATATAAATTCACACTGGGTTTCCCCTCAGATCTTATATTTTTATATACAAACTTGTGCTCTGGTTTCTCCTCAGATCACGTATTTATACTTTATCAGATCACGTATTTATACTTTATCATATAAATTTGCACTCATTTTCCTCTCAGATCGTGTAATTATATTTTTGATATAAATTTGCCCTCCGTTTTTCCCTCAGATCGTACAGCTACATCATATAAATTTGCACTCGGTTCCTCCTCAGATCACACATTTGTATTTTATCCTATAAATTCACACTTGGTTCCTCCTCAGATGGTATAATTATACTTCATGCTATAAATTCTCACTCAGTTTCCCCTCAGATCATATATTTATGCTTTATCCTATAAATTCACACTCAGTTCCTCCTCAGATCGCATAATCACAATTTTTATACAAATCCACACTCTGTTTTTCCCTCAGATGGTATAATTATGTTTTCTATATAATTTTGCACTCCGTTTTTCCCTCAGATTGTACTATATCACATAAATTTGCACTCCGGTTTCCCCTCAGATCCCACAGTCACGCTTTATCCTATAACTTCGCACTCCGTTTTTCCCTCAGATCATACAACTATATCCTATAAATTCACACACAGTTCCTCCTCAGATCGCATAATCACAATTTTTATACAAATCCGCACTCTGTTTTTCCCTCAAATGGTATAATTACACTTTTTATTTGCACTCCGGTTTCCCCTCAGATCCCACAGTTACCCTTTATCCTATAACTTCGCACTATGCTTTCCCCTCAGATGCTATAATTATATATTTTTACACCCCCCCAGCCCCAGTTTCTCATAAACCCCCCCCGATTCCTCGCAGCCCCTACAGGTGCGGGGTGGGGGCCGGGGGGGGTCCGGGGGCGGCTTGGTCGCGCTCGTCCCACAGCGTGACCCCGTCGCAGCTGCAGACGCGTTTGGGGTTCTGGAAGAGCCCGGCCGCCCTCGCCACCACGCCGCAGGCCAGCCTGGGGGGGCACAGGGTGTGAGGGGGGGGCTTCGTGTGTCCCCCCACCTCCATCGCTCACCTCGGCCCCGAGTTCCCCGTCACCCGTGACAGCGGGTGGGAGCCCCGGCCCAGGTCGTCCTCGCCCGCATCCACCACCACCGAGCGCCCGATGATGTCCCAGACCTGGGGGGCACACGGAGCAGGGGTTTGGGACCCCCCCCAAAGATTTGGGGCACAGGGTGGCCCCCCCAGACCCTCCCCAGACCCCCCCATGGCCTCACCTTCAGGCGCGAGTCCTCCATGCGGAAGGCAGCCCGGCCATCGGCGTCCGCCCAGATGTTGCCCAGGTCCCCGGCGTGCTATGGGGCAGAATGGGGGGTTCAGAGGAGACCCCAAAGCTCCCCCCCCCCATCCATCGGTCCCAGGGGTCCCGCAGGCTCACCCGGTGCTCGTCCTCGGGTCCCCCGTGGCACTCCCCGTCAGGGTTGAAATGGTCCCCGCAGCTGTGGGGGGGGACGTGGGGTGAGGTCGGGGTGTCCCTGTCCCCCATTGGGGTGTTCCCATTCCCCATTGGGGTCCCTGTTCCCCGCTGGGGTGTCCCTGTTCTCCATTAGGGCACCCCCATTCCCCAGTTGGGGTCCCCATTCCCCATCGGGATGTCCCCATTCCCCATCAGAGCACCCCCATTCCCTGTTGGGGTGTCCCTGTTCCCCATTGGGGTGCCCCCATTCCCCATCGGGACGTCCCAGTCCCCATCAGGATATCCCCATTCCCCATCAGGGTGTCCCCATTCCCCATTAGGGTCCCCATTCCCAATTGGGATGTCCCCATTCCCAATTAGGGTGTCCCCTCTCCCCATCGGGGTTTCCCCATCCCCTTAAGAACACCCCCATCCCCTCACCTGTCGCAGGAGCGGGACAAATCCCCGAACTCGTGCACGTGCAGCCCGTGGGGGCCCGGCTGCAGCCCGTCGATGGCCCCGTCCACCAGGCAGCGCCGCGGGGTCACCTGCAGGAACCGCACCAGACCCCGCACCCCGCCGGGACCGGCCACCGCCGCCACCGCCGCCCCCAGGCTGCCTGTGGGGACCCCCAGCCTATTTTAGGACCCCCTCCCCAGCCCAATTTGGGACCCGCACCCCCCCTAAGGGTTCGTACTCACCCTCCTCGGCGCCCCCCATGCCCTTCAGCACCGCGCGGCGCCCCGAGGCCTCCAGCAGCTCCCGCACGCGCTCGGCCGCCAGCTCGGTCTCCACCAGCACCGTCTGCGCCTCCAGACGCAGCTCCAGCAGCCGCACGCCTGCGGGGACGCGTGGTGACACCGGGGGGACACCGGGGGGACACCGGGGGGGGGGGGTTTGGGGGTGTGGGGCTCACCTGGGGCTCCCCGCAGCGCCGCCCGCACGGCCTCGGCGCAGCTCTCGCAGCTCATCTGCACGGCGAACTCCAGCTGGGGGAGAGATGGAGTGTGGGGTCGGGGGGGTGTGGGGTGGTGGGGGCGCCCCAAAGGTTGCCCCGGCCCCGGGGCTATGCACCCCGAAATTTCTGTGGCCCTAAAATCCCATAGCTGGGGAGCTACAGCCCCAAAATTCTATAGGTGAGGTTATTCACCCCCAAAATCCCACAGCTGGGGTTCTGCACCCCCAAAGTCCCATAGCTGGGACCCTACACCCCAAAAATCCCATGGATTGGGCTCTTCAACCCCACCAAATCTCATAGCTGGGGCTCTGCACCCCCAAAGTCCCATCGCTGAGACCCTACATCCCCAAAATCCTATAGCTGGGGTCCTACACCCCCCAAAAAAAAAACAAAACTGGGGCTCTTCACCCCAAAAATCCCAAAGCTGGGGTTTTGCACCCTCAAAATCCCACAGCTTGGACCCTACAAGCCCAAAATCCCATGACTGTGGCTCTTTAACCCCAAAAATCCCATAGCTGGGGCTCTACAGTCCCTAAATGCTATAGGTGGGGTTATTCACCCCAAAAATCCCACAGCTGGGGTTCTGCACCCCCAAAAGTCCCATCGCTGGGACCCTACACCCCAAAAATCCCACGACTGTGGTTCTTCAGCCCTAAAAATCCCATAGCTGGGGCTCTACACCGCCAAAATCCTATAGCTGGGGCCCTGCACTCCCCAAACCCTAAAGCTGGACCGCTACAACCCCAAAATTCTGTAGCTGGGGCCCTGCACCCCGAAAATCCCATAGCTGGCATTATTCACCCCAAAAATCGCACAGCTGGGGCCCTGATCTCCCAAAACCCTAAAGCTGGGGCCCTGCAACCCCCAAACCCCACAGCTTGGGCTCTGCACTCCCAAAACCCTAAAGCTGGGACCCAACACCCCCAAAATCCTATATCTGGGGCCCTTAACCCCAAAATCCCATAGCTGGCGTTATTCACCCCAGAAATCGCACAGCTGGGGCCCCTCACCCCCAAAACCCTAAAGCTGGGGCCCTGCACCCCCAAAATCTCAAAGCTAGGGCTTTTCCCCCCCAAAATCCCAAAGCTGGGGCCCTGCACCCCAAAACCCCCGAGCTGCCCCCCCCCTCACCCTGCAGCTGGGCCCGCGGGTCCCCGGAGCCGCCATGGCCGCGGCCTCGCTCCCGGCCCCCCGGAACCAAAGCGGCGGCGCCCACGGCGGGGGCCGGACCCGTGATGGGGCTGGACCGGGAACCGCTTCCGGCGTGCCGTTGCCATGGAAACGGGGGGGGCCGCCGCAGGCTTCTGGAGGCCGCTGTAGGCCGCGGGGAGCCCCCGGGATTTGTGAGGGGCCGGGGGGGGGGGCTCGGGGAGCCTCATGGGGGGGGGGGGGGCCGAGCCCGTGCAGGGTTGGGGATCCCCGTTACTGGGGGGGGATCTGGGGGTGCTTGCGGGGGGCTGAGAGCAATTTTGGGGGAATCCCAGGACGATTTGGGGGGTTCTGGGACGATTGGGGGGGTCCAGGACGTTTTGGCAGGGATTCCCTGCAATTCTGGGGGGTTCCGGGATGATTTGGGGGTCCTAGGATGATTTGGGGGGTCTCAGGACAATTTTGGGGCGGTTCCACGCTGCTTTGGGGGGGGTTCCAGGTAGTTTTGGGGGTCCTAGGACAATTTGGGAGGCGTTCAGGGCGTTTTGGGGGAGTTCCAGAAAGATTTGGGGGGAGGTCCAGGACGATTTGGGGGATCCCAGGCTGGTTTTGGGGGTCCCAGGATGTTTTGAGGGGGTTCAAGGATGATTTGGAGGTCCTAGGATGATTTGGGGGGGTGTGCAGGACTTTTTAGGGGTCTTGGGATGATTTGGGGGGGGTTCAGGATGTTTTGGGGGGTTCCAGGATGATTTTGGGGGTGGTCCAGGATGATTTGGGGGATGCCAAGATGACTTGGGGGTCCTAGGACGACTTGAACGGGGACCCCAGCACATTTTTGGGGAGGTTCCGGGACATTTTGGGGGTCCCAATCCAATCTGGGGGGGCTCTTCCCCTCTTCCACAGGTCCGGAGCGATGGAGCCCCCGCCGCGGCGCAGCCTCGCCACCCCGGTGCTCGATCAGAAGCTGGCGGCCGACCTGCGGGAGCTGCGAGCCATCGCCGGTGCCGACCTCCGCGCCATCCCCTGCCTGCTGCCCCTCACCCTGCTGCCCCCCCGCACCCCCCCCCCGCCTCCGCCTCCCCCAGCCACCACCCCCCACCCCTGCACCGCCGCGGCGCGCCGAGCCCCCTCGCTGCCGGCACAGACAGAGCACCAGCACCGGGTGGAGGAACCGGGGGTCTCACCGTCACCCCCGCCGCCCCCCCGGCCCCTCTCCGTGCCGGCGCTGCCACCCCCCGGTGCCACCGCCGCGGCGCTGGATCTGCAGCGGCTGACGCAGCGGGCGCCGAGCGATGCCCACCGGCTGCCGCCGCTGCTGGCGGCGCTCACCCGCCGCCCCCGGGACGACGCGCGGCTGCGGTGGCTGCGGCGCCACCAAACGCAGGAGCCGGGGACCCTCCCCACGCCCCCCCCGGCCCTCGGCGTCAGCCTCCTGCGGCGGCCGGAGCCGGAGGAGAGCGCGGTGTGGCTGCGGGTGCAGCCCCCGCTCTGCCCCGAGCCCGCGGAGGTGGCGGCGGCGGAGGCCGAGGCCGTGCCCGGTGAGGAGCTGCGGGCGCTCTACGAGCGGCTGACGGCGGCGCTGCCCGGCGAGCGGCTGCGCTTCGAGCACGAGCCCCTGGTGCAGCCGGCGGCCACCGGCCGTGACCTTGACCCCGAGGGGCTGCAGGGGACGGGCGCTGCGGCACGCGGCACCCCGCCGGCACGGCGCTGGGAGCCCCGAAACGCCTCGCTGCTGCAGGACTATCTGCGGTACCTCGCGGGCACCGGCTCTGACTTCCTCCACGCCATCTTCAACCTCGGCGGCAAGGAAGAGGAGGAGGAGGAGGAGGCGGTGAAGGCCCCGCGGGGCGCGGCAGAGCCGGGGCGGCCGGCAGAGGGGACGCCGGTGATGCCGGCGGAGCTGCAGCAGCTCCAGCGGCGCCTGCAGCAGCTCTGGGCCGCGCTGCTCGTCCCCGGCCACCAGCGCCTGGCCATGGCCACCAAATACGCCGACGGCACGGCCCTGGCGCGGCTGCCGGCAGCGCTGGAGCTGTGGGAGGAGGCCGCCGGCCTCATCCGGCAGCGGGAGCAGCTCCTGGCGTGGCTGGAGGGGCTGGAGGTGTGCGCCTCCGACCCCAACCGCTTCTTCTGCCGGGCCCCCAAAGCCTTCGCGGCGCGTGTCGGCGAGGCGCGGGCCCGCGGGCGGCTGCGTGCCGCCGTGGCCGGCTGCGAGGGGCCGCTCCGGGCCGCCCTGCGGCGCCTGCGGGAGGAATTTGGGGACGAGGTGACGCTGCGGGGACGGCCCTACGAGGAGAAGATGCGCCGGGACGGGGTGGAGATGCTCTACCGGCTGCAGCAGGGCCGCCGTGCCGGCGCTCTGGGGGCGATGCTGCGGCACCGGGGCGCCGAAACCTCCCCGGGGGGCGCGGGTGGGACGTGAGGGTGTGGGAGCGGTGCTGTGATCCCCCCCCAGAGCAGGCAGTGCTGGAAAATACATTTATTCACCCCAAAATCCCCAATCAGTGGCGTGGAAGGGCGCCGGCTCCCATTGTGCTGAGCCCTCGGGGCTCCCCGTCCTTGGGGGACGCCGCATGCACCGCGTCCCCCCGCTGCCAGGCCCTAAATGCGCGTGATCCAGTCCCTCGGGGGGGCTGAACGTCCCCCCCCGTCCCCCGGGGCTCAGCCCATGCTGTCCTTCACCTGCTGCACGATGCGGGCGCGCACGGCCCGGGCCTCGCTGGAGATCTGCACGTGGGGCGCCTGCAGCGGCAGCTCGGGTTCGGGGTCGGGTTCGGGGCCCTCGGGGGGCTCGAGGGGCATGCGGCGGCGCAGGGCGATGTTGTGGAGCACGCAGCAGGCCAGGAAGATCTGGCAGACCTTCTGGGGGGCGTACTGCAGGCAGCCCCCCGCCGCGTCCAGGCAGCGGAAGCGGCGCTTGAGGAGGGCGCGGGTCTGGCGCAGGGCGGCCAGCGCCTGGTGGTGCAGGGCGTTGTAGCGCTCCTCGGCCGCGCCGCAGGGGAACAGGATGGGCGTCATCAGCCACGTCTTCAGCGGGTAGCTGCGGTCACCTGCGGGGAGGGGGCGGCGCCTCGTCACCTCTGGGGTGCCCTCGTGTCACCCCACGTCACCTCGTGTCACCCCGCGGTCCCTCGTGTCACCCCGTGTCACCTCATGTCACTCCTGCATTCCCTCGTGTCACCCCACGTCACCTCGTGTCATCCCCGTGTCCCCTCGTGTCACCCCCATGTCCCCAAGTCTCTCCAAAACCCCCAAAGCTCCCCAAACCCCCAATTCCCCCCCTAACCCCCAATTCCCCCCCAAACCCCCAAATCTCCCTAAATCCCCAAAACCTCCAACTCTCCCCCAAACCCCCAACTCCCCCCCATCCTCCAAATCTCCCCAATCCCCCAAATCTCCCCCAAACCCCCAACTCCTCCCCAATCCCCCAAATCTCCCCCAAACCCCCAAATCCCCCCCCCCCCACCCCCAAACCCTCCCCCAACCCCCCCCCTCACCCAGCAGCCAGGCACCCTCGGGCCTCGCCCCCTCGAGCAGCCTGGCCAGGGCGGAATTCTCCAGCACGGCGGCGTTGGGGCAGGAACCGGGGAATTTGGCCACCACGTTGGTGATGGCGCCGGCGGCGTCGCACACCACCTGCATGTTCATGGAGTGGAAGTTGCGGGCGTTGCGGAACGCCACCTCGTTCTCCGACGGCGCCCGCAGCGCCACGTGCATGCTGCCCAGCAGCCCCAGCACCCCGGGGAAGGCGCCGGCACCGCCGCCGGTCCCGGCAGCTGTCGGCGCCGGGCGGCCGGGCGCCGGGAAGGCGATGTAGCGCGCCGCCCGCCGCTGCAGCGCCTCCAGGAACTGCGCCAGGCAGTTGGACATGGCCGACTGGCTGATGCCGGTGGAGTCGCGCGTGGCCGTCTGGAAGGAGCCCGAGGCCAGGAAGGTGAGCGCCGAGGTCACCTTGACGGCCACCGGCAGCGCGTGGCTGCGGCCCGTCAGGCTCTCCAGGTCGGCGCCCAGCTCGCGGCACAGCCCGGCGATGGCGGCTTTGTCCAGGCGGTAGCGCCGCAGCACCTGCTCCTCGCTCAGGTCCAGGAAGGAGCTGCGGGCCCGGTACACGCGGTGCTCGGGGTAGAAGCGGCGGCGGCGGCCGCGTTTGCGCCGCGGGGTGGGGCCGGGGGCTGGGGAGGCCCCCCCGGGCGGTGCCGCCGCCGCCGCCGCCGCCTCGCCGCTGCGCTCACGCACCCGGCGCAGGAGCAGCACCGAGTCCGACATGGCCCCCGCGGGGACACGGGGGGTGGGGGGGGGGCGGGGGGGGCTGGGGGGGCTCGGGGGGATTGAGGGGGGGGTGGGGGGAAGAGCAGGTCCGGGGGTGGGGCCTGACTGGGAGGGGAGGGGCCTAAACGGGAGGGGAGGGGCCTAACGGGGAGGGGAGGGGCCTAGATTGAAGGAGGTGGGGTCTAAATGAGAGGGGAGGGGCCAAACAGGGAGAGGAGGGGCCTAAAACAGACGGGAGGAGCCTAAAAAGGAGGGGGCGGGGTCTAACAGGGAGGGGAGGGGCCTAATGGGGAAGGGAGGGGCTTAACTGGGAGGGGCGGGGCCTAACGGGGACAGGAGGGACCTGGAAAGGATGGGAGGGGCCAAAAGGGGGCGGGGCCATAAAAAGGGGGCGGGGCCAGGCCCAACCCGGCTGCCCGGGCCCTGTGGTCGCGGTACCGGCGGGACAGGCCCGGTGGGCCCGGGTCCGGCCGGGTTCCGGTTCCGGTTCCGGTTCCGGTTCCGGTCCCGCCGCTCGCTGCCTGCCCCGGCCCCGCTCCGCAGCTCCGACCCCGCTGGGCTCCGCCGGGCCTCCAGGCCACGCCCCCGCGCCCCTCCCCGATTGGCCGCCTCTCCCCACGTGACCGGAAACCCCTCTTCTTTATCTTCCCCTTCCTCCTCGCCATTGGCCGGCGGGTGGGCGGGCGAGCTGGGACGTGACGTCACCACGCACAGCCAATCGCGGCGCGCCTTTTGCGGCCCGCAGCCAATCGGCGAGCTCCGGGGGCGGGGCGCGGCGTGCGGGAGGCGCGGGGGGGGCGGAGCGGGCGCCGCCGCCATTTTGTCGCCGTCACCGACCCGGTGAGAGGCAGCGCGGGGCCGCGGTGAGCACGGGGCGGGCACGGGGGGGGGCGGCAGCGGCAGCGGCCCGGCCTGGGGGGCCCGGGGGGGGCTGGGGGCGAGGCCGGGCCTGATCCGGGCTCTGTGAGGGCGGTGGGGGCGGGAGGGGGAGGGGAAGGACCGGGGGAGGGGGGAGGGGAGGGACCACGGAGGGGATGGGGGGAACGGGGGAGGCTTTGGGGGGGTCACGGAGGGAAATGGGGGAGGGAAACGAGGGAGAATTTGGGATGGGGGAGTTGGGGAGTGGGGGGGTTACGCGGGGGGATTGGAGGGCCGGGAGCATCATGGGGGGACAGTGGGAGGGGAGTGAGGGGGTCACAGAGGGGGAATGGGGGAGGCCCCGGGGGGTCACGGGGGGAAGATGGGGGGGAAACGGGGGAGAATTTGGTGGTAGGGGAACCAGGGGAGGAATAGAGGGGTGTGGGGAGGAACGGGAGGGTCCCGTAGCAATAGGGGAGCTCCTGAGGGGAGCGATCTGGGGGGTCGAGCCCTTTCTGTGTGCATTGTCCTGCCTCTGCTGACTCTCCTTGTCTTTTTTTTCCCCCTTTGGCGCAGGCTGTCGAGATGGTGAAGTTGTTCATTGGGAACTTGCCACGGGAGGCGACGGAGCAGGAGATCCGCTCGCTGTTTGAGCAGTACGGCAAGGTGCTGGAGTGCGACATCATCAAGAACTACGGCTTCGTGCACATCGAGGACAAGACGGCGGCCGAGGACGCCATCCGCAACCTGCACCACCACAAGCTGCACGGCGTCTGCATCAACGTGGAGGCCAGCAAGAACAAGAGCAAGGCCTCCACCAAGCTGCACGTGGGCAATATCAGCCCCACATGCACAAACCTAGAGCTGCGGGCCAAGTTTGAAGAATATGGTCCTGTCATCGAGTGCGACATCGTCAAGGACTACGCCTTCGTGCACATGGAGCGGGCGGAGGACGCGGTGGAGGCCATCCGGGGGCTGGACAACACCGAGTTCCAAGGTGACGCGCGGGCCGGGGCCGCGGCCCTTGGCTGGGAGTAGGTAGCGCCGGGCTGGGCCCGAGGCAGACGGTCAGGTAGGAGAGGAGGCGCGGGGCCGCCTGGCCGGGGGGTCCTCGGCTCTTTCCTGCCGGTTCCGCGCTGTGGGGGGAGCTCCCGTGGCCGTGGGGCCGCATCCTGCGGGGCTCTCTCAGGGTCTTCCCAACGGGGTGCCTGCGCGCAGCCCCATCAGGGAGCTGGGGGACCCCAGGTGGTGCCCCCTCCCCAGTTTGGGGCTGCGACACGTAGACGTGGTGGATGCGAGCGGTGTGGTCGCTGCCTTCACTCTAACCCAAAACCAGGGAGTTTTGCTGCCTTTTCTCCCCGGAGTGCGATAGATTCGGTGCTGGCCCCGTCCATGGGGGCCCAGGAGAGCCCCGCCGGGGCCGAAACCTGCAGGTTCGGGTTGAATAAAGTGCCGAGAAGCGATGCCACGCGTGTCACTGCCTGGGCAGGGCATCCCCTTGCCTCCTGGTACCGGTGCTGCCGTGGCCGCGTCCCGTTGCGCTCGTGGTCGCGTGTCGAGCTTGAGCGCGGCGCCGGTGCTGCCCCGTGGTTGTGCCGCAGCTGGGGCCCCGCTCCCGTGGGAGAGTGGGTTTGTGCCTCTCCGTTCTGCCAGCGGGCTGGAAATGGGGAGAAAAAGGGGAAAATAAAAATTAAATATACCATGGGGTTGTCTGTCCCCGGGGCGCCGCGGTGTCATGAGGCTCTGAGCCGGCTCCGCACCCATGCTTACCGGGTCGCTTCGGCCCTGTCCCTGCGGGACCTGGTGCAGGAGGAGTAGGAGGAGGAGGAGAGCCCCCGGTGGCTGTTGGTGCTTCCCCGTGTGCCCGCCGTTAATTACAGCCTCCCTTTTGCGTCTGTTTCTTCAAGGCAAGCGGATGCGCGTGCAGTTGTCCACCAGCCGGCTCAGGACCGCGCCCGGGATGGGAGACAAGAGCGGCTGCTACCGGTGCGGGAAGGAAGGGCACTGGTCTAAAGAGTGTCCGGTAGATCGCCCGGGGCAAGTGGCTGACTTTACCGAGGCCTATAACGAGCAGTACGGAGCCGTGCGCACTCCCTACACCGCGGGCTATGGGGAGACCATGTATTACGATGACGCGTACAGCGGGATGGCCGACTACTACAAGCGCTACCGCGTCAGGTCCTATGCGACGGCCTCTGCATACGACGCCTATGCAGAGCAGACCATGGCCCAGTACTCCCAGTACGCCCAGTACTCCCAGGTCCAGTCCACGGCCATGGCCGCCACCACAGCCATGGCCAGTCGCATCCCCACCACCCTAGACCCCTACGATAGAGCTCTGCTGCCCACCCCGGGCGCGGCCGCCGCGGTCGCCGCCGCCGCCACCGCCGCGGCGGCGGCGGCCTCCTCCACCTATTACACCCGGGATAGAAGCCCCCTGCGCCGCACGGCAGCCGCGGCCACCACCGTCGGAGAGGCGTACACTTACGATCGTAGTCAGCTGTCGCCGGTCTCGTCGGTCGCTCGGGCCTCCCTCTACGACATGCAGCGGTTCGAGCGCGACCCGTACGCGGACAGGGCGCGGTACTCTGCCTTTTGAGCTGAGGTGAGCGCCTTGCGGTGGCAGGAGGCAGTGGGGGCTGCCCCGGCGTGGCCTTTCCGCCATCGAAGCCCCCTCACCCACAGCCCGCCAGCGGGCGCGGGGAGTTTGGCACAACGGGGGGCACAGCCTCGTGTCCTGAGGGGGCGCGGGGAGAGCGGGGCGAGCGCACGCTGCCCGCGGGGCTGGTCCTGGAACGTGGCCGGGGAGAGGCGCCGTGACCCCGGCGCGCACCATCGGGAGCGGGCGCGCGTCTCCGCCGGCACCGGTCCCTCCCGGGCTCGGCGCTGGCCGGTTGTAACGGGCCTTCGTCTCCCAGGAGGTGACCCCCCAAGGCGGAAGGAGCCCGGCAGGAAAATCCCCCCGCCGAGGAAGCGGCCCTGGGCCTCCCGCGCGCGAGGACTCGCCGCGGCCCTGAGAGCCCCCCCCGGAGCCCCGCGGCCGCCGCCGCGTCAGGTCAGAGGAGCCCCGGGCTGCCGCCGCCGCCGCCGCCGGTCTCGCACCGCGTCGCGGGAAAAGGGGGGGCTCCCGCACCCCGGCCGCCGCGGGGAAGGGGCCGCTCACCCCCTCCCTGGGATCCCCATCACCGTCACCGCTCCGTCCCCTCCCCCGCTGGCAGCGTCCCCGGGCCGGTGGTCCCGGCGCAGCCCCCCCTGACTTCTCTCTGCTTTCTTCCAGGTCTGGCGGCGTCGGAGCGGAGCCTGCGCCCCCCACCCTGCCAGCGTCCCCCTCCCCGTCCCCCCACCTTTTTGTATGGAGGTTCCCACGTCTCAGCTGCACCCCCACGACCCCCCCGGGGGTTCTGCTGCCCCCCACTCCCCCCTTCCTCGCCTCCTCGTGGCTGCCCCCTCCCTCATTGCCCCCCCCCGGGCTCCCCTCCCCGGCTTTTCCAGCGAAATAAAGGTTTCCCACCAGAACTCACCGTCCCCGTTTGTTTTATTGGGGTGGGGGCTGCGGGGGGGGCCCCTTCGTTCCCCCCCCCCCCCCGGGGGCAGTGGGACCACGATGGGGGCGGAACCTTGCTTCTCGGTGACCACTTTACCCGCCCCCCCCCCCCCTCCCGGATCCGTTTCGCAGCCGGACCGCGCCCGTTGTTTCCTTCCGGTCCCATTTCCCCGCCGGACCCCCGGTGCGTGACGTCACTTCCTGGCGACGCTGT
This sequence comes from Clangula hyemalis, assembly GCA_963989345.1. Next base: position 113,200 of record OZ022466.1, on the reverse strand, counting down.
CTCCGCGGCGACCATGGCGCTGAACGCGGGTGCGGGCGGCGACGGGGCCGGGCCGGGCCTGGGACCCCCGGGACCCCCCCGGCTCCCCCCTCCCCCTCCCTCCGTGCCCCCCCCCCCCCCGGGCTCCCCCCCCGCCGCTCCCGGTGCCTCCCCGTTACCGCCCCCCCCCCCGGTTCCGTTACCCGCGTTACCGCGCCCGCCCCCCCGGCCCCGTGCTGGCCGTGAGCCCCCCCCCCCCCCAAGAACCCCCCCGCCTGCTCATCGTGTTCCTCCGGTAACCGTGACCCCCCCCCCCGGTAACCGTGCCCCCCCCCCGGTAACGGTGCCCCCCCCAGGCGCGGAGGCGGAGGCGGAGCCGCGCTGGGAGCCGGTGCCGGCGGCGGAGCTGCGGTCGAGGCGGGAGCGGCAGGACCGGGTCAGCCAGGCCCTGGGGCGCTACCTCCTGCGGGGGTACCGCATGCTGGGCTCCTGCTGCCCCCGCTGCGGGGTACGGGGACACCGGGGGGGCACCGGGGGGGTACCGGGGGGGTACAGGGACGGTAACAAGGAGTATGGGGTCGGTAACGGGGGTACAGGGATGGTAACGGGGGTTTGGGGGGGGGTACGGGGGAGTAACGAGGGATACGGGGTCAGTAACGGGGGTACCGCCTGCTGGGCTCCTGCTGCCCCCGCTGCGGGGTATGGGGGCACCGGGGGGGTTACTGGGGGGGAATGGGGATGGTAACGGGGGGTACGGGGGGGTAATGGGGGGGTTTGGGGGCAGTAAAGGAGGGAAGGGGGGGGACGGGGATGGTAACGGGGGGTACGGGGGGGTAACGGGGGGGTACGGGGACGGTAACGGGGGTATGGGGATGGTAACAGGGGGTACGGGGGGTACCGGGGGTGTCGGGGTGCTGATGGACCCCCCCCCGCCCCCCCCAGACCATCCTCCTGCAGGACAAGCAGCAGCAGCTGCACTGCGTCACCTGCCACGAGCTGGACGGGGAGCGCGATGGGGACGGTACCGGGGGGGGGGACGGGGAATGGGGACGGGGTTTGGGATTGGGGACAGGGTTTGGGATTGGGGCCGGGGGGCTGGTGCTGCACGGGGACAGAGCGAGGGGGCCAGAATGGGGGTGGGGGAGTGGGCGTGGGGACTGGGGACGGGGACAAAAAGAGCGTGGGACGGGGAGGAAAGAGAGGGGTGGGGATAAAAGGGTCTGGGGAGGGGACGAGAAACCCAGGGTGGGGACAAGGGGTCAGGGATGGGAAAAAGTGGGTCTGGGGTGGGATAAGGAGAGTCTGGAGCGGTGATAAAAGGGCCGAAGGGGGGAACAAGGAGACCAAGATGGGGCCAAGGGGACTGGGGTGGGCAAAAAATGGGTCTGGGATGGGGACAAGGGGTCAGGGATGGGAATAAAAGGGGTTGGGATGGGGACAAGAGATTTAGGGTCGGGATGAGGGGTCCGGGGTGATGACAAAAGGGTTTGGGGACGGGGCCAGAAGGGTTTGGGGACGGGGCCGAGGCCCCCAGCACCCCCCTGATCTTGTCCCATCCCTCCCGCAGCGCTCGAAGCCCCCCCGGCAGCCCCTCAGCCTGCCCCCCCGTGCCACCCCGCGGCCCCTCGGCCCGAGCACTGCGAGGGGGCGGCTTCGGGGCGCCGGGGGGGGGTTCCCCAGCCCGCTCCCCCCGGCCCCGAGGTGGCGGCGGCGGCGGCGGCGGTGCTGCAGAAGCTGGGCTGGGCGGCGCGCGAGCTGCCCCGCACCGCCTCGGCCGAGGGCAGCGCCCAGCTCTGCGCCCTGGTGCGGGCCTGCGCCGAGGCCTTGCGGGCCCTGCGGGGGCTCGACGCCCCCCCCGGGACCCCCCCGGGACCCCCAAGCCCATAAAGGAATTCCCATCCACCCGTCACCCCCCCACACCCAGCGCAGCACGAGGTCCGAGTGTTTTCTCTGCGTCTCGTTTGGGGTTGGGGGGCGGGGAGGGGGCTTTAGAGGGGGGTCGGGGGGGGTTAGGGTAGGATTTGGGGGGGGCTGGGGGTGGGTTTAGGGGTTGGGGGGGGATATGGGGTAGGATTGAGGGGTTTGGGGGGGATTTGGGGGTGGTGTGGGGGGCTTTGAGGGCAGCTGGGGGGATTTGGGGGGGATTTGAGGGTAGTTGGGGGAATTTGGGGGCAATGAGAGGGGGATTTAGGGGCAGTGGGGGGGATTTGGGGGGGCTCTGAGGGGGATTTGGGGGCATTTAGGGGGATTTGGGGGAAGTTTGGGGGGGTCGGGGGCCGTGAAGTGAATTTGGGGGGGCTCTGAGGGGGACTTGGGGGCTGTTGGGGGATTTGAGGGTAGTTGGGGGAATTTGGGGGCAGTGGGGGGGGGATTTGGGGGCAGTGGGGGGGGATTTGGGGGCAGTGGGGGAGATTTGGGGCCAGTTTGGGGGGATTTGGGGGGCAGGAAGGGGGGGGTGGGGGCTATTGGGGGGGTTGGGGGCAGTTGAGGGGGATTCAGGGGCAGTGGGGGGAATTTGGGGGGGCTCTGAGGGGGATTTGGGGCTCTTGGGGGAGGTTTGGGGCATTTGGGGGGGCTCTTGGGTCTTTTATTTGGGGGGGGGGACTCTATTGCTAGTGAAGGGGGGGCACATGGCTGGGGGGGGGCAGATATCGGGGTGTGGAGGCGATGCCCGGGCACGGGGGGGCCCTATGGGGCGGGGGGGAGGGGCGTGCAGAGCTCGGGGGGGGCTTTATTTTGGGGTGGGGGCGTCTATGAACCTATATGGCCCGGGGGGGGGCGTCAATGCGCCTGTATGGCCGGGGGGGGGCACAATAATTACATAATCCCGGGGGGGGGGGGGGGCGTTTAACAGGGTGGTTCCCTCGATTTGGGGGGGGGTCCCGGGTGGGGTGGGGGTGGGGGGAAGCCCCGGGGGGGGCCCCGCTTTAGCGCTGGGGGGGGGGATTTCCTCCTGCCCCCCCCTCCCCCCCCCCGCCCTGCCCCGTTCCACGCTTCCTGCCCGGGCCGGGCCGAGCCGCGCCCAGCGCGGGGGGGGGCGGGGGGGGGGGTGTGAAACGGGGCGGGGGGGGGGGCACCGAGCGCACCCAGCCCGGGCCCGGCCGCTGCGGGGAGGTCCCGGGGGGGGGGTCCCGGGGGGGGTCGCCATGGGCTCGGTGTGGAAGCGGCTGCAGCGGGCGGGGAAGCGGGCGGCCAAGGTGCGCTTCGAGGCGAGCTACGAGGAGCTGCTGGTGGAGGGCACCAGGAAATGGTGAGTGCCCCCCCCCGCCCCGGGACACCCCCCCCGGGACCCCCCCGGGACCCCCCCGGGTCACCGCGACCCCCCCCCGGCTCCCATAGGGTCCCCCTTGCCCCGCGTGTCCCGTACGGACCGGTCCCTATAGAGGGGCTGGGGAGATTGGGGGGGGGCGGGGAGGGGGCAGGGCTCGGGGGGGGGTCGTGATGTCGGGGGGGGGGCGTGAAGGCGGGGGGGGGCGTGGGGGGGGACTGCGAGGGGCTGGAACCCCCCCCCCCCCCGGGGGGATTTGGGGTCTTGGGGGGGGGAGCGGGGTGCTAAGGGGGGGGCGGCTCCTGCTGGGTAGAGGGGGTAATGGGGGAGGTTATAAAGGGGGGGGGCGTGGGGGGGTCCTGAGCTGCCCCCCCCCCCCAGCACGCAGCCGCTGGTTTCGATTTAAGTCAAAAATGCCCATAAATGGGGCCAGGGCGGAAAACGGCAACTCTAGAGCCAGGGCGGCCAAAAATAACCCCGGAGAGGGGGGGGGAAGGATTAAAACCCCCCCGCCCATCCCCCTCCCGGCCGGGGGTATCCAATTTCCCCCCCCCCCGGCCCCAAATTTAGCTCTCCCCCCCCCCCCCCCGGCCCCAAGCACCTGCCCTGGCTGGGTGGGGACCCGCTGCCGTTATCTATGGGGCGGCCCCACAGCCCCGCCCGGCCCCCCCCGCGAGATAAGGGCCCCCCCCCACCCCCCGCCCTATGGGGAGCCCTGGGGGGGGTCTGACCCCCTCCTGCCCCCCCCCCCCCAGGCAGCCCGACAAGCTGGTGGTCGTCTGGACCCGGCGCAATCGGCGCGTCTGCTCCAAGGTGGGCTGGGGGGGGGGGCATGGGGGGGCTATGGGGGGATTTTGGGGCCGGGGGACCATGGGGGGCCATGGGGTCATGGCGGGGCCATGGGGGGATTGGGGAGTTTGGGGGCTGTGGGGGGGCTGGGGGGCCATAGGGGGATTTGGCGACTGGGGCGCTATGGGAGGGCTATGGGGGATTTGGGGGCTGGGGGGCCATGGGGGGGCTGGGGGGCCATAGGGGGATTCGGGGGGTTTAGGGGCTATGGGGGGCCGTGGGGTATTTAGGGGCTGGGGGGCTATGAGGGGGCTGGGGGGGGGCTATGGGGGGATTTGGGGGCTGGGGGGGGCTATGGGGGACTTTGGGGTCGGGGGGCTGGGGGGGTTGGGGGGCTTTGGGGTGATTCTGCAGCTCTTGAGGGGCTCCTGGGGGGGGTTGGGGCTATGGGGGGGGGGTGTTCCTGGGGCTGGGGGGGTCCCGGGGGGGGTCCCGGGGGGTCCCGGGGGGTCTCGGGGTCCCTGACGGGGGGGAGCAGCCCCACAGCTGGCAGCCCGGCATCGAGAACCCGTACCGGGGCATGGTGGTCTGGGTGGTGCCCGAGAGCGTCGACGTCGTCGTCACCCTGTACCGGGTGCGTCCCTTGCACGCGGCCCCCTCGTGCACGGCCCCTCGTGCACGGCCCCTCGCACAAAGCCCCTTGCACAAGCCCCACCCCCTTGCACACTCGCTGCCTCGCACCTGTCCTCTTGCACGTCCCCTTGCACGCGGCCCTTTGCACGAGTGCTCCCACCTAAAGCACGTCCCCTTGCACGAGTCCAAGTCCCCTCGCACACACAAGTTCCCCCAGTGCACACCCCGAGTCCCCTTGCACGCGTCCCCTTGCTCATCCACCCCATGCCCCCAGCCCCCAGCCTCTTGCACAAGCCCCCCTTGCACACTCACCACCCCCGTGCCCCCCCATGCCCCCCCCCCTTTGCACAAGCCCCCCTTGCACACTCACCACCCCCGTGCCCCCCCCCCGGACCCCTGACGCCCCCCCCCCTTTGCACACTCACCATCCCCATGCCCCCCCCGTGGCCCCCCCATGCACCCCCCCCTTGCACAAGCCCCCTTTACACACTCACCATCCCCGTGCCCCCCCCATGCCCCCCCGTGCCCCCCCCTCTTGCACAAGTCCCCCTTGCACACTCACCATCCCCGTGCCCCCCCATGCCCCCCCCCTTGCACAAGCCCCCTTTACACACTCACCATCCCCGTGCCCCCCCCAGGACCCCCACGCCACCACCTACGATGAGAAGGAGTGGACCTTCCTGGTGGAGAACGTGAGTGGGGCCGGGTGTGGGGGGGGGGCGGGGGGTTCGGGGACCCCCCCTTGGGGACCCCGCCTGACCCCCCCACCCCAAAAAAAACCCCACCCCGGCAGGAGTCGCGGGGGCGGCGCTCGGTGGTGGCGGGGGCGGCGCTGGACCTGGGGCGCTTGGTGGGCCCCGCGCCCACCCGCGTGGCGCTGGCGCTGCCGCTGCGGCCCCGGTCCCGAAAGGTGGCGGCCGCCAGCCTGCGCCTCAGCCTCAGCGCCACCGTCCTGCACGAGGGGCACCCCACGTGAGCGGGGAGGGGGCCGGGGGGGCTCCGGGGGGATCGGGGGGGATCGGGGACAGTGGGGGCGTCGGGAGGGAGTGGGGGTGTTGGGGGCGTTGGGAGGGTGTGGGGGTCTTGGGGACACTGAAAGGGTCTTGGGGTCTTGGGGACATCGGGGACACCAGGAGGGTGTGGGGGTCTTGGGGATGTTGGGGACGTCAGGAGGGTGGGGGGGTCTTGGGGACATGGGAAGAGTATTGGGGTCTTGGGGACATCGGGAGGGCGTTGGGGTCTTGGGGACACTGAAGGGGTATTAGGGTCTTGGGGACATTGGGGACATCAGGAGGGGGGGAGAGTCTTGGGGACATTGGGGTCACTGGGAGGGTGTTGGGGGTCTTGGGGGCATCAGGAGGGCATTGGGGTCTTGGGGACATGGGAAGGGCCTTGGGGACATTGAGGACATTGGGAGGGCTTTGGGGTCTCGGGGGTCTCGGGGGTGTTGGGGTCTGGGGGTCACGTGGAGGGGGGGTGAGGGGGGGGGGCCCTGCGGTGACGCTTTTGGGGCGCAGGGACGAGGACATGCGCAGCGTGGCCAGCCTGCTCAGCTCCCGCATGGGCGACGTGGCCGACCTGGGGGACTTCAACGAGAGCGAGGAGGAGGAGGAGGACGAGGAAGGCCGCGCCGGGGGGGGGGGGCGCGCCGGGAGAGCGCCCCCCCCCGTCCCCAAAGGTGGGTGCGGGGCCCCAAAACTGCTCCGAATCGCCCCAAAATGGCTGCGGTGTCCCCCACGGGCCCCGAATTGCCCCATTTTGTCCCTGAATTCTCCCCATTTTTACCCCCAAATCGCCCCATTTTGTCTCTAAATTGCCCAATTTTGACCCCGTATCGCCCCATTTTGTCCCCAAATTACCCCAGTTTTTCCCCAAATCACCCCATTTCGACCCCAACCCCTCCCCATCACGGCAGTGTCCCCCCACAATTTTTTTTTTGGGGGGGGGGGGCCCTGCTCTGACCCCCCCCCATCCCTCCCCAGATGCACCCCCGGGAGCTGCAGGCGGGTGGTGGGAAGAGGAGGAGCCGGGGGGGGCCCCCCCTAGGCACAGGTGGGTCATGGAGGGGGGGGGCACAGCGGGTATCCCCCCCCCCCCCCAAATTTGGGGGTCCTGACCCCTGCCCCACCCTCAGATGCTGCCACAAGAGGGGGGGCGACCACCTGGATGGGGGGGGGGGACACCCCCAGGAGCCCCCCTAAGAGAAACCGTGGTGAGTGGGGGCTGGGGGGGGCAGGGGCCCCCGGGTGTGTGTGTGTGTGTGGGGGGGGCCCGGGGGGGGCTTGGGTTATTTGGGGAGGGGTCTTAGGGTCATCTGGGGGGGGTCTGGGAGTTATTTGGGGGAGGGTCTGGGGTCATTTGGGGGGGGTCCAGGGTTATTTTGGGGGAGTCTGGAGTTATGTGGTGGGTGGTCTGTAGTCTTGGGGGGGGGCTTGGGTTATTTTTGGGGGGGGTCTGGGGTCACTTGGGGGGCGTTATGGAGGGGGAGGGTCCAGACCCCACAACTTGGGGGTCACATTAGGGTGTTACGGGGAGGGGGGGGGGGGGTCCAGGCTCACCCTGACCTCCCCCCCCCCCCCCTTTTTATTTATTTTTTTTTCCCATTTCCAGCCCCCCCCCGGGGGGGGCAGCCGCCGCGCCTCGCTGCTGGCCTGGTGCCAGGAGGCCACGGCCGGCTACCGGGGGGTGCGGGTCACCAACTTCAGCACCAGCTGGCGCAGCGGGCTGGCCTTCTGCGCCCTGCTGCACCGCTTCCAGCCCCACAGCGTGTGAGGGGCGCGGGGGGGGTCGGGGGGGTCGGGGGGGTCGGGGGGGGGGGGCGCGGGGGGGGGGTCGGGGGGGGGCAAAGGAGGGGGTAGGGGGTGGGTGGGGGGCACCCTGGGGACGTGGCGGGGGAAGGATGGGGGTGGTGAGAGGGGTGGGAGGGAGGTTTTTTGGGGGGGTGGGGGGGGGATGAATGGGGTGTGGGGGGGTGTTTTGGGATGGGGGGGGGCATTTGGGGGTGGGAGCATTTTGGGACATGGGAGGGGGGTGTGGGGAGGGGGGCAGGGGGGCTCCTGGGGGTGGAGAGGGGGTGCGAAGGGGGGGGGCAACCAGTGGATGGGGGGGGGGATTTGGGAGATGGGGGCGGGGGGGTTTTGGGACATGGGGGGGGGCACGAGGGGGCACCTGCCCCCCCCAGCTCTTGTTTTCTCCCCCCCCCCCCAGTGACTTTGAGGCCCTGGACCCCCTCGACATCCGAGGCAACAACAAACTGGTGAGGAGGGGGGGGGGGGGGGGGGCTAAGAGGGGGGGGACTGGGGGCACTCAGGGTGCTCAGGACCCCCCCCCTGACCCCCCCCCCCTCATTTTTGTGTCCCCCCCCCCAGGCGTTTGCGGGGTTCTCAGCGCTGGGCGTCCCCCGCCGCTGGACCCGGCCGACCTGGAAGCGGCCGCCGGTGCCGGACGCCCTGGGGGTGCTGACCTACCTGGGGCTGCTGCGGGCCCGCCTCGGGGACCCCCCCCGCCGGCCCCCCCCGGGACCCCCCCAGAGCCCCCCGGGACCCCCCCCGGGCCCCCTGGAACCCGGAGCTGTGGCAGAGGGAGCCGGGGGGACCCCGGGGGTGACGGACGGTGCCGCAAGGCATGCTGGGAGGGCGGCCATGGAGGAGGCCGCAAGGGATCATGGGAGTTCGGCCATCATGGAGCCCGCAAGGGATGCTGGGAGTTTGGCCAATGACAACACCGCAAGGGATTCTGGGAGTTCGGCCGTCATGGAGCCTGCAAAGGATGCTGGGAGTTCGGCCACGGAGGGGGCCACAAGGGATCATGGGAGTTCGGCCATCGTGGAGCCCGCAAGGGATGCTGGGAGTTCGGCCAATGACAACACCGCAAGGGATTCTGGGAGCGTGGCCGTTGAGGGAGCCGCAAAGGATGCTGGGAGTTCGGCCAATGGCGACACCGCAAGGGATTCTGGGAGTTCGGCTGTCATGGAGCCTGCAAAGGATGCTGGGAGCTTGGCCAATGATGGAGCCGCAAAGGATGATGGGAGTTTGGTCAACCCAGAGGTTGCAAAGGATGCTGGGAGTCTGCCCATCATGGAACCCGCAAAGGATGCTGGGAGCTTGGCCAATGGCAAGGCTGCAAGGGATTCTGGGAGCCTGGCCATTGATGGAGCTGCAAAGGATGCTGGGAGTTCGGTCAACCCAGAACTTGCAAAGGATGCTGGGAACTTGGCCAATGACAACGCCGCAAGGGATTCTGGGAGTTTGGCCATTGAGGAAGCTGCAAGGGATTCTGGGAGTTCAGCCAATGGTGATGTCGCAAGGGATTCTGGGAGCCCGATCAATGACAATACCGCGAGGGATTCTGGGAGCTCGGCCATCACGGAGCCCGCAAAGGATGATGGGAACATGGCCGATGGCGCTGCCATGAGGGATTCTGGGAGTTCGGCCATTGCAGAGGCCGCAAGGGATGATGGGAGCCTTGGCCAGTGAGGCAACCGCAAAGAATGCTGGGAGTTTGGCCAACCCAGAGGCTGCAAGGGATTCTGGGAGTTCAGCTATCATGGAGCCCGCAAAGGATGCTGGGAGTTCGGCCAATGACAACAATGCAAGGGATGCTGGGGAGTTCGGCCATCACAGAGGCCGCAAAGGATGCTGGGAGCTTGGCCAACCAAGAGGCCGCAGGGGATTCTGGGAGTTTCGGCCATCACAGAGGCTGCAAGGGATTCTGGGAGTTTGGCCATGATGGATCCTGCAAAGGCTTCTGGGAGTTCGGCCAATGACAACACCGCAGGGGATTCTGGGAGTTCGGCCATCACGGAGCCCGCACAGGATGCTGGGAACGTGGCCAACAGCGCCACCGCAAAGGCTGCTGGGAGCTCGGCGCTGGTGCCCCCCCCCTCGGCGGCCCCCGGGCCCCGGCCGCCCCCCCCCCCGCCCGTCCCGGGCCCTGGCCCCAGCTCCGCGACGCCGACCTGGTGCGGGAGCGCGGGGGGGGCGGCGCGGGGACCCCCCCGGCACCACGGTGAGGGCGGGGCTGCGATAACAGGGCTGTTATTGTAGGGTCCTGCTTTAATTGGGGGGGGGTGTTATGGTAGGGTCTGCTTTAATTGGGGGTGTTATTGTAGGGTCTGCACTAACAGGGCTGTTATTGTAGGGTCTGTGTTAATGGGGGGGTGTTATTGTAGGGCCTACATTAAGGAGGTGTTATTGTAGTGTTGTGGTAGGGTCTATACTAATGGGGGGCTGTGTTATTGTAGGGCCTACACTAACGCAGCCCCCATCCCATTGTTTCCCCCCCCCCAGGGTGACGCCGACGCCCAGAGCAGCCCCCGCGGCCCCCCCCGGCCCGGCCCCCCCCTGGTGAGCAGGGGACGGGGACAGGGACAGGGATGGGGTCCCCCTGCTGGGGTGGGGGGGGGCAGTGTCCGTGTCCCCCCCCCCTTGTCCCCAAATTTTTGTGTCCCCCCCCCAGATGCCGCGGCAGAGCCCGGCCCCGCAGAGGAGGAGACGCCGGTAAGGGGGTGGCTGGGGGGTGGGACGGGGGGGGGCAGTGGGACGGGGGCTGTGGGGGCACCTTGGGGACACCTTGGGGACCGCAGGGACATCCTGAGGACCCCCTGGGGACATGGGAGGGGACCCCCTGGGGATCTTGGGGGCCTGTTGGGGACCCCCTGGGGACACTATGGGGACACTGGGGACCCCAGCAGCACCTATGGGACACAGAGGACCCCCTGGGAACACCCTGAGGACCCCCTGGGGACATCGAGGGGACCCCCTGGGGACCTTGGGGACCTGTGGGGGTCCCCCTGGGGACACTGGGGACCCCCTGGGGACATTGAGGACACCCTGGTGACCCTGTGGGGACACTGGGGACCCCTTGGCAACACTGGTGCCGGCAGCGGCTGCGGGACACGAGCCAGTTCGTGGTGGCCGAGCTGGCGGCGCTGGAGCGGGAGCAGGCGCAGGTGGACGCCCGCGCACGGAGCCTGGAGAGGGAGCTGAGGGGCGCTGATGGCCTCCGGTACGGGGACACGGGGGGACAGGGGGACACGGGGACACCGGGGGGGACATGGGGACACTGGGGGACATGGGGACACGGGGACACCCCGGGGACATGGGGACACCGGGTGGGGGACATAGGGACATGGGGATGAGGATGGGGACACTGGGGGGCATGGGAACAGGGACGGGGCCATGGGGACACCGGGGGACATGGGGACACCGGTGGGGACACGGGGACATGGGGATAGGGTGGGGGACATGGGGACAGGGATGGGACACCCAGGGGACACAGGGACCCAGGGGGCATGGGGACACCGGGTGGAGATTTGGGGACATGGGAGT
>OZ022466.1:2500-102002 GCA_963989345.1 Clangula hyemalis | reverse complement strand
TTCCACCCCGTGCCCCCCCCTCACCCCCAAATTTCCACCCCCCCCCCGCTGACACCGCCTCTCCCTCGCAGCCGCCCCAAGGAGCCCGTCATGAGCCCAGGTGGGTGCTTGGGGGGGGGGGCACACACAAAATTTTGGGGGGCTTTTGGGGTTTTTTATTATTTTATAACACTCTTTCCCCCCCCCCCCAGGGTCACGCCGTGCCAACTACAACCTGGGTGAGGCCGGGGGGGGGCTTCTTCCTGTGCCCCCCTCCATGCGTCCCCGACCCCTGCTGCTAACGAGGCAGGGCTGGGGGGCCTGGGGGGGTCCTGGGGGGGTTCAGGGGAGGTCGGGGGGGGTCGGGGGGGGTCGAGGGGGGGCTGACCCCCTCCGTCCTGCCCCACAGAGGGGGTGTCGGTGAAGATGTTCCTGCGGGGCCGCCCCATCACCATGTACGTGCCCTCGGGGCTGGGCCCCTACGGGGGCTGCGCTCCGAGCTGCCCCCCGAGCGCCTGCAGCTCGACTGGGTGTATCCTATTTGGGGGGGGGGCACCCCACTGGGGGGCTCCCCGACCCCACACGGGGGTCCCTGACCCCGCCTGGGGGTCCCTGACCCTGCCCGGGCGTCCCCGTGCCTGGCTGGAGGTCCCTGACCCTGACCCCGCCTGGGGACCCCCACCCTGTCCCCATTCCTTCCTGGGGGGGGTCCCTGTCCCCGTCCTGTCCCTGTCCCCCCCAACCCCTTCTGGGGGTCCCCAGCCCTGTCTGGGGGTCCCCATCTGCATTTGGGGACCCCCCACCCTGTCCCCAGCCCTTTCTGGGGGTCCCTATTGCCCCCCCCCGTCCTTGTCCCCAACCCCTTCTGCTCGTCCCTGTCCCTTCCTGGGGGTCCCCATCCCCACCTCATTGTCCACATCCCCTTTTGGGGGGTCCCTGTCCCCATTCTGTCCCTGTCCCCATTCTGTCCTTGTCCCCAGTCCCATCTGGGGTCCCCAGCCGTGTCTGGGGGTCCCCATCTTGTCCCCATCCCTTTCTGGGGGTCCCCCTCCCCTTTTAGGGTTTCCTGTCCCCCCCCCATCCTTGTCCCTGACCCCTTCTGCTCGTCCCTGTCCCTTCCTGGGGGTCCCCATCCCCTTTTGGGGGTCCCCATCCCCATCCTGTCCCTGTCCCCACCCTGTCCTCATCCCCAACCCCATCTGGGGGTCCCCATCTTGTCCCCATCCCCTTTTGGGGCTCCCTGTCCCCCCCATCCTTCTCCCCAACCCCTCCTGCCCACTCCCATCCCCTTTTCACTCCCCCTCCCCCCCCCATCCCCACCCCACCCCAATCACCCCCTCTCTCTCCCCACCCCCCCCCACCCCCTTTTTTTTTTTTTGGGGGGGGGGGGTCCCTTTTTTTCTGGGGTGGGTCCCTCCCCGTTTCTCCCCTTAACTCGCCCCCCCCAGCTACGGGTACCGGGGCCGGGACAGCCGCTCCAACCTCCACGTGCTGGCGTCGGGCGAGCTGGTTTACTTCATCGCCTGCGTCGTCGTCCTCCTCCACGTCCCCCTCCGCCGCCAGCGCCACTACCTGCGCCACAGCGACTGCGTGCGCTGGTGAACCCCGCTGTTATCCCCCCCCCGGCCCTGTTTTCCCCCCCCCCAGCCCCCTCTCACCGCCCCGTTTCGCCCCCCAGCCTGGCCGTGCACCCCGACCGTCTCCGCGTCGCCACGGGGCAGGCGGCCGGCGTGGACAAGGACGGCAAGGTAACGGGGTTGGGGGCTGTCTGCGTGCCCCCCCCGAATCCCGTGCCCAGCCCCCATTTCCTTCTCTCCCCCCCCCTTTTTTAATCCCCGCAGCCGCTGCAGCCCGTGGTGCACATCTGGGACTCGGCCACGCTGCTGACCCTGCAGCAGATCGGCCTCGGCAGCTTCGAGCGCGGCGTGGGCTCCCTCGCCTTCTCCACGGCCGTGAGTGCCCCCCCAGACGCCCCTGTCCTTGTCCCCCTGTCCCTCTGTCCTTGTCTCTCAGTCCCCACCCCGTCCCATTGTCCCTCTGCCCCCCCATTTTCATCCCCCTGTCCCTCATCCCCCTGTCCCTCTGTCCTTGTCCCTCGGTCCCCACCCCATCCCCTTGTCCCCCTGTCCCCCCATTTCCATCCCCCTGTCCCCATCCCTCCGTCCCCTTGTCCCCCATCCTTCCACCCCCCGGGGGTCCCCCCGTGTCCCCCCCCGACCCCCTCGGTGTCCCCCCCAGGACCTGGGCGCCCACCTGTGTGTGGTGGACGACTCCAACGAGCACATGATGTCGGTGTGGGACTGCGCCCGCGGCACCAAGCTGGCAGAAGTGAAGGTGAGGAGAGGGTCCCAGGGGGGGTCTCAGGACTCAGAGGGATGCCCTCACCCCCCCTAAAAAAAAAAACAACCCACAGAGCACCAACGAGTCGGTGCTGTCGGTGGAGTTCAACCCCCAGGACAGCGGCAGCATCATCACCAGCGGCAAGTCCCACGTCTACTTCTGGACCTGGAGCGGGGCCGCACTCACCAAGAAGCAGGGCATTTTTGGGGTGAGGGGGGCACCCAAAGGGGCTGGGGGGGGCCCGGCAGGCTCCCCCCTCACCGCCTGCTTTTGTTTTTTCCACCCCTTAGAAATACAAGAAGCCCAAATTCATCCAGTGCTTCGTTTTTGATGCTGCTGGGGACGTGCTGACCGGCGACTCCGAGGGCAACATCCTCACCTGGACCCGTGCCGCGGGGCCGGCGGGGAAAGGGGGCAAAGGTTTGGGGTCTGGGGGGGACACGAGGGGGGGTTTTGGGGAGCTGGGGGGGTTGCCATGAGGCTGACCCCCCCCCCTTAGCAGAGACGTACCAGATCGGGCAGCAGCGGCGGGCGCACGAGGGCAGCGTCTTCGCGCTGTGCCGCCGGCGGGACGGGACGGTGCTGAGCGGCGGCGGCAAGGACCGGAGGGTGCTGAGCTGGAGCCCCGAGCTCCTCCTGCTGCAGGAGGCCGAGGTGGGGCACGCAGGACCCCCGAAATCTGCCCCAGGACCACGAAACCTGCTCCGGGATCCCAAAATCAGCCCCGGGACCTCGAAATCTGCCCCGGGACCCCATAATGTGCCCCACAGACCCCGGAGTGGTTAGGGACTGGGAAGGCGGGCTGGGGGTGCCCCCCTCACCTCCCCCCTATCCCCCCCATCCCCTCCTGTCCCCCCCATCCCCTCCCATCCCCATCCTGTCCCCCTCTATTCCCCCTGTACCCCCCTTATCCCCCTCCTATCCCCCCTGGTCCCCTCCTGTCCTCCCCCCTTGTCCCCCTTTGTCCCCCCCATCCCCTCCTTTTCCCCCCACCCCCCCTGCACCCCTCTTTACCCCCTGCCCCCCCCAACCCCCCCTGACCACTCCGCCCCCCCCCCAGCTCCCCGAGCGTTTCGGCGCCGTGCGCACCATCGCCGAGGGGCCGGGCGAGGAGCTGCTGGTGGGCACCACACGCAATGCGCTGCTGCGGGGCACGCTGGCTGACGGCTTCCCCATCGTGCAGGTGGGTCCTGAGCAGTTTTGGGCGGGTCTCCCTTCATGGGGGGGGCTCAGGGTGACCCCCCTGCCTCGTGTCCCCCCCCAGGGGCACACGGATGAGGTTTGGGGTCTCGCCACCCACCCCTCGCGCTGCCTCTTCCTCACCTGCGGCCACGACCGGCAGCTCTGCCTGTGGGACGGGCAGGAGCACGCCCTGGCCTGGAGCCTGGCCCTGGAGGTGAATTTATTTTTGGGGGGGGGTTAAATAAAGGCTGGGGGGGGCACAGAGAAGGCCCTGATGTCCTCTGTGTCCCCCCCCTCCAGGACACGGGGCTCTGCGCCGATTTCCACCCCGGGGGCCAAGTGGTGGTCGTGGGGCTGCTGACGGGGCGGTGAGCGACCGACAGGGATTTTTGGGGTTGGGGGGGGACGGGGAGCCCCCCCCGACCCCTGACCCCCCCCCCCCCCGTGTTGTGTCCCCCCCCCAGGTGGCTGGTGCTGGACACGGAGACGCAGCAGCCGCTGGCGGGGGGCTCGGACGGCAACGAGCAGCTCTCGGTGGTGCGCTTCTCCCCCGGTGAGCCCCCCTTTATCCTTTTGGGGGGGGTCCCCTGTCCCCCCCCCCCTTAAAGCCCCCCCCAGCCCTAAAAAAAACCCTTTTGGGATCCCGCAGACGGCTCCTTCCTGGCCATCGGCTCCCACGACAACGTCATCTACATCTACAGCGTGGCTGAGGGCGGCCGCAAGTACACCCGCTTCGGGCGCTGCACGGTGAGTGGGGGGGCTTTTTTTTTAATGGGGGGGGGAAAGGAAGATCCTCCCCCCTCCCCAAAGTCCCCAACGCCCCCTCCTGCCCCCCCCCAGGGGCACTCGAGCTTCATCACCCACCTGGACTGGTCCAAGGACGGCCACTTCGTCATGTCCAACTCGGGGGACTACGAGATCCTCTACTGTGAGCGGGCACTGGGGGGTGGGGGGGCCCCCAAAAAATTAGGGGGGGGTGGGGGGCACTGGGTGGGGGTCGCTCAACTTTGTCCCCCCCCCCAGGGGACGTGGCCGGGGGCTGCAAACTGCTCCGGAACCGCTTCGAGAGCCGGGACCGCGAGTGGGCCTCCTACACCTGCGTGCTGGGCTTCCACGTCTTCGGTGGGGGGGGCAGGGGGTTTTGGGGGGGTTTTGGGTTTTTTTTGGGGGGGTCAAGGGGTTTGGGGGAGGGCAGGGGATTGGGGGGAGGTGGGGGGTTTTGGGGGGGTCCAGGGGTTTGGGGGGGCAAAGGATTTTGGGGGTGGGGTGGGGATTTAGGGGGGGATCAGGGGATTTTTTTGGGGGGGGAAGGATTTTGGGGAGGGGTCAGGGGGTTTGGGGGGCAGGGGAATTGGGGGGGTCAAGGGGCTTACAGGGGGGCAGGGGATTTGGGGGAGTCAGGGGACTTGGGGGAGTGCAGAGGGTTTGGGGGGGGTTAAGGGGATTTGGGGGGGCAAAGGATTTTTGGGGGGAGTTGGGGATTTTGGGGGAGTCCGGGGATTTGAGGGGGGCTTGGAGGGGGCTCAGGGGATTTAGGGGGGCTCAGGGGATTTGGGAGGGGGTCCCGAGATTTTTGGGGAGATTCAAGGGATTTTTCTGGGGGGGCTTTAAGGGATTTTGGCGGGGAGGCTCCAGGCATTTGCCTGTGGGCAGGGGATTTGCATGTACATGCGAGGGCTCTGGTGATTTGGGGGAGGGTCCGGGGCTATTTTTTTCTTTTTTTTTAGGGGGGGGCTGACCTCGCTGTGTGTCCCCCCCTCCCCCCCCCAAAAAAAAAAAGGCGTGTGGCCCGACGGCTCGGACGGCACCGACATCAACTCCCTGTGCCGCTCCCACCACGAGCGCCTCGTGGCCGTGGCCGACGACTTCTGCAAGGTGCACCTCTTCCAGTACCCCTGCGCCCGCCCCAAGGTGGGCTGGGGGGGCCGGGGGGGGGCTCCTGACACTGGGGGGAAGGCTCCTGACACTGGGGGGGGGGGCTGCTGAGATGGTGGGGGGGGCTTCTGAGGTGGTGGTGGGGGGCTTCTTACACAGGGAGGGGGCTGGGGGGGTGTGCACAGGGAGGGGGAATGGCGCCCGCCCCAAGGTGGGCTGGGGGGGCTGGGGGGGGGGCTCCTGAGACTGGGGGGGGAGTCCTGAGACGGTGGGGGGGGGGCTTCTTACATGGGGAGGGGGCTGGGAGGGCAAGGGGGGTGCATGGGGAGGGGGAATGGGAGGAGGGAGGGGGCTGGGGGGTGCATGGGGAGGTGGGGGGGGCACACGTGTGTGCAAGGGGAGGGGGTGCACGGGGCACACGTGTGTGCACGGGACATGTAGGTGTGCATGGGACACGGGGGGATGCACGGGGGGGGCTGGGTGCATGCTGCGTGCACACGCGTGTGCCAGGCTGCACGTGGGCACGCTCGGGTGGGTGTGCACGCTGCCACGCATGTGCAGTCACGCTTATACACACGTGTGCGTGCTCCTACACATGCGTGCACGCTCATGCTCACACGTGTGTGCACGTTCCTACGTGCAGCTACACGCTCTTACATGTGTGCACGCTCCTACACGCATGTGTTTCTGCATGCGTGTTCGTGCTCCTGCATGCGCGTGCACGCTCCTACATGTGTGCATGCTCCTGCACAAGTGTGCACGCTCCCACATACGTGTGCACGCTCCTACAGCTTTGTGCATGCTCCCACACGTTCCTACCTGCAAGCACACGCTCCTACATGTGTGTTCATGCTCCCGCACGCTTGTGCACGCTCCTACATGTACACACACGCCCCCACGTGCTCTCACACGCGTGTGCACACTCCCACGCACTCCTACCTGCAAGCACGCGCTCCTACATGCGTGTTCATGCTCCTGCACGCGTGTGCACGCTCCCACATGTCTACACGCCCCCATGTGTTCTCACATGCGTGTGCACGCTCCCATGCACTCCTACCTGCAAACACACGCACCTACATGTGTGCTCATGCTCCTGCACAAGTGTGCACGCTTCCACATACGTGTGCACGCTCCTACAGCTTTGTGCATGCTCCCATGCGCTCCTACCTGCAAGCACGCGCTCCTACGTGTGTTCATGCTCCTGCACGCGTGTGCACGCTCCTACACGTGTGTGCACGCTCCTGCAGCTTTGTGCATGCTCTCACACGCTCCTACCTGCCAGCACATGTTCCCACACGCGTGTGCATGCTCCCACATGCTCCTACCTGCAAGCACACGCTCCTACACGCGTGTACACGCTCCGACACGCTCCTACATGTGTGTTCATGCTCCCCCACGCGCGTGCACGCCCCCACGCGCACGTGCACGCTCCCACACGCCCCCCACCCCCCCCACAGGCTCCCAGCCACGTCTACGGGGGCCACGGCAGCCACGTCACCAACGTGCGCTTCACCCACGACGACGGGCACCTGGTGTCGCTGGGGGGCAAGGACACCGGCGTCTTCCAGTGGCGGGTGCTGGGGGGGCCCCCGGTGTCCGCCGGGGGGGCCGCGGAGCCCCGTTGAGGCCCCCCCGTTACCCCCGTTACGGGACCAGGGGGGTCCCGGCCCCCCCCCCTCACTTTTTTACCCCCCCCCTTTAAATAAAGCCTTGGAGCGGGCGCCCGGCTCCCCGCCTGCTTCCTGCCGCCGTTACCGGGCCTCGCTTCCGGTCCGGAGCCGGAAGCGGCCGCCCGTTTCCCGGAAGCGGCGGGAGAGCGAACGGCTCCGTGCCGGAAGCGCTCGTGGGGGTGGGGTGGGGATCGGTTCCCGAAGGTGTTCCGGAGATACCCGAAGGTTTTCCGGAGATGCCCGAACCGCGCTCCGGAAGCGCTCGGGGCTCCGGCGGAACTTACCGAGTCCCTTCCGGAAGAAGCCGAAGGCGCTCCGGAGATTCCCGAACTACTTCCCGAGCTCCCTCCGAAGATTTCCGAGCCCTCTCCGAAAGCTCCCGAAAGCGGCAGCGGAGCCGTTCGGAAAAGAGCCGAGCGTCTCCGGAAAGCCCTGAGGCCGTTCCGAAAAGAGCCGAGCCTTTCCGAAAGCTCCCGAGGCTGTAGCGAAGCGGTTCCGGAAGGAGCCGAAGGGATCCGGAAAGAGCCGAGGGGGCTCCGGAAAGAGCCGAAGGGGCTCCGGAAGGAGCCGAAGCCTCTCCGGAAGGAGCCGAAGGTGCCGGTGCGGAGGCGGCGGGAGCGGGAGGCGATGGAGGCCCGGGGGTAGCGCGGCCCAGCCGAGCGGCCATGGCGGCCAACATGTACCGCGTCGGCGGTGAGCAGCGGGGGGGGGGCCTGGGGGCCGGGGGGGGCCCTGGGGGCCGGGGGGAGCCGGGGGGGGACGGGGAGGGGGAGGGGGAGGGGAGGGGCTGGGGGGGAGGGGGAGGGGAGGGGGAGGGGAAGGGGGGAATGGAAGGGGGGAGGGGGGGTGAAAAGGGGAGGGGGGGGCCCTAAAAAGGAGGGGGGGGGTAAGAAGGAGGGAGGGGGGA
Source organism: Clangula hyemalis (assembly GCA_963989345.1). The sequence goes on along the minus strand of OZ022466.1, from coordinate 94,049 downwards.
AAGTAGGGAGGGGGGGTCCCCAAAAAGGGGAAGGAGGGGGCTGAAAGGGGAGAGGGGGGGGCCCGAAACGGAGGGGGGGGGCTAAGAAGGAGGGGGGGGTCCCCAAAAATTGGTAGGGGGGAAAAAGGGGGGTGAAAAGGGGAGGGGGAACCCCAAAAAGGAGGAGGGGGGCCTAAAAAGGAGGAAGGGGGCTAAGAAGGGGGGGGGTCCCCAAAAAGGGGAATGGGGGGGAAAAGGGGGGGGTGAAAAGGGGAGGAGGGGGGTTCCAAAAAGAGGAAGGGGGGGAAGGGGGGGGCAGAAAGGGGAGGGGGAGACCCCAGAAAGAAGGGGGGGGCTAAGGTAGAGGGGGGGGTCCCCAAAAAGGGGATGGGGGGGCAGAAAGGGGAGGGGGGTTGAAAAGGGGGGGGTGAAAAGGGGAGGGAACCCCAAAAAGGAGAAGGGGGGCCCCAAAAAGGGAAAGGAAGGAGTTAAAAAGGGGGGGGGAAGGGGGGTCCCTGGGGAGGGGGGGGACTCCAAAATCAGGGGGGGGGCCCTAAGAAGGAGGGGGGGGACGAAGGGAGGGGGGGACACCCCAAAAAGGAGGGGGAGGGGGGGTGAAAAGGGAGGGGGGGAACCCAAAAAGGAGAGGGGGGGTCCACAAAAAGGGAAAGGGGGGGGTAAAAAGGGGAGAGGGGGTCCCAAAAAGGAGGAGGGGAGGGCTAAGAAAGAGAAGGGGGGGCATCAAAGGAGGGGGGACCCCAAAAAGGGGAAGGGGGGGGGAAGGGGGGGTCCTCGGGGAGGGGGGGACACCAAAAAGGAAGGGGAGGACCTGAAAATGGGGGAGGGGGTGGGCAAAAGGGGGGGGTCCCCAAAACCTGGGGGGGGCTCGAGAAGGGTAAGGCGGGGGCCCTAAGTAAGAGGGGGGGGGCAAAAAGGGGACGGGGGGGGGGGCAAGGCCGAGGAGGCCTTTTTTGGGGGGGTCCTGGGGGGGGAGGGCACGGCTGGGCCCCCCCCTTGGGTTTGAGGGGGGGAAAAACGGGGGGGGGGGGGCTTAAAACAAAGAGGGGGGGGCTTAATTTCCTCCCCCCCCCCCCCCCCAGACTACGTCTATTTCGAGAACTCCTCCAGCAACCCCTACCTCGTGCGCCGCATCGAGGAGCTCAACAAGGTGAGCAGCGACCCCCCCGCTTCAAAAAAACACCCGGGGGGGGGGGGTCCTAAATCCCTGCAGCATCCTCACAACCCCCCCCCCCTTTTTTTTTTCTTTTTGCCCCCCCCCCCCCCAGACCGCCAACGGCAATGTGGAGGCCAAGGTCGTCTGCCTCTTCCGCCGCCGCGACATCTCCAGCAGCCTCAACAGCTTGGCCGACAGCAACGCCCGTGAGTGTTTTTTTTTTTTTGGGGGGGTCCCCCTGCTTCTGCCCCCCCCCATTTTTTAATTTTCACCCCCCCCTCGGGGGCTGGGGGGGCGGTGGGGGCAGATCTGGGCTCGCTTCCCCCCACCCCGAGGGGCTCTCGGCTCCCTGATGGGGGTGTGGGGGGGTTGTGCCCCCCCCAATTTGATCCCAGGTGCCCCCCCCACCATTTTCAGGCTGTTTTCCACCTCGGGGGGGGGGGGGGGGGTCGGGAATTTATTTTGGGGGGGGCACTGCGGGTTCGGTGGTGGAAACTCCTTGGGGTCTTCGGATGAAATTTGGGGGGGGGGCGCAGAAGTAAAAAGGGGGGGGGCAAGCAGGGGGTCTCCAACCCTCCTTGAAGTGGGGGGGGGCTTCTGGGGGGTCTCTGCCCCCCCCCCCGGGGTTTTTTATGTGTGAATCAAGCTGGGTTGCACCCCTCCCTTTTTTTTCATTCCCCCTCCGGGCTCTCAAGGCTGCCAAAATCCGAGGGAGGGGGGCACGGGGAGAACAACACACCCCCAGGGGGGGGTTTGGGCATTGTGGGGGTGGGCTCTGACCCCCCCACATCCTTTTCCCCCCCCCCCCCCAGGAGAATTCGAGGAGGAGTCGAAGCAGCCCCCCATGACGGAGCAGCAGCGGCACCAGCTGAAGCACCGCGAGCTCTTCCTCTCCCGCCAGTTCGAGTCGCTGCCGGCCACCCACATACGGTGCGGGGCCTCCGGGGGGGCCTTTTCCTTCTTTCCCTCGTCCCCCCCCCCCATTTTTAACCCCCCCCCTTTATATTTTTTTCCCCCCCCCGGCAGTGGGAAGTGCAGCGTGACGCTGCTCAACGAGACCGACATCCTGGGGCAGTACCTGGAGAAGGAGGTGAGCCCCCCAACCGGGGGGGGGGTTTTGGGGGTGTAATTAAAACCGTGACCCCCCCAGCACCCGGCTGAGCTCCCTATTATTTTTTTGGCCCCCCCAGGACTGTTTTTTCTACTCGTTGGTCTTCGACCCCGTCCAAAAAACCCTCCTGGCCGACCAGGGCGAGATCCGCGTGGGCTGCAAGTACCAGGCTGAGATCCCCGACCGGCTGGCTGAAGGTTTGGGGGGGGCTCCGTGACGGGGTGGGGGGCTTCTCTGCCTGCCCCCCCCCCCCCCTAAAAACCCCCTCCCTGCCCTTCTGAAGGCGAGTCGGACAACAGGAACCAGCAGAAGATGGAGATGAAGGTGTGGGACCCCGACAACCCCCTGACGGACCGGCAGATCGACCAGTTCCTGGTGGTGGCGCGGTGAGGGGGGGCCCCGGGCTGGGAAATGGGGGGGTCCCGGGGATATTTGGGGTCCCTCTGACCCCCCCCTTGTTTTTTTTACCCCTTTTCAGGGCCGTCGGGACCTTTGCCCGCGCCCTGGACTGCAGCAGCTCCATCCGGCAGCCCAGCCTGCACATGAGCGCGGCCGCGGCCTCGCGGGACATCACGCTGGTGAGGGGGGGCTGTGGGAGGGGGTTTTGGGGTCCCCTTCTGTGTCCTGAGGGGGGTTTGGGGTCCCCTTCTCTGCCCCATAGGGTTTGGAGGGGCTTTGGGAGTCCCATTCTGTGCCCTTTGGGGGGTTTGGGGTCCCCTTCTGTGCCCTGTGGGGTTTGGAGGGGGTTTGGGAGCCCCTTTCTGTCCCCCATGTGGTTTTTGGGGCCCCCTTCTACCCCCATGGTTTTTTTGGGGCCCCCTTCTATGCCCATGGAATTTTTGGGGCCCCCTTCTGTCCCCCATGTGGTTTTTGGGGCCCCCTTCTACCCCCATGTTTTTTTTGGGGCCCCCTTCTATGCCCATAGAATTTTTGGGGCCCCGTTCTGCCCCCCCATGATTTTTTTGGGACCCCGTTCTACCCCCATGGGATTTTTTGGGGCCCCCATCTGTGTCCTAAGGGATCTTTGGGGCCCCTTTCTGCCCCCCCATGCTTTTTTGGGACCCTCTTCTACCCCTATGTGATTTTTGGGGCCCCCAGTTGTGTCCCAAGGGATTTTTGGGACCCCCTTCTGCCCCCATGATTTTTTTAGGACCCTCTTGCACCCCACAAAGGATTTTGGAGCTCCATCCCGTGAGGGGGGGACACATTCCCAACCATTTATCTGTGTGGGGGTGCACCACCCCCTGCCCCCCACCCCCCATCCCCCTTCCCCATCCCCTCCCCGCTCCCCTCAGCACCGGGCTCTCCCCGGGGGGGTCTCCCCTTGAAATTTTGGGGTTCTCCATGATTTTTTTTTTGTGCCCCCCCCCGCAGTTCCACGCCATGGACACCCTGCAGCGCAACGGCTACGACCTGGCCAAGGCCATGGCCACGCTGGTGCCGCAGGGGGGGCCGGTGCTGTGCCGCGACGAGATGGAGGAGTGGTCGGCCTCCGAGGCCATGCTCTTCGAGGAGGCCCTGGAGAAGTACGGCAAGGACTTCAACGACATCCGGCAGGACTTCGTGAGCCGTGGGGGGGGGAAGGATTTCGGGCCGGGAATCGTTTTTCCCCCCCCTTTTTAAGCCTAAAACCTCACTCCCCTTCCCTTCCCCTCCCCGCAGCTGCCCTGGAAATCCTTGGCCAGCATCGTGCAGTTTTACTACATGTGGAAGACCACCGACCGCTACATCCAGCAGGTGAGGACGCCCCCCACCTCCCCAGGCTCTATTTTTTTTCCTGGGGGGGGTCCCTGCGTGTTTCCCCCCCCCCCCCCTTTTAACTCCCCGTTGGTTCGCAGAAGAGGCTGAAGGCGGCGGAGGCGGACAGCAAGCTGAAGCAAGTCTACATCCCCACCTAGTGAGTTCAGGGGGGGCTTTCTGCAGGCGTGAGGAGGAGGAGAAGCCCCCCCGGCCTCTCCTGACCCCCCCTTTTTTACCTCCCCCCCCCCCAGCACGAAGCCAAACCCCAACCAGATCATCTCGGTGGGCTCCAAACCCGGCATGAACGGGGCCGGCTTCCAGAAGGGGCTGACCTGCGAGAGCTGCCACAGTCAGTTTGGGGGGGGAAAGGATTTTGGGGGGGTTAAAAGGGTCCGGGGGGGGGATTGGAGCAGGGCTGGGGCGTGAGGGGGAAGTGGGGGGGCTGCGGGGCAGGGTTTTGTGGGGCTGGGGGTGCTTTGGGGCTGGCTGCGGTGCCCAAAGCGGGGGTCCCGTTGCCTGTGGGGTTTTTTTAACACTTTTTTGTGCGCCCCCCCAGCCACCCAGTCGGCCCAGTGGTACGCCTGGGGCCCCCCCAACATGCAGTGCCGCCTCTGCGCCTCCTGCTGGATCTACTGGAAGAAATACGGGGGGCTCAAGACCCCCACCCAGCTGGAGGGGGCAGCGCGCAGCGCCTCGGTGAGCCCCGGGACCGCCTGAGAGGGGATCCCCGCAGCCCCCTGCCCCATTTAACCCCCGTTTTTCCCCCCCCCCCGTTATTCCAGGAGCCTCACTCCCGCGGCCACCTCTCCCGGCCCGAAGCCCAGAGCCTCTCGCCCTACACCACCAGCGCCAGCCGGGCCAAGCTGCTGGCCAAAAACCGCCAGACCTTCCTCCTGCAGACCACCCGCCTCACCCGCCTGGCCCGCCGCCTCTGCCGCGACGTCCTGCAGCCCCGGCGCGCCGCCCGCCGCCCCTACGCCCCCATCAACGCCAACGCCATCAAGGCCGAGTGTAGGCCGGGGGGGTTTTTTGGGGCGGGGGGGGCTTGGGGAATGAGGGGAGCGCCCCCCTAGGGGGGTCGACGCTCACCTCGTGCCTCCCCCAGGCTCTATCCGGCTCCCCAAAGCCGCCAAGGCGCCCCTCAAGATCCACCCGCTGGCGCGGCTCCCCCTGGCCGCCATCGTCAAGGAGCTGGGTGAGAGGCTGGGTGGGGGGGTTGGGGGGGCCCCTTCTGTGCCCCGTGTGGGGTTTGGGGGTCTCCTTCTGTGCCCCGGGGCGTTTGGAGAGGGTTTGGGGACCCCTTTCCATTCCCAGAGGGGGGTTTGGGAGCTCCTTTCTGTGCCCCCAAGGGCTTGGAGTGGATTTGGGGTCCCCTTTCTGTGTCTTGAGGGTGTTTGGGGGCCCTCTTCCATGTCCCAAGGGGTTTGGAGGGGGTTTGGGGTCCCCTTCTGTGCCCCGGGGCGTTTGGAGAGGGTTTGGGGGCCCCTTTTGTGTCCTGAGGGGGGTTTGGGGGCCCCCTTCTGCCCCCCCCCCAGGTCTTTGGGTGCTCACAGATGGATGGGGGGGGCTGTAGGGCCAGGGGGTTTTAGGGGGGGGTCCTCCCCCTATATCTGGGGGGGGGCAGCACCCCCTGAGCCCCCCCCTCGCCCCCTCCCCCAGCGGCCCAGGCCCCCCTGAAGCCGAAGACCCCGAGGGGCACCAAGACCCCCATCAACCGCAACCAGCTGAGCCAGAGCCGGGGGCTGGCGGGGCTGGGGGGCAAGCGGGGCTACGAGGGGGCGGCCGAGGGCCACCGCCCCCCCCGGGTAAGAGGGGCGGGGCCACGGGGAGGGGGCGGGGCCAGGGGGAGGTGATTGACAGGTGGGGGAGTGGGAGGGGGTGGGGGTATGGGAAAGGGGTGGGGCTTGGGGGGAGTGGGCGGGGCCTATGGGAGGGGGCGTGGCCAGGGGAGGTGATTGACAGGTGGGGGTGGGAGGGGGGCATGACCTGTGGGAGGAGGCGTGGCCTGTGGGAGGGGGTGGGGCCAGGGGAGGTGATTGACAGATGGGAAGGGAGTGGGGGGAGTGGGAGGGGGGTGGGGCTTTGGGGGCGGGGCCTGTGGAGGAGCAGGTTTAATAGTGGGCGTGGCTTGGGGTGATTGACAGGTGTGCTGCATGGGGGTGATTGACAGGTCACTGGTTTAAGGGGGGCGGGGCTGGGAGAAGGAGGGCAGCTGGCGATTGGTGGAGGCCGAGGCGGGTGGGCAGGGCCTGATGGGAGCTCCGCCCCTCTCCTCCCCATGCAGGTGGGGGCCTCGGGGGTCCCCTTCTCGGCCAACGGGCGGCCCCTGGCAGGGGGGCTGCGGGCCGGGCCCCCCCCCGCCAGCAAGCGCCAGAAGCTGAACCCCGCCGACGCCCCCAACCCCGTCGTCTTCGTGGCCACCAAGGACACCCGGTAAGGTTTTGTGATTTCGGGGGTCACGGGAGGGCTCCTCGCCCCCGAAACCACAAACTTGCCCTTTCTAACCCCATTTTTTTCCCCCTCCCCAGGGCCCTGCGGAAGGCGCTGACCCACCTGGAGCTGCGCCGTGCCGCCCGCCGCCCCAACCTGCCCCTCAAGGTGAAGCCGGGGCTGCCCCTGCGGCCTGGGGGGGCCCTGGCGCCCCCCCCGCCCCCCCACCCCGCCAGCACCTCGGAGCCGATCGTCCTCGAGGACTGACCCCCCCACACCCCCTCCAAACCCCCTCCCCCTGTCCCTCGCCGCATCCCTTTTGTATTTTTTTTATTTCTATAAAAAACGCGCGGGTTTTGGGGGCTGAGGGGGGGGGGGAGGGAGGGAGGGGGTAACGCTGCCCTCCCCCCACCCCCTTACCCCCCCCCCCCACACCCCGCGGGACCCTTTTGTACGTGGAGCGACGCCCCCCGGTTTTGTATCTCGGGCTGTCCCGGTTCTGTAGCGACAGGAAATAAACCGACGGCTTTTCTTCAACCTGCCCCCCACCCCCTCTTTGTCCCCCCCCGCCCCCCCGGTACCGCCCTCCCCCCTCCGGAAAACGGTACCGGGAGGGGGGGGGAACGTTCGGCGCGGAACCTTTGTGCTAAGGGAGCGGGTTTCCGAGTGGGGGGGAAGCTGAAAGCGGGCGGACCGCTGTAAGGGGAGGAGTGGGGGGGAACCCGGCGGTGCGGACCGGAAGTTCCCTCAGAACCGCCCGGAAGTAGCCGCGGAGCGGTTTCTCCACCATGGACGGGGGCGGCGGCTCCGGCCCGGAGCCGGTAACGGCGGCGGGGCCCAGCCCGGCCCCGGAGCTGCCCCCGGAGGCGGATCCGGACGTGGAGGCGCTGCCTCGTGGCGGCTTCCGCTGCCGCTTGTGCCAGGTGGCGGCGGCCAACCGTGAGTGAGGGGGGTACGGGGGGGGGGAGGCCGCACCGGGGCCGTTCCGGGCTAACGGCGCCGCCTCAGGGCCCAGCCTGGCCGAGCACCTCCGGGGGAAGAAGCACCAGCGGCTGCGGAGCCTCCGGGCCGAGCGGCGGGCGCAGGAGCAGCGGAGCCTCTTCGTCAGCGGCTTCGCCCGGGGCACGGCGGCCGAGGAGCTCGCAGCCTACTTCGGGGCCTTCGGGGAGGTGGCGGCCGTGGTGATGGATAAGGAGAAGGTACCGGGATCGGGGAGGGGGCACTGGGAACGGGGAGAGGGTACCGTTATTGGGGAGCGGTGCTGGGACTGGGATTGGGTGCTGGGAACGGGGAGGGGGCTCCGGGAACTGGGAGAGGGCACCGGGAACAGGGAAGGGGCACTGGGAACGGGGAAGTGGAACGGGAAAGGGGAACGGGGAGAGGACACCGGGAACAGGAATGGGGAAGGGGGAAGGGGTACTGGTAGTGGGGAAAGGGTACTTGGAACAGGGAGGGGGCACCGGGCACTGGGAGGAGGCACCGGTAATGGGGAGGGGGTTCTGGGGACTGGGAGAGGGCACCGGGAACAGGGATGGGGAGCGGGGAAGGGGTACTAGTAATGGGGAGGGGGCACTGGGAACAGGGAGGGGGTGCTGAGGATGGGGAGAGGGCACCGGGAACTGGAAGGGCAATGGGGAGGGGCACCGGGAACGGGGAGGGGACCCCGGGGGGCTGACATTTGCGCCCTACCCCCCCCCCCATGCAGGGTGCCTACGCCATCGTGGAGCTGCGGGAGGCGGCAAGCCGGGAGCGGGCGTTGGCGCAGCCCCAGCACGCCTTGGCCGGGCGGAGCCTCCGCGTCCGGCCCCGGGAGCAAAAAGATTTCACCCGCCCTTCACCGGGACGCGGTGCCCACCGGGAGCCCCTCGGCGCTGGGCAGCTGGAGCAGGCGTTGTGCCAGGCCAAGGATGTGAGCTGGAGGCTCGGGATCCCTCATGGGAGGTCCCCGGGGGGATTCAGGGTCGAGGGGGAGTCCCTTGGGGGTCACGGAGGGATGCGCGAGGGCCAGCGGGGTGTTTTGGGGCTCATGGGGCCGGCGACGAGGCTTCTCCCCGCAGGTGGACGCGCAGATGGAGCAGCTGGTGGGGCTGCTGGAGCTGAGCGAGGGCGAGCGGCGCCTGCGGCACCTCCTGGTCACACTCTTCCAGGAGGTTTTCTCCGAATTCTTCCCCGGTGAGTCCCCGTTTGTCCCGTGGGGCGTGTGGGGAGCCTGGCATGGCCTTTGGGCGACCGCAGGCGTTGTCTCCTCCTGGCCAGGCTGCTCCGTGCTGCCTTTTGGCTCCTCCATCAACGGCTTCGATGCCCACGGCTGCGACCTGGACCTGCTCCTCGACTTGGAGCCCACCAAATCCCTGCAGAGCTCGGCGCGGGGAAGCCCCGGGGCAGAAGAATCCATCCTGAGCGACATCGACCTGGCGTCGGCCTCGCCCCCAGAGCTGCTGGAGCTGGTGGCGGCCGTGCTGCGCCGCTGCGTGCCGGGCGTGCGCCGTGTCCGCGCCGTGCCCACCGCCCGCCGCCCCGTCGTCAAGTTCAGCCACAAGCAGTCAGGTTTAGCGGGCGACATCTCCGTCGATAACAGGTCCGGGGGGCGCGCGGGGGGTGCGCGTCTGTCCCCCTCATTGTTTTGTGACCCCCCCATGTCCCCTCCCCGCAGGCTGGCGCTGCACAACACGCGGTTCCTGCGGCTCTGCGGCGAGGTGGACGAGCGCGTGCGGCCGCTGGGCTACGCCGTGAGGCTGTGGGCCAAGCAGCAGGGCCTGGCAGGTGAGTGTGGCCTGTACGGAGTTTGGCACTTGGGGGGCGCGTGGGGCCTCTCTGACGCTGTCCCCCCCCTCAGGAAACCCCGCCGGGGGCGGCCCCCTCCTCACCAACTACGCGCTGACGCTGCTGGTGCTGTTCTTCCTGCAGACGCGCAGCCCCCCGGTGCTGCCCACGGTCGCTCGGCTGCGGGAGCTGGCAGGTAGGGCCCCTCCATCCATCTGTCCGTCTGTCTGTCCAGCAGGGCTTTTTGTTTTTTTAAGGATTTTCTTTCTTTTAGGGGACGAGGATCGCGTCGTGGTGGCCGGCTGGGACTGCAGCTTCCCCCGGGACACGGCGTTGCTGGAGCCCAGCGCCAACAGCGAGAGCCCCAGTGAGCTTTTGGGGCCGGGGGAAGGCGGCGGGGCTGAGGACCCCAATATTGAGGCCCCCAACGCTGCCCTTGCTGCTTTTCCTTCCCCAGGCTCGCTGCTGGCTGAATTCTTCCGTGTTTTTGGGGACTTCGACTTCTCGGGCCGAGTGCTGTCACTGCGGGAGGGCCGGGCGCTGCCGCTGCCGGAGGCCGGCGAGCTTTTCAAGCTGGGATCCCTCAACCTGCAGGACCCTTTCGAGCTGAGCCACAACGTGGCGGCCAACGTCACCGAGAAGACGGCAGCGCGCTTGGGACACTGCTGCCGCGCCGCCGCCAAGTACTGCCGCAGCCTGCAGTACCGCTGCAAGTCCACCAAGGGCCGGTGCTGGGGCCTGGCGCGGCTTTTCCAGCCCGGCGCCGTGGAACCGGGGGCGGGCGCCGCTTCTTTCCTCATCTCCATCCCCGTGCCTGCCCCCCAGTGCCCCGAGGAGCCTGGAGGCTTCAAGGAGATCTGCGCCGGCATCGCCTTCGTGCTGCGCGACGTCCTCCGCTGCGGCTGCGCCCCGGGGAAGCCCCCCAAGCAGCTGGGAGCCCCCGGAGCGGGGCAGAGCCTCCCCGAGGACCCTGTAGGGGGCAAGGAGCCACTGGGCGACGCTGCAGGAGTAGAGGAGGAACTTTTGCAGCCACCCACAGCCTCCAAGCGGCCCCAGCCTGACGGGACGGACGGTGCTGCGCTGCCCCGTGCCAAGAGGCTGCGGGTGAATGGCCCCGAGCAGGAGGAAGAGGAGGAGGAGGAGAAGGAGAAGGAGGAGGAGGTGGTGGCGAGCTGGAGCTGCACCGTTTGGCACCGTGTGTGGACGGGCCGCCGCCGCCTGCGCCGGCAGCTCCTGCACGGGGCTAGCCCCGAGGAGCCCGAGGAGGGGGGGGACTCGCTGGAGCTGGAGCAGAAAGTGTCGGAGGCCATCGTGCAGCACGAGGGAGCCGCCCAGCCGCCGGAGCCCCTGCTGCGCTTCGAGGCCAGCGCCCGGCTGGCGGGAGGGGGGCGCCGGGAGCCGCGGGTGCTGCTTCGCCTCACCCCCAGCCCGGCCCCGGGGCCGCTCTTCAGGGACTTCTTCCATTTCCTGCAGGCTTTCCTGCCCCCTGCCCTGCGGCGCCGCCTGGGCTGGGGGCCGGGCGCAGCCCCCCAGAGCTGAGGGGGGCAGCGGGGGGGGGGGGGAATTTATGAAATTTATGACTTTATTTTCTTACGCTTTGTACAATAAAGGCCCGCCTTGGAGCAGCACTGGCGTTGAAGTGAGGACGCGTAACGGGGAGCTTAATTAATATTTCAACATTAATAATTAATATATTGATACTAATATAATTTAATGTCAATAATTAATATTTTATTGACGTTTAATAATGCAATATTTTAATCTGAGCCCCCGTTAACACCGGGACACCGAGCGTGAAGAAGTTTTCTTCTCCCCCGTTACGCCCCTATCGCCTCCCCCTACTACCACAGTCACGGCGAGGCCGCTGGCCCCGTGCCCCCCCCCCGTTCCCCCCGTGTTCTCCGCCCTTTGCACCAAGTCCCAGCGGCTCCCTTCCCCGCTTTCTCCCTCCCGCCCCCGATCGCCGTTTTCCCGCTGGCGGCGCTCCCGGCAGACCCCGCGAGCAGCGCGCGCCCCCTTCATTACCATAACCCCTCCCCTTTCCCCACCCTCCACCTCTATTTGCATACCGCGCCCCCATTGGCTCACCCGCCTCCCGCCTCTCACTCGGCAGCCCGCCCTTCGCTCCCCCCCGCCTCCACGCTCTCTATTTGCATAGCCCCGCCCACGGTGGGCGTGGCCCGCGCCGGGCCGCGCGCGCCGGCGCGCCATGGCGGAGCGGGAAGAGCGGCGCTTCGTGGAGCTGCCCCGGGACTCGGTGCGGCTGATGGCGGAGAGCGCGGGCGTGGAGCTCAGCGACGAGGTGGCGGCGCTGCTGGCCGAGGACGTCTGCTACCGGCTGCGGGAGGCCACGCAGGTCCGCCCGGGCCCTTTTCCTCGCTACCGGACCTGGTGGCGGTGCTGTTATCGTTACCGGAGCCGGTAACCGGCGCGCTGACGGTTCGCCCACCCCCCCGCCCTGGTTCCCAGCAGAACAGCTCCCAGTTCATGAAGCACACGAGGCGCCGCAAGCTGACCGTGGAGGATTTCAACCGGGCACTGCGCTGGAGCAACGTGGAGGTGTGGGGGCTGAGGGTCCCCTATAGGGTGTGTGGGGGGGTCCCCGTTACCGGACCCGTTACCGTCTGTGGGGGGGTGGGGGGAATGTCGTGTCCCCGCAGGCCGTGTGCGGTTACGGCTCCCAGGACGCGCTGCCTTTCCGCGCCATCAAGGAGGGCGAGCTGTACTTCCAGGAGGACCGTGAGGTCAACCTGGTGGAGCTGGCCTTGGCCACCAACATCCCCAAGGGCTGCGCCGAGACGGCCGTGCGAGGTCAGGACCCCCCCGGTGCCCCCCCACCCCCGGTACCCTCCCCTGCCAAACTGAGACCCCCCCCCTGGAGCACTCAGAGCCATCACCACGCTCCCTTGCAGTGCACGTCTCCTACCTGGATGGCAAAGGCAACCTGGAGCCGCAGGGAGCTGGTAAGGAGTCGGGGGGCAGCTCGTGGCCCCCCCACGGCACCGGGAGGGGCAAAAAGCCCCCCCCCAGCCCCATGACACCGTTCCCCGGCAGTGCCCAGCGCCGTCTCCACACTGACCGACGACTTGCTCAAGTACTACCAGCACGTCACGAGGGCCGTGCTGGGTGACGACCCCCAGCTGATGAAGGTGAGCTTTTTTTTTGGGGGGGGGGGGATAGGGGGTCTCCAGAGCGGGGCTGACCCCTTGGCGTCCTTGCAGGTGGCCCTGCAGGACCTCCAGAGCAACTCCAAGATCGCTGCCCTCCTGCCTTACTTCGTCTACGTGGTCAGCGGGGTGAGTGCGTTGGGGTTCTTATTTTGTGGAGGGGGTCGCAGCCGCACGCTGAGCCCCCCGCGTGTCCCCCCGTCCCCCTATTCCCTCCCCACAGGTGAAATCGGTGAGCCACGACCTGGAGCAGCTGAACCGGCTGCTGCACATCGCCCGCAGCCTGATCCAGAACCCCTACCTCTGCCTGGGCTCCTACGTCCGCAGCCTCATCAGCAGCGTCATGTATTGCGCCCTGGAGCCCCTGGCTGCCTCCATCAACCCCCTCAACGACCACTGGACGCTGCGTGACTACGCTGCCATGCTGCTCAGCCGCATTTTTTGGTGAGGGGGGAGCTCCCCTGGGGCTTTTGGGGCAGGGGGCTGGCGCCGTCCCCAGGGACGACTTTGGGACTGGAGCAGGGTCTGCCCTTGTCGCACGCAGGACCCACGGCGATCTGGTGAGCGGCCTCTACCACCAGATTCTCCTCTCCCTCCAGAAGGTGCTGGCCGACCCCGTGCGCCCCCTCTGCTCCCACTACGGCGCCGTGGTGGGGCTGCACGCCCTGGGCTGGAAGGTGAGCGAGGTTTGGGGTGTGTGGGGGGTACAACGCTGCCCCTCCGTGCCCCCTGCCCCTAGAACAACCCCCCCCTCCTCGTCCCTGCAGGCAGTGGAGCGCGTCCTCTACCCGCACCTCTCCACCTACTGGGCCAACCTGCAGGCCGTGCTGGACGATTACTCCGTCTCCAACGCCCAGGTGAAGGCGGACGGGCACAAAGTTTACGGTGCCATCCTGGTGAGTGGCCTGGGGAGGTGTTTGGGGACCCCCCTCCTTGGGATCCCCTCGTTGCCCACGCTCCCTCCCCAGGTGGCTGTGGAGCGCCTGCTGAAGATGAAGGCGCAGCAGGCGGCCGGCCAGCAGCTGGAGGGCTCCCCGCGACACAGCCCCAGGTCGGAGCCCCCGGCCGAGGCGGGTTTGGGTCTGGGCCGGCCCCTGCTGCAGCTGGGTGGGGGCAGTGGCGGCGGTGGCCCCTCGGCGGCCCCCCCGCCGCCGGCCCTCTCTTTGCACGACATGTACCGCGAGCTCTACGACTTCTTCGGCGACAGCCTGGCTGCCCGCTTCGGCACGGGGCTGCGGCCCCCTGCCCCGCTGCCACCGCCGCCCCCTGGCACCCCCGAGAAGGAGCCGCCGGCCTTCGGGGGCGAGGGGGGGGCCCGCAAGATGCCGCAGCTGACGGCCAGCGCTGCCGCCAGCCCCCCCGAGGAGGAGAGCCCCCGGCCGGCGCTGCACCGCTCTGCCAGCCTGCCCCGCGCCCGCGGCACGGCACGGCAGCCCGGCCACCGGCCAGGGGCTCGCGACGTCTTCCAGAAATGCCGTTTCGCCCCCCGCGGGGCCCCCCGCTTCAGCTTCGTCATCGCGGGGCGCCAGGCGGGGCGGCGCTGCCGGGGTCGCCTCTTCCAGACCAATTTCCCCCAGCACCACGGCCCGGGCCACGTCTCCCGCTACGCCCAGAAGCTGCCCATGATCGGCCGCACCGCCCGGCCGGCTCGGCGCTGGGCTCGTGCCGAGTATTCCCTCCATCTCCTCCTCTGAGACCAGCCCGGGGCGGGTGCTCGGGGTGCTGCCAGTCGCTGTGGTGCCAGCCGGGCAGTTAATAAAGCAGCGGGCGCTGTTCAGCCTGGAGGGTTTGTGGCCTCAGTGGGGTGATGGGGTGCTGAAGCGCCCTGTTCGGGTGGAATTGGGTGCTCTTTGGTGTCCCGTGGCTGGATGCTGCTCCGTTGCCCGCCCCCCGTGTGCGTTCACCCCCCCATCGCCAGGCTGCAGACGGCCGGGTGGGCGTTCTGCCTTCACCCCTGGGCGAAGCCTCGCAAACAGGCTGGGAGCTGCTGGAACCCCACGGGGCTGGGAAGCTGCCCAAGCCCTGCCCCGTGCCGGCGGCAGAGCAGGGGTGGGGCGGAGGAGGCAGGGCTGAGCGGGCTGGGAAGATGGCGGTGTCTGTCCCGTGGCTGCTGGGGCTGGCTCTCCACGGGGCCGTGTTCCTCTGCGGCATCGTCTGCGCTTCGGCTCTCACCGTGGCACAGGTACCATGGGGGTGGGAGGGGGCTCGGTGCCCCTTGGGGAGCTGCGGGGCTGCCCTGGGGGGGGCTCCATCCCTTCCCCATTCCTGTAGGGAGCTGTTTGTGGTCGCAGTGCAAGGGCGTGGGGGGAAGCTGGGACGTGTGGGGGGGCTGAGCACCCCCAGCCCATCCTGTTCCCCCCATGTGACACACAAGTATGCGACCAAACAGGTGGTTTTGGCTTCCTTCCTTCCTCCTCCTCCTCACTGCTCCATGCTGCTGGGTTCCCGCAGCCCCCGGGGGTCACCATGAGGCACCCCCCCCCCCCCCTCAACAACACCCTCCCCTCTGTAGGGAGAGTTTGGGGGCCAGTGCCTCCTCTACGGCGCCGTGAGCTGGAATGGGAGCGCGCTGGTGCCCAGGTCCTTCAGCCACGTCTCCCTCTGCTACTTCGTCTCGGCTGTCTCCGTTGTGGTGGCCCTGTGCTGCTTCGCGGTGCTCCTCTACAGCTGCTGCGCGGACGAGCCTCAGCGGTGAGCGGGGTGTGGGGCTGGGGCACCCGACGGTGTCCCTGCCCCGCTGACGCCTGCTCCCCACTCCCGCAGGAGCCGTGCGTGCCTCACCTTCACCCTGGTCGTGGCTGCTGTCATCCTCCTCTTCCTCCTCATCTCAGCCTGCGTCCTCCGCGCAGGAATGGACGTGCTCTGTGCATCCATCGTGCACACCAAGCAGGTGGCCAGGTAAGGGCAGCCCTGCCTGGGGAAACCCCTGCAGGCTTGGGCTGGGGGTGCTGTTGGGGCTGCCCCTGTGCTTGCCCCCCCCCCCCTTTTCTCATGCCTGCTCCCGATCCCTGCAGCTGTCAGGAGGCTGAGCACAAGTCGTGGGTGTCCTACAGACCAACACGCTTCTACAGCAACCTCTACAGCGCACAGGTGAGCAGGTACAACGGGGCAGGCAGCCACTGGAGCCCTCCCTGCCACGAGAAGCCAAGAAATCGGAGGGGGGGGGGGGCACGTTGTGCATCTCCCCCCGTGCCTCATCCCGCAGGCATCAGCCTGGGTCAACGTGTTCCTCTGGTGCCTGCTGCTGGCCTGGCTGCTCATCCAGCAGCGGAGGGAAGCCCCCATCCCGCTGCTGCGCCACCAGGACCCTGAGTGGAGCGCCGAGACAGAAGCCATCCTAGGGGGACAGCCGAGACGGAGCTGAAGGAAGGGGTCAGCGCGCCTGGCACACGACAAGCAGGGTGGGAGGAGGCACAGCGGTGGCGTTGGCCCGGACACCTCATTAGCCCTGCAGGCGCTGATGAGGCCAGCGGTGCAAAAGGACGCAGCCTTTACACCCCGTGCTGGCAGAGGGGAGTCATGCGGCAGGAAACCCGCCGCCCTCCGGTCGCGGGGTTCTTTCTGGGCGCTGAGCTTCGTTATTAAAGGCGAGGATTTTTGGGAGAGGAGCGTGTCCGTGCGTGCGTGCAGCGGGGCGGTTGGTTGTGCGCTGCGGGGGCGGCGTGGCTGTCACGGGCAGGGTCTCAGGCAGCGAGAGCAGAAATTTTAACGACCAGAAGGGGTAAAGCAAGGCACGAGCCCCCCACAGCGGAACTGAACGAAAACTGACCACAAAACCACCTCTCCCTAGGACTCGAGGAGCATGCACTCCTCGTGACAACTACCACCGCTGAGCCTATAAATACCCCATTCAATACCCACTATTCCCTCAATACCGCTCCCCCTCCAGGTCCTCTCATCTGTTTTTCAAACCGCTCCCCGTGAAAACAAATTTATGCCCTCATGGTTTACTTACCTCCCTTCCCACCCGGAGGCCACCACGCCCCCCACATATTGACATCACGGTGGAATTTTAATACCCCTTTTTCCTCTCTCTCCCTTTTCTCCCTACTATAGTAGTCCACTTTCTTTTGGGGATTTTTGCGTCTTTTTGAGCACAAGCCCCGAAATCTTAGCAGCGAGGCGCTCCCGGCGGCCCCTTCGGCTGCGCGCGTGTCTCATTAGCATATCCCCACCCCTTCCTCCTCCCCGGACGCTGCCCAGCCTAGCAACGCCCACCTCATTGGTCAGAGGCCCGCCCAGGCGGCCCCTTCCACCGCCGCGGCCCCTCAGCACTGTGCGCATGCGCTGTTCCATTTCCCGCCCTTTTCCTGGAGCCGGGGGCCCTCAGTGCGCAGGCTCGTTCTCTTGGCGCGCGCTCCCAGCATGCCCCGCGGCCTATTTAAGCGCGCGAGCGGCGGGGCGGCGGCCATTTTGTCGGCGGCGGCGGCGGAGCGGGAGGTGGGGTGAGGTTGGCGCTCCGGTTTTATCTCCGTTGGGGCGGCTCGGGGCGTTTTCTTCAGGAGCTGGGGGGTTTCTGATACCGCGTCCTTAATTCCTGCAGCCGCGGGCAGCTTCTGGCTCGCTCGACAGTGAGAGCTCCGCCCGGGGGCCGCCATTTCGTGGCCCTGTTCGGGTAGGCCCCGTTACCGGGGGCGGGCAGGGGGTAGGGCCGCGGCGCGGGGCCCGCTCTGTGATGAGCTCGTTCACAGACCTGAGCTGACCGCGGTGTGAAGGCTTTTGGCATCTCTGAGGAGAGCGGGCGCGCCCTGCCCTGGCTCCTTACCCTGCGGGGAGGCCATACCGCTCCCCGCTCGTTGCTGAAGGCTTTTTGTTTGTCGTAATTGCTTCTAACATCGTTAATTTTTTATATTTTTTTAAAGGTTTGGCTGTCCCGATGGCGTTGCTTCAAGAGGTGAGTTTCTCTGCCTGTAATGCTGAGCCTGAAGGCTTTGCAGTGTTACCAAGACCACGAATTAAACGTGTGCTCGTTGCTCAGCCGCACGGCTCTGTTTGGTGGGGGGTGAAGTGCTGCAAAGATGAGAATCCTGAACTCTCTCTTTCTGATGCTGAAGTGGAGAAGCTCTTCACAAGGTTCTGAGTGGCACTGCTGCCCCGGCGTCTGTCTTTGTTGCACCGTGGGCGTTAAATGCTTTTCTCGTGCCCTTGGATGGGGGTGTTGGGTGTCCAACCCCTGCCCTGCGTGCAGCACGGCTCAGTGTCCTTTTTATTTTTTTAAGGTACAGAATTTTTCAGCCATGTGCGCACAGGGTCCCTTCTCAGGTGAGCTTTGTTTTCTTTTTGTAAGAGATTTTTCAAGGGTAGGGGTGTGGGATTTTTCCCTTCGGAGGGCAGAGGCACCGTGGCTGCAGCCCGAGGCCCAGGAGTGCATCCAGCTTGCTCCGGGGCAGTTTCCTCTGCCACGTGGGTGCCCCTGGGGTGTGGGTGGGCAGGCAGGGATCGCTGCTCCCACCCTGTTCGGTGACGAACCACAGGACAAGCATATGGCTGAGTAACCCTGATGCCAGATCGGAGCTGAGAACTGTGGGGCAGGAGGAGCCCTGTGGCGAAGGGGCTGCGTGGGCTCGTGCAAGAGCTGTTATTAATTAATTTATCCACTCCAGCAGTGCCTCTGCCGCCTCGTGAAGCGGGATCTCCTCCTGCAGGTGCGTAGAGGGCACGAGCTGTGCCTCACCGGGCATTTGTTGATCCTTTTTGTGCCCTGAGGTCCTGTCCCTGAGGGCTGAGGGGGACATTGTCCTTCCTGCTGGCCTCACGGCTGCTTTCCTGCCTGCAGGCTGAGCTCTTTCCAGCGGGGACACCCCGGGGATGACGACGCTGAGCTGGACGTCACGAATCTGATGGCAGATTCCTTCCCTCCACAGCCGCCTGGCCCGGACCTGGGGCTAATGGTGAGCCTGCAGCTGTTTGTTTTTTTTTTTATGATTTAATTCTATTCTTTCTCCCCGATGAGGAAAATCTCACGCGTCTTACTGCCCGTCTGGCGCCAGAACCTGCAAAGGTCGAACCCACTGGCGCCGGCGGCCGGAGAGGAGGATGGCTCGTTCTGTGGGAACGGTCTGAGGGGGAGGGGCACGGGGCTGGGGGGCTGGAGGTGGCCTGGGCTGCGGTGCTGAGCTAATGGGGGGGCATTTTTTCCAGGATTGGAG
The DNA here is from genome assembly GCA_963989345.1 of Clangula hyemalis. The sequence continues at coordinate 75,536 of OZ022466.1, read as the reverse complement.
CTGATCCTGACCCGCCCCGGTGCTGCTGTGCAGGTGAGGGGGCTGAGGGGGTGCAGGGACCCTGCTGGGGGGTGCGGGGACCCCGCTGGGGGGTGCAGGGACCCCCCCCCTCACAGGCGTGATGAATTTCTCAGGAATCTCGTTCGGCTGAAGGCTGCTGTTGAGGATTCGGATTCTGATCCCTGCTGGGACGGGTGTGGTGGGGGGAACGCTGGGTTTTTGGGCTGGGGGGAGGTGACCCTGACTTTTTGTCCCCTTTTTTGTCCCCCCCCAGGGTGACAGCGGGGGGCTGAGGAGCCCCGAATGCGGTGCAGGGGGGGAGCTCGGGGGGCTGAGGTGAGTGGTTTGGGGCGTGCTGCTGTGGGGCTGTGACATCGCCCCCCCCCCCGGTTTTAATGATGAGCCCACCTAGCTCACTTTGACCCCCCCCCTGAAAAAAAAAAACACCCTACAAACACCTGAAAAACCGCGGGGCAGTCACAGCCCCGGGGGGGTCTCGTGGGGGTGGTGAGACCCCCTGACCCCCCCCCTTCTTTTCCAGGCCCCCCCTGAGGATCTCCAAGGCTGTGTCCTGGTGAGTGGGGTTCTGGGGGGGAAGTTGGGCACAGGATTCTTGGGGGGGGTCCTGCTGCCGAGGATGAGCCGATACCGCCCCAGGCTGATCCCCCTGACTGAGTGGTTCCCCCTGAGGCAGTTTTTGGGGGGATTTGGGGGAATTTTGGGGATGCCCCCACCCTGCTCACCCCATCCTCCCCCCCCTCCCCCACTCCCCAGCTCCACTCCAGGATGTGGCCGCCCCCCCAGCCTGCGAAGAAGACGACGCCGGTGCCTGAATAAATTTTATTATTTTGAAATAAAATTTTAAGCAAAAAAAAAAACCACAAAATCTGTTGAATTTTTGAGTCTGTTTAAATAAATGGGGGTGGGGGCTGGGGGTGTCGCTGCTCCCCCCGCGCCCCTCCCGGGGGTTTCGTCCCCTTGGGATGGCCACGGGGGGAGGGGGAAGGGTTTGGGGGGAGCACCGGGGGGGGGGCGGGGCTGGCACCGGTGCTACCGGGACCCGTCCGAGGGGCGGAACGTTTGTGCGCGGTTCAGGGGGGACCGTATTTATTGCTGCGCTTCCGGCCGGTGCGCAGGGCTCAGGGCTCCGGTGCTTGGGGGGAGGTGGGGGGGAACCTTGACGCCACCGGAACGAAAGAGCGCGGGCAGCGGTTCCCGGGGGGGAGCGGAGAGCGGGGGACGGACCTCACCAAGATGGCGGCCCCCGCGCGGTGGAGCCACGTGTGGGTGGGGGCCGAGACCGGAGCGCTTAAAGGTGCGGGGGGAACGGGGAGGGGGGTCCCCGGAACCGGGGGGGGGGGCCTTGGGGGTGTCCCCGGGACCGGAGAGGGCTCCGGGATGGGGCAGAGGAACCGAGGGGGTTGGGGGGGGAGTCCCCAGTACCGGGGGCGTTGGGGGGGGGTTCTCCGATACCGGGGGGGTTGGGGAGGAGTCCCCGGTACTGGAGGGGATGGCGAGGGGTCTCCGGTACGGGGGGGGGTGGGTGGGGGGTCTTCGGTACCGGGGGGGCTCCGGGATGGGGCAGAGGAACCGGGGGGTTTCTCCGGTACTGGGGGGGCTCCGGGATGGGCGAGAGGAACCGGAGGGGCCCCGGGGGTGTGTCCCCGGTACCGGGGGGGCCCCCTTTAACCGCCCTCTTCCCCCCCCCAGGCGTGAACCTGCAGAAGCGGCAGGCCACCAACTACACCGGCGGGGGGGCGCTGAGCCGCGGGGAGGGCGTCTGCGCCCTGTGCTGGGGGGACCCGGCCGAGACCGAGGTGAGCACGGTTTGGGGAGGGGGGGGTTGACGGGGGGGGTCTTCGGGTGGGTCTGGACACCCCCGTGACCCCCCCGTGCCCCCCCCCAGGTCCTGGTGGGGTGCCTGGACCGCTCGGTGAAGCTCTTCAGCACCGAGAAGGGGAAATTCACCGAGAGCCGGCTCTGCCCTGGCGGCGACGGCGCCTTCTGCGGGCTGGCGGCTCATGGCAGGTACGAGGGGGGGGCACGGCGAGGGGGGGAGGTCCCCAAACCCCCAACCCCCCCCCCCTCGACCCCCCCTTGGTGATAAGAGCTTTATCTCAGCACCCTGATCACCTGTGTGGAGTCGGGGCTGCTCAAGGCGTGGCGCGACGACGCGGCGGAGAACGTGAGTGTTTGGGGGTGGGGGGCGCCTCGGTGACCCCCCCCCAATGATGGCGACCCCCCCCCCAATGATGGTGACCCCCCCCAATGATGGTGACCCCCCCCCCGTGATGGTGACCCCCCCTCGTGCCAGCTGGAGCTGCAGGCGGGCTCGGGGCTGTGCCGCATGCGCCAGGACCCGGCCCGGCCTCACCGCCTGGCCACCGGCGGCAAGGAGAACGCCCTCAAAATTTGGGACCTGCAGCGCCCGGAGGAGCCGGTCTTCCGCGCTAAAAACGTGGGTGCCCCCCCCCGCAGCCCCCCCCTTTTTGTTTTTTTTTATTTTGTCTCACCCCCCCCCACGCTGTTTTTCCCCACTGCAGGTCAGGAACGATTGGCTCGACCTCCGCGTGCCCGTCTGGGACCGCGACCTCCAGTTCCTACCGGCCTCTGACAAGGTGGTTACATGCACCGCGCACCACCAGGTGGGACCCTGGAGCTTTTTTGGGGGGGGCTGGGGCTTTTTTGGGGGTCCCGGCCGTACCCTCACCTCCTGGGGGTCCCCAGGTGCGGCTCTACGACCCCAGCACCCCGCAGCGGCGCCCGGTGCTGGAGGTCACCTTCGGCGAGTCCCCACTCACTGCCCTCTCCCTGGCGCCTGGAGCCACGTGAGTGAATCCCGGGGCTGGGGGGGGGGGGGTTTGGGGGGGCTCTGGGGTGAAGGAGCCGAATTTTTCTCTCCTTTTACCCCCCTCCCACTCACAGCTCCATCGTGGTGGGCAGCGCTCGTGGGGAGGTGGCCGTCATCGACCTGCGCCAAGGTGAGCTTCGGGCATCTCTTTTTATTTTGGGTGGGGCGGAGGTAAAAGAAAAAAAAAGAAAAAAAAGAAAAAAGAAAAAAAAGAAAAAAAGAAAAAAAAGAAAAAAAAAAAAAAAAGGAAAAAAGAAAAAAAGAAAAAAAGTGTTGATTTTGCAGGAAAATGTGGTTTTGCAGCAGAATATTTCGCTCGTCTCGTGTCCCTGAAAAGCGATTGTGCCGGCAGAGCAGCGGGGAGGGGGTTAAGGGGATATGGGGGGTGGTTATTAGGAGAGCGGCTGAGAAAAAGGGGGCGAAATGGGTAAAAAAAATAAAAATCGCAAGTTGTGTCGTGACGAAAAAAATTAAATAAAAAAAAAAAAAAAAAAACGGAAAAAGGGGAAATTAATGGTTGATGAAATAAAATGGGATGTAGATGGCGTGCTAATAACCAGGGGTTTGGGACCACCGGGGATTTTCTCACCCCCCAAAAACTGTTTTTACCCCCCCTAGGGCGGGTGCTGAAGTGCCTGAAGGGCTTCGCGGGCAGCGTGCGGGGGCTGCAGTGCCACCCCTCCCTCCCCCTCGTGGCCTCCTGCGGCCTCGACCGCTTCCTCCGCATCCACGACCTGGGCGACAAGCAGCTGCGCCACAAGGTGACCCCCCCGAGCTGACAAGGGACACCCCCCCGTGTCCCCCCCCAACCCCCCCAGCCAAATTTCCGAGCCGTTTTCTCCCCCCAGGTCTATCTAAAATCCCGCCTGAACTGCCTGCTGCTCAGCACCCACCAGGACTGGGAGGTGAGAGCCTTTTGGGGTTGCTTTTGGGATTTCCCTGCTCGTCAAATTCATTTTTTGCCCCCCCCTCATGCCCCCCCCCAGGAAGCCCCAGCGGCGCTGGCCGAGGTGAAGGAGGAAGAGGAGGGCGACGCGCTCTGGGACTCGATGGAGACCGTCCCCACGCCGGAGCCCGAGGGGGGCCGGGCCAAACGGGCCAAGAAACGGAAAAGCTCCGGGCCGTGACCCCCCGCCCAAAAATTAACCCCGGACTGGACTGTGTCCCCCCCTTTCCTTGGGGCTGCCCCCCCGCCCCTCCCCGGCTGTGGGTTTGCTGCTGTGCAGCGGATAAAGACGCCCCCACCACTCCCCTCTCGTCGTTTTTGGGGGGATTTGTGGTGTTTTGAGGGGCACTGAGATGCCTGGGGGGTGGGGGGGGCGGCCTCAACACCAGCGAGGCCCCCGAATGGGGCTGTGTGGGGGAGGGCTTGGGGGGGGCTTTGGGGGGTGCTGAGGCGGCTTTAGGGGGCTCCGGGGGGGGGGTTGGGGAGGTTTGGGGGGGCTCAGAGGGGGCTTTGGGGGAGTTTGGGGGGGATTGGGGGGCTCGGAGGGGGCTCTGGGGGGGATTGGGGAGGTTTGGGGGTGCTCGGAGGGGGCTTTGGGGGAGGTTGGCGGGGATTGGGGGGCTCAGAGAGGGCTTTGAGGGGGTTGGGGAGGTTTTGGTGGCTCGGAGGGGGGGTTGGGGAGGTTTGGGGGGCTTTAGGGGGCTTTGAGGGGTCTTTGGGGGGCTCAGAGGGGGCTTTGGGGGGCTCAGAGGGGGCTTTGGGGGGTGCTGAGGGGGCTCAGAGGGGGCTCGGGGGGGTTGGGGAGGTTTTGGGGGCTCGGAGGGGGCTCTGGGGGGGGGGATGGGGAGGTTTGGGGGGTTTTGGGGGGTTTTGAGGGGTCTTTGGGGGGCTCAGAGGAGGCTTTGGGGAGGTTTGGGGGCTCGGAGGGGGCTTTGGGGGAGTTTGGGGAGAGTTTGGGGGGGTTGGGGGTCTCAGAGGGGGCTTTGAGGGGGCTTTGGGGGACTCGGAGGGGTCTTTGAGGGGGTCTCGGGGGTCTCTGAAGGTTTCGGGGTAGCTTTGGAGGGGTTTGGGGGGGTTGGAGCGTTTTTGGGGGGCTTTGGGCGTTTTTGGGGGCGTTTTGGGGGGATCCTGCAACGGCTCCTCCCCGCCGCTAGGGGGCGCTGCCCCCCCCCATGGGCGGGGCGAGGCTCGGCGGCGCGCCGCGTGACGCCACTGGGCAAAAGGGGGGCGTGGCCCGCGCCGCGACGTGGCAGTGACGTCAGCACGCCGCCCGGGGGGCCGCGGAGCCGAGCGGCGCCGAACCGAGCGCGAGGCCCGGTGAGTGCGGGAGGGGGCGGGGCCAAGAGGAAGCCCCGCCCCCTGCCCCCCCCTTCTCGCTCCCCCCCCTCCCCTCAGGGATGGGAGGGGGGGAGGATTTTGGGGCTCTCCCGACGCTTTTTGGGTGGAATCCCGGGGATTTGGGGTCCGGCCCGGGATTGGGGGGGGTCCCGGGCCGGTGCTGACCCCCCCGCAGCCGCAGGTGATGAACGCGCGGCGCCGCCACGGCTCGAGGAACACGGAGCAGGGCGTTTACCTGGGGCCCCCCCAGACGCAGGCCGTGCCCCCTCAGCCCCCGCCCCCCCTCCACCCCCCGGTCGCCGACGTCATGTCGTGTCGCGACAGGACCCAGGAGTTCCTGTCCGCCTGCAAGTCGCTGCAGGGCCGGCAGGTGAGGGGGGGGGGTTGGGGGGGCTGCTGGTGGGGCACTGGGAGGTGCTGGGAGTACTGGGGGGGGGGCTGGGGGGTACTGGGGGAATGCTGGGAGGTGCTGGGATGTGCTGGGAGTACTGGGGGGGGGACTGGGGGAGTACTGGGAGGTGCTGGGAGTACTGGTGGGGGGGCTGGGGGGGACTGGGAGGTGCTGGGAGTACTGGTAGGGGGGCTGGGGGTGACTGGTGGGGTGCTGGGAGGTACTGGGGAGCTGCTGGTGGGGACTGGGAGGTGCTGGGAGCACTGGTGGGGGTGCTGGGGAGGTGCTGGGAGCCTACTGGTGGAGACTGGGAGGGACTGGGAGGCTGCTGGTGGGGACTGGGAGGTGCTGGGGGGGTGCTCAGAGCCCCGTGCCCCCCCCCAGCAGAACGGGCTCCAGCCCAGCAGAGCAGCAGCGGGGGCTGCCCGGCAGCGCAGCGATTTCAGCCTCATGGCCAAGTGAGTGCGACCCCCCGTCGTGTTTTTTTTTTTTTGGGGGGGGGGCCCTGGACACCCCAAAATGTTCCCCAAACTGTCCTGTCCCCCCCCCCCTTAATTTTTTTTACCTCCCCCCCCCCCCCCCAGGCGCATCGGGAAGGATCTCAGCAACACCTTCGCCAAGCTGGAGAAGCTGACCATCTGTGAGTGGTATTTTTTTGGGGTGGGGGCTGAATTTTTTTTTATTTTTTACTGGGGGGGGCAGGATGCTGAGCACAGCCCCCCCCCCCCCCATGTGTGTGTGTGTCCCACGCCGACAGTGGCCAAGAGGAAATCCCTCTTCGACGACAAGGCGGTGGAGATCGAGGAGCTCACCTACATCATCAAGCAGGTACCGTGGGGGGGGGGGTGGGTGATTGTGGGGGGGTGTGGGTGATATTTGGGGGGGGTGTGGATAATTTTTGACCCCCCTCCCCCCGTAGGATATCAGCAGCCTGAACAAGCAGATCGCCCAGCTGCAGGACCTGGTGCGGGCACGGGGCAGCCAGAGCGGGCGCCACGTCCAGACGCACTCCAACACCGTCGTGGTGTCCCTGCAGGTAGGGAAGGGGGGGAGGACACCACAAAAAAGCCCCCCCCCCCAAAAAAAAAAAAGCCACCACCCCCCCACAAAAAAAAAAAAAAGCCCCACGCAGTGATCTCCCCCCTTCCTTCCCAGTCCAAGCTGGCCTCCATGTCCAACGACTTCAAATCGGTGCTGGAGGTGCGGACAGAGGTGAGCGTTGGTCCCGGGGGGGTGTGGGGGTGTCCCCGGTGCCCCCCCCTCGCCCCAATGCCATTTTTCGCCCCAATTTTTTGCCCCCCCCCCCCCCCCCCCACCTCCAGAACCTGAAGCAGCAGCGGAGCCGCCGCGAGCACTTTTCCCGTGCCCCCGTCTCCGCCTTGCCCCTGGCCGCCAGCAATTTGGGTGAGCGTTGGGGATTTTTTTTTTGTTTTGTTTTTTTGGGGTGGGGGGGGGTCTCCCTTTTTCTCAGGCCCCGCTGTCGCCCGCAGGGGGCTCAGCGATGCTCCAGGATGAGCCGCAGCGCGCCGCCGACGTCGCCATCGAGATGGATGCGCGGACGAGCCAGCAGCTGCAGCTGATCGACGAGCAGGTTGGGGAGGGCTTTGGGGCCAAAAAACCTTTTTTTTTAGGCCCCTCCGGCCCCCACCCCGCTGCCACCTCACCCCCTCGGTGTGTCTGTCCCCCCCCCCTCTGCAGGATTCCTACATCCAGAGCCGGGCGGACACGATGCAGAACATCGAGTCCACCATCGTGGAGCTGGGCTCCATCTTCCAGCAGCTGGCGCACATGGTGAAGGAGCAGGAGGAGACGATCCAGAGGTGCCTCCCCGGCCCCCCCCCGGGCCTCGTCCGTGTGTCCGTCCCCCCCCTTTGACCGTCTGTCCCCCCCCGTGCAGGATCGATGCCAGCGTGGAGGACGCGCAGCTGAACGTGGAGGCAGCCCACGGGGAGATCCTCAAGTACTTCCAGTCGGTCACCTCCAACCGCTGGCTGCTGGTCAAGATCTTCCTCATCCTCATCGTCTTCTTCATCGTCTTCGTCGTCTTCCTCGCCTGAGCAGCCCCCGGCCAGGCCCCCCCTCCCCCCCGGCCCCCCAAAACCTTGTCCCTGGGGGGCCGGGACAGATGGACACGGCCGTGCTGTGACCGCGGGTCTCACACGGACAGCGGGGGACGGGGTTTAGGGGACACGCCGGGGCCTGAGGGTGCCCATGGAGGACCTCGGAGCCCCCCTCGCCCCCCGGGGGGGCAGCACCCCGGGGCCCCCCCCCTTTCTCCGCGGCTCCCCCAGCCTATGCCGAGACCGGTTATGGTGGCTGTGACCTCCTCCGGTCTGCATGGGGCCGCAGGGACCCCCCCCGGGAGGAGCGGGGGCCGCATTAAATTGATGGGACCTTTTTTTTTTTTTATTTTTTTTTATTTTTTTCCACCTTTTTTTCCTTCCCGGGCCGGGATTGGAACCCGCGACCACGCCGCGCGCGGTCCTCCGGGGCGCTAGGGGGCGCTAGAGGGTGCTGGGGGGGGGGGGCGCCCGGGGGTGAGCGCGCATGCGCGCGGTGCAGTGGAGGGGAGGCGGAAGCGGAAGTGACATCACGGCGTGCGGCGGCGGGGCCGCGGTCGGTCCCGGGAGCGGCGGCGATGGCGGAGGAGGCCAAGGGGGGGTACAGCGGTGAGCGGGGGCGGGGGGGAGCCGCGAACCGGGACTCGAGGCCCCGCCGGGCCGGGGTGGGGGGTGGAGAGTGTGGGGGGAAGGCGGCTGCAGGCCCCGCCGGTAACCGGGCCCCCGCGGGGCCTCCCGGTGCTGACCTCTGGGGGGGGGGGGCTGGCAGAGCATGATGACCGCGTCGGCGGCCGAGGCTTCCCGGGCCGCAGGAAGAAAGGCCGAGGCCCGTTCCGGGGGAAGATGTACAGCGAGGTGAACCACCGCTCCCGCAACCGGGGCGGCCCCGGGCTCCGGGCGCGGTTGGAAGAGGACGACGGCGACGTCCCCATGAGCGAGGCCCACGACGGGCCTCGGAACCGATAGTGAGTGCTATGGGGTGAGGGGGCGGCCCCGTTTGGGCCGCTGGGGGTCGGCCGGGCCGGCTTCCCCCTCGTTGGCCTCTCCCTTTGGCGTTTTCCAGCTTGCCCTACGGGCCCCGGCCCAACCGCACGGCCAACATCCACATCACGGTGCGGCGCGACCTCCCCACCCCGGAGCGGAGCGGTGGTGGTGGCGGCGGCGGCGGGGGAAGCCGGGACAGTGGCCGGAGGAACTGGTTCAAGATCACCGTGAGTGGGGCAGGAGGGTGGGGGGCAAGGCCATCAGCAACCCTTTTTTGGGGGGGCTGCAGCCACTTTGAGGCTGGGAGTGGCAGCTCCCCTCTTCCTGCACTGCGCTCTGGCCGTTATCGCCTTCTTCCCCCCGGGGCAGGTGCAGAAGGCAGCTGTGTCCTGGGTGTTGTCCCAGGAGTGTTGGTGGCTCCCTGTGCCCCCTAAAGCACCTCGCTTGTACCCCGAAGGCGCAGTAATGCTGCCCAAATTTCCTCCTAGATCCCCTACGGGAAGAAGTACGACAAGACGTGGCTGCTGAGCTCCATCCAGAACCTGTGCAGCGTTCCCTTCACTCCCGTTGAGGTCAGCTTGGGGGGGGGGTCCAGCTTTGCTTTCGCTTCCCCTCGTGGGCAGGCCGGGTGGCTTCATGCAGCTCCCGGGGTGGAAGCGGGGCTGGCCGCGCCCTGAGCCCGCCACCCTCCTTCCTCAGTTCCACTACGACCACAACCGAGCCCAGTTCTACGTGGAGGACGCCACCACTGCCAGCGCGCTCAAGCAGGTCTCTCGCAAGATAACCGACAGGGACAACTACAAGGTGCGTGCCTCCGCCCAGCCGGGAGCAGCTTGGCAGAGCGGCCGCTCGCGTTCCACGCAGCTGCGTGTCCTAGCCCGCTCTGCCTTCGTTAGGTGGTGATCATTATCAACTCATCGGCTCCGCCTCAGTCCCTGCAGAACGAGCTGAAGCCAGAGGAGATTGAGCAGCTGAAAGTGAGTGGAGCAGGCGCTGGGTTGGGGGCAGGGGCACGGGGTGGGGGCCGCCTGCTTGCTCTCACTTCTCTCGTGCTGTCGCAGCTCTGTATGAGTAAAAGGTACGACGGCTCGCAGCGGGCTTTGGACCTCAAGAGCCTCCGTGTCGATCCAGGTGAGCGCTGCCGCCCCCCTGGCGGGCAATTTGGGACCATGGCAGGCGGCTCCTGACACCCTTTGGGTCTGCTTTTTTGCTCTGCTCCAGACTTGGTGTCACAGAGCATCGATGTGGTACTGAACCAGCGGAGCTGCATGCTGGTTGTGCTGCGCATCATCGAGGAAAACATCCCCGAGGTGAGGATGGGGGACGGCAGGGGGGGGCTTCTCCTCGTTCTCTGCTGTCGGCGGGGTTTCTCTTCACGCTCGGCTCCGTCCCTGTAGCTGCAGTCCCTGAACCTGAGCAGCAACAAGCTCTATCGCCTCGACGACCTGGCCGAGCTGGCGCAGAAAGCCGCCGGCCTCAAAATCCTCGACCTCTCTCGCAACGAGGTGGGTGCTGCCCCTCGCCCTCTGCACGCCTCGCTCTTCACGTCCTCACTCCTTCCGTCCTCTCCCTGCCCCGCTGCAGCTGAAATCAGAACGGGAGCTGGACAAAGTGAAGGGGCTCAAGCTGGAAGAGCTTTGGCTGGACGGCAACCCCCTGTGCGACACTTTCCGGGACCAGGCTACTTACGTCAGGTCAGTGTTAGCCTTGGGGCGGCCCTAGGGGCCCGTGGGCCGCCCCTGCTCGGCGGGGGGCAGGACGGCAGGATGAAGAGAGGCCGCCCCCCCCCCTCCCTTTCCCTGTGCTCGCCGGTGCCCAGACCCCTCCCCAAAAGCTTCCCCACAGCCCCTGGTCGTGGTGCGGGGCCGTGAAGGGCTTCAGCAAACAGAGGTGTTGTTTCAGCTGGTCGGAGATTGGCTTCCTCCCTTCTTCCTTTTCCTTCCTCTATCCCCTCCCTGTCCCCGGGGCACGCAACCTCTTCTCCGGAGCCCCCCCACTGCCTGCCCGCCGCTCCCACCACCCCTCTGCCGTGCAGACGGGGGCTCTCGATGCTCCTCCACCTTTCCGTGGACGCTTTCGGGGGTGGGGGGGGCCGTGGGATGTGGCCCAGGGCACGGCGTTTGCTGCCCCTGTCCTCCCCCCCCTCCCCCGGTGGAGCTGCCGCCGCCCCCCGCACCCGCGTTTGGCCCTCGACGATGGCTGGCTAGCCAGAGACGGGTAAGATTCCTCACGGGAGGAACAACCTAAGACAGGCACAGCCGTGCAGTGGCCAAACGCTGCCGCCCCCGCTGCGGCCGGTGCCGGGGAGGCCGTCCGGGGCCTGGTGCAGGCCCTCTAGCCCGCTGCGGGCGGACCCCCCACCCCAGGTAGCCCCCGGTGCTGGCGGGGGTCCTGGGCTCAGGATGCGGCCGTGCCCGTAGCCTGGCACGCTCGTGGGTCCCCGAGGGAGCGGCACGAAGGAGAAGAGGCTCTGCCCAGGGCTGCCTGCCCCTCTGTCTGTCCCCCCCCCCCCCCCCCACTTCATCCTTTTCTGCTGAATTGGGGTCACCCCGCTGAGGGCCCCCCCCCAGCTGTAAACAGGCGGCTCGTGCCCGGGGCCGTGCCACGACCAGTGGGATTTTGTCTCCCCTCCCTTTTTCCCCTCCTCTCTGGGCGCCCGCACTCAGGTGAGTACGAGCCAGGTAAGTCCTGAGCTGGCTCGGGGTGGGGGGGGAGCCTGGGGGGGGTCCTCATTAGCCCAAAACTCCTCTGGGGGACAGGGGCAGCCCCCTGGTATGGCGCCTCCAAAAAGAGGGGGAGCAAGAAGGGGGAGCGACAGCAGGGAGAGGAGGGGAGGCAGCCACGTGGGGCGGCCCTGGCGTGTGCCCCATGGCTCTGGGTAGGGTAGGTGAGAGGGGGGTGGAGTTGGGAGTGTTTTTATTTTGTTTTTTTTGTTTTTTGGGGGGGGAGGGTGGGCGGCCTTTCCTGCTGCCCCTGGCCCCAGCGGGCAGCCCGGCCGCCACGCTGATTGCTCTCCCTCCCGGCAGCTCCGTCAGAGAGCGCTTCCCGAAGCTGCTGCGCCTGGTGAGTGCGGGAGGGAAGGAGGGAGGGGGGGGTGGCTGTGACCCCTGCCGGAGCTTTGAGGCGGGGGGACACGCTCAGTCCTGCTGGGGTGGACAGGAGGGAGCAGCCTCTCTCACCCCTTTCTCTGCCTCTCCCCTAGGATGGCCACGAGCTTCCTCCGCCCATTGCCTTCGACGTGGAGGCACCCACGACGCTGCCCCCGTGCAAGGTAGGGCTGGGGGGGGGGGCCCTGCAGCCCCGGTTGGGCCAGGATGGGGGGGGGGGGCGCCCCCACTATCCCGTGGGGGGTGACTGCTGCTCCGGGCTCTTTCCAGGGCAGTTACTTCGGCTCCGACGACCTGAAGGCGCTGGTGCTGAGGTTCTTACAGCAGTAAGTGTGGGCTGGGCCCCGAGGCAGGCGGGGGGGGAGGGTGGTGGTGTGTTTGTGGCCCCCCCCAGTCCATCCCTGTCCTCCCCCCATAGGTACTACTCCATCTACGACTCGAGTGACAGGCAGGGGCTGCTTGATGCCTACCACGACGGCGCCTGCTGCTCGCTCAGCATCCCCTTCGGGCCCCAAAACCCCCCCAGGTACACCCCACTCCCCCGAGCCCCCCCCCCCACGATGCGGGACAGGGCAGCTGCCCCCCCCCTCGTCGTTCTGTCCCTCACGGCCGCTCATCCCTGCAGGAACAGCCTGAACGAGTACTTTAAGGACAGCAGGAATGTGAAGAAGCTGAAAGACCCCAGTAAGCCCCCCCCCTTGCTGTGCCCCCCACCCTGCCCACGTGGGGTGTGTGTGTGGGGGGGCTCAGCGCTCTTCTTCTCGCCCCCCAGCCATGCGCTTCAAGCTGCTCAAGCACACGCGCCTCAACGTGGTGGCCTTCCTCAACGAGCTCCCCAAGACCCAGCACGACGTCAACTCCTTCGTGGTGGACGTCTGCGCCCAGACAGTGAGCGGAGGAGAGGCCACGGCCCCCCCACTCCCCCGAGCTGGGCTCTGCCTCACTCTCTCCCTCTCTTGCAGAACACGCTGCTGTGCTTCGCCGTCCACGGGATCTTCAAGGAAGGTGAGGCTGGGCTGTGTCCCCTCCTTGCTGTAAAGCTTTTTTTTTTTTTTTTTTTCCCCCGTGCCCACCTCCACCCTCGCCTTTGCTCTCCCCAGTGGACGGCAAATCCCGAGACTCGGTGCGTGCCTTCACCCGCATGTTCATCGCTGTGCCGGCTGGCAACACCGGGTAAGGAGGGAGGGAAGAGGGGCTGCTGCTACGCCCCCGGCCCCATTTCTCGTGCTTATTTTCCCCCCCTCCCTCCTTCTCAGCCTCTGCATCGTCAACGACGAGCTCTTTGTTCGCAACGCCACCACGGAGGAGATCCGCAAGGCCTTCGTCATGCCGGCACCCACCCCTTCCTCCAGCCCTGTCCCCACGCTCTCCGCAGAGCAGCAGGAGATGCTGGCAGCCTTTTCCATGCAGTCAGGCATGAACCTTGAGTGGTCCCAGAAGTGAGTGTGTGTGTCCCCTCGCAGGCAGCCCGGCCTCCCTCACCCCTCACCCTTCCTCAATCCCCCTCCCCATTTTCCACCCCCAGGTGCCTGCAGGACAATGACTGGGACTACGGCCGGGCTGGGCAGGTCTTCACGCAGCTGAAGGTGGGCTTGAGGAGCTAGGACCCCCCCAGGGTGTGTGCGGGGAACGTGCCTGTGGTCCCCCCTCGCAGGGGGGGCGCGCACGGATCCCCGCTGAGTCCCCGTCTCCTTCTCTTGGCAGTTGGAAGGCAAAATCCCCGAGGTGGCGTTCCTCAAGTGAGCGTCGCCCCCCCTCATTGCCTCCCGCTGGTTTTTGGTCGCGGCGGTGTTTTACCCCTTCCCTTCTCTTCCTTTTTGTAAATAAATAAATAAAATTCCCCAGGCGTTCCCCAGGCTCGGTGCTGGGGCCGGTCCTCTTTGATATCTTCATCGATGATCTGGATGAGGGCATTGAGTGCACCCTCAGTATGTTTCACAGATGTCACCAAGTTAGGTGCGTGTGTCGATCTGCTCGAGGGTAGGAAGGCTCTGCAGGAGGATCTGGACAGGCTGCACCGATGGGCTGAGGCCAACTGCATGAAGTTCAACAAGGCCAAGTGCCGGGTCCTCCACCTGGGGTGCAATAACCCCAAGCAGAGCTACAGGCTGGAAGAGGAATGGTTGGAAAGCTGCCTGGCGGAGAAGGACCTGGGAGTATTGGTTGATAGTCGGCTGAATATGAGCCAGCAGTGTGCTCAGGTGGCCAAGAAGGCCAACAGCATCCTGGCTTGTATAAGAAGCAGTGTGGCCAGCAGGGCTAGGGAAGTGATTGTCCCCCTGTACTCGGCTCTGGTGAGGCTGCACCTCGAGTACTGTGTTCAGTTTTGGGCCCCTTGCTACAAGAAGGACATCGAGGTGCTCGAGTGAGTCAAGAGAAGGGCGCTGAAGCTGGTGAGGGGCCTGGAGAACAAGTCCTATGAGGAACGGCTGAGGGATCTGGGCTTGTTCAGCCTGGAGAAAAGGAGGCTCAGGGGCGACCTTATCGCTCTCTACAGGTACCTTAAAGGAGGCTGTAGTGAGGTGGGGGTTGGCCTGTTCTCCCATGTGCCTGGTGACAGGACGAGGGGGAATGGGCTTAAGTTGCGCCAGGGGAGTTTTAGGTTAGATGTTAGGAAGAACTTCTTTACCGAAAGGGTTGTTAGACACTGGAACAGGCTGCCCAGGGAAGTGGTGGAGTCACCATCCCTGGAGGTCTTTAAAAGCCGTTTCGATGTAGAGCTTAGGGATATGGTTTAGTGGGGACTGTTAGTGTTAGGTCAGAGCTTGGACTCGATGATCTTGAGGGCTCTTCCAACCTAGAAATTCTGTCATTCTGTGAAAATACAAATCCGTTTCAACCCTGGCGGCCGGAACTTTGGCTGCGGCCGCCCCGGAAGGTGGGGGCATGGCGGCGGCGGCGGCGAGAGCGGCGGCGGCTCTGGAGCTGGAGGTGGCCGTGCCCCGGGACGTCATCCTCTTCCGCCACGAGCGCGGCCCCTTCTTCCGCCTGGTGGGGCTTTTCTGCGTGGGGCAGGGCTGTTTTTGGGCCGCTTTGGCCCATTTTGCCTTCACCGCGCTGCGACCCACTCCTGCTCCCGCTCCCGGTCCTGCTCCCGGTGCCGACGACCCCCTCCGCCCCCGGGACCACAAGTGGCGCTTGGGTTTCACCGCCTCCTGCCTCACCCTCGGTACCGGCTGGACCTTGGACCCCCGGGGGGGGGGGCAGTGGTGGGGGCTTGGCCCAAGGGGGGGGTTATGGCTGGGATGGGGGGGGCTGGGACAAGGCCTGGGGGAGGGGGGGGAGGAAGGGGGGTGCAGGTGGGGGGGAGGGAGAAGGGACAGGGGGAGAAGGGGGGTGCAGGGCTGGGGGGAGGGAGGAGGGGGAGGGAGAAGGGGGAGGGAGAAGGGGGAGGGGGAGAGGGAGGGAGAAGGGGGGTCGGGAGAAGGGGGTTGGGGGGTCAGGAGAAGGGGGGTGTGGGGCTGGGGGGGGCTCAGTGCAAGGTTTTTGGGGGGCTGTGGGGAAGGAAGGGGGGTGTGCAGGGGTTCTGCTCAGGGCAGCGTGGGGTTGGCTGGGGGTCTTGGGAGGTTTTTTTTTTTTGGGGGGGGGGAGCCCTCGAGAGGCTGCGCCGACCCCTCCCAACCCCCCGGCCTCCCCTAGGCTCGCTGATCGTGGCGGCGGGCTGCGTCTTCCCCCTGCGCGCTGTGCGGCGGGTGACGCTGCTGCGGGGGGGGGCGGCCGTGGCCATCAGCACCCATGGGCCCCTGGGACTGGGCCGCGGGCCCTCCTTCACCGTGCCCCTGCGCCACATCTCGTGCCGAGCCCACCGCTCCGAGGTGCCTGCCATGATCCCCCTGAAGGTGAAGGGGCGCCCCTTCTTCTTCCTGCTGGACAAGCGGGGCCAGCTCTACAACGCTCGTCTCTTTGACATCACCGTTGGTGCTTACCGCAAGCTCTAGGAAACTGGGGGGCTCCGGGTGTCCCCTTGCTCGCTCTGTCATCTCCCAATAAACCCTGAGCCACCTCTTTTGTTCTGCTGTCTCCTCACTGCCTCAGGTTTTTTTGGGGCATCACCACTCTGGGCCACTCTGCAGCTGCAGGCAATGCTGGCAGATGAGGGGGCCACCTGTGTGTGCGTGTCTTTTTGGCATATATGGAGCTCTGTTTTTTTTTTTTTTGGTTGTGTATGTTCCAACTTTTTGTTTTTCTGGGCGGTAAATAGTGTGTGTGCTGAGCGTGGTTGGCAGGAGGAGGTGGGGAGCTGCTCAGGTTTTGTTTCTAGGACCGTGCGGCATCCTTCCTGTGCCATGCCACTGATTGTTGGGCAGGAACGTTCCAGCTCCTGTGTCTTAAGTGCTTGGAATTCACTTAATAGAGGGATATTTAGCACAGGTTGCTAAAGAGGTTCTTTAGGTGGGTCAGAGTCTATGGACTGACGTGTTTCCAAGTAGAAGCCCAGCTTTTTGAGGTGGTAACTAGTAGGATCTGTCACAGTAAAGCAGTCTAGTAGTAGGTGCCTGTATTTAATGCAGCTCTTCTTCAGGTGAGTAGCTGTTATAGCATGTTTATGGCTAGGATGACGATGTTACTTTGTGTGTTTACTTTGTGCTTCCAGGTCCCTTAGGATTTTTGCAGAATTATAGGGCATATGCTACGTAGTGTGCTATCCAGTACGCTGCATGTCCAGTACATTGATTCTGATCAGGGCACGCACTTTACTTCTAAAATAATAAAATTATGATGTCAATCAGTAGGTATTCAGTGCGAATACTATACTCTGTGGCACCCACAAAGCTCAGGGAAAGTAGAAAGAATGAATCAAATGATAAAAACAACAATTGGCTAAGTTAATGATGGAGACACAAATGCCCTGGACGAAATGCTTACCATTGGCACTTTTAAACATAAGAACTAAACCATACCGTGAGGCTGGACTATCGCCATATGAAATGTTATATGGTATGCCTTTTTCTCAAGGGATGCCTCTAGGGAACAATGTAGTTGAGGATCGTAGCATCCAGAAATATATAATTACTATTGGAAGGAGATTACAAGAGCTAAGAGAAATTGGAATGACGGCTCAAACACCACCTTTAGGATTTGCTATTCATAAGATACAACCAGGAGACAAGGTCTTAATAAATAAACCTGGAGGGAAGAATCACTGAGCCCCTGATGTGAGGGACTGTACCTTGTTTTACTGACTACTGAAACAGCTGTGAGAACCACAGAAAGGGACCCACGCATCCAGAATAAAAGGACCAGTAACTACTGAAACTTGGAGGGTTGAGTCTGCTCCTGGGAAACTGAAACTCAAGCTAAGGAAGAACTAATATTCTGGCAACGAGGCTCTGCATGAATTAAGGATGCCAAATAAAGGGGACAAGCCTGAAGGGAGGAAAGGGAGAAGGGGGAGGAGGGCCGGACTGCTTGGGGTTAGGCTGGGCATCGGTCAGCGGGTGGTGAGCAATTGCATTGTGCATCACTTGTTTTCATACACAGTAGTAGTAGTACTATTATCATCATTATTGTCTTTATTATTACTGTTATTACTATTTACCTGTCTTTATCTCAACTCACAGGCTTCACTTTCCTGTTTCTCTCCCCCATCCCAGAGAGGGAGGGGGGAGGGTGAGCAAAAGGCTGTGTGGTGTTTAGCTGCTGGCCGGGTTAAACCACAACAGAAGGAAAAGCTGTAAGTGAACTTGTAAAAGAAATGAAGAACAAATGTTTGAACATTCCCAGTTCAAACTTGGAATGGAATCAGTCTAGGAGGATTATGGGGGGGCTTTATGGGCGGTGATTGGTTTGCTAAAATAAGGATGGTTTTATTGGGGATATGTGGAGGATGGTTAACAATTCCATGTTTAATACCTTGTATTACCAGACTAATACACTCGGTTATACAAGGAATGCAAATATCTGCGGTACCTGTTGACCCAGAACCAGGGAAAGAGAAAACCCATTCCCTGATGATAATAAAAACAAAGAAAGATCCAAAATTGATATCAATTCGGCAAGTATTGACTCGATTGGAAAGGAAAACACAAATCAATACCATGAAAAAGGAGATGGGGGATTGTGAAATGTGTTCATCTGATTCGTGTCAATATGGAACAATGCTAGGGCCGCATGATATGATGAAATGTGACCTTCCGTCTTACACACTCTTGTATAACCAGAAGTCTAAGAAAAACAGAGCGGTTAATGTATATAGTTCTTGTATCTTGCAAAGGAATGGTCCAGCAATTCGTGTCAATAGGGGATAAGAGAACAAAGGGGTTTCAGTATAACTGCTAACTGTTATGACTATTGCATGGGGCACTATGCAAGTCTCTGACATCCAGCCAAGATGGACAAAGGAGAAGGACAAGGAAAAAGCCTGGGAGGAAGACTATGAACCTTCAGCATGAGAGACCCCCAGAGGGACCACCAGAGACTGATACGCATGCGCCAGTGGGTGGGTTCGGATTCCAGGAACTAATTATAATAACCCTGCCTTTTCTAGAAGTAGTAATGAATATGTATTAGCCTAGGAGCATAAAAACCATCTGCCTGTTGTAACTCATGTGCGTCTTGGTGAAGCAGAGACTCCCGGTGCACCCAGTGCTGTTTGCTTACCTCTATTCATTTAATAAATTGTAAACTTTGATTGTAGTCCTATTTGGGACTTAGTCATTTATTACAACAGACAACCTTGTAAAATGCAGACAACCAGAATCCTTACCGCCATTAGGTGGAAATCATGGCGTAAGAAACATTGCCACCTCAAAGAGTAAAAGCCTCAAAAGAAATGTGACTTGTAACAGGCCAGCAGCTGTGTATTTTCTGTGAAGCATCAGATAGAGTATGAACCTGGATTGCACAGTTAATGGGGAAACAGGGGAGCGTCCCGGTCCTTGGGAGGAAAAAAAAAAAGTATATAAACTGTGTATGGAATTAGTAGGCACCCTCCTGCTTGCGGGATGCCCGCCATTGTAATCTCAAATAAAAACACTAGTGTACTGAGATCCTCTCCTGAGCCTGTTATTGGCTACAGATTGATTCACGGTTTAAAGGTTTCAGGGATAGGGCACTAGGGTTGGGTTTCAGGGTAAGCGTTCTCAGGGTTTATGTTTAGGATTTTAAGGTTTTTAGGGTTGGAGTTTTAACGGTTAGGATTTTAGGGATTTGGGGATTAGGGTTTTAAGGGTTTCAGGATTAGCATGTTAGGGTTTTAGAGTTTTTTTTTTTTGTGTTGTAGTGTTGATAGGTTTTTTAGGGTTAGGGTCTTAGGGTTTTATTTTTGGCCAGTTATTTAGGGTTAGGGTTTTAAGATCTTATTTTTTTTTTTTTTTTTTTTTTTCAGGTTAGGTTCTCCAGGGTTAGGGTTTTGAGCGTCTTAATGTTTTGGGTTAGGGTTTTGAGTGTCTTAATGTTTTGGGTAAGGTTTGGGTTTTGAGTGTCCTAATGTTTTGGGTTAGGGTTTGGAGCATCCAAATATTTTGGGTTAGTGCTTGGAGCGTCCTCTTTTTTTGGGTTTGGGTTTTGAGCGTCCTATTTTTTTGGGTTTGGGATTTGAGCGTCTTAATTTTGTGGGTTTGGGATTTGAGCGTCTTGATTTATTGGGTTAGGGGTTTTAGGCAGAGGTCTTCAGGGGTGTAGTGTGGTAAATAGTTTGGGTTAGGTCTGTAGGGGTTTCGAGGATTTTTAGGGTTAGGGCTTGAGGCTTTTTTGTGTAAGGGCGGGAAGGGCCAGGGTTCTCTGATTGGCCATGCCAGCTCCCAGGGAATGCTGCTAGGAGTAGTTTTCCGGCACCAGGCTTCCAGGAAGCCATGTTGGGTGCCCAGAGCATACCGGGAAATGAAGTCCTGGGACTCTGGACTTCCGGGAGGCCATGTTGAGTGCCCAGAGCATCCCGGGAAATGAAGTTCTGGGACTCTGGACTTCCGGGAGGCCATGTTGAGTGCCCAGAGCATCCCGGGAAATGAAGTTCTGGGACTCCGGACTTCCGGGAGGCCATGTTGAGTGCCCAGAGCATCCCGGGAAATGAAGTTCTGGGACTCCGGACTTCCGGGAGGCCATGTTGAGTGCCCAGAGCATCCCGGGAAACGTAGTTCTCAGACTCTGGACTTCCGGGAGGCCATGTTGAGTGCCCAGAGCATCCCGGGAAATGAAGTTCTGGGACTCCGGACTTCCGGGAGGCCATGTTGAGTGCCCAGAGCATCCCGGGAAACGTAGTTCTCAGACTCTGGACTTCCGGGAGGCCATGTTGAGTGCCCAGAGCATCCCGGGAAATGAAGTTCTGGGACTCCGGACTTCCGGGAGGCCATGTTGAGTGCCCAGAGCATCCCGGGAAATGTAGTTCTGGGACTCCGGACTTCCGGGAGGCCATGTTGAGTGCCCAGAGCATCCCGGGAAATGAAGTTCTGGGACTCCGGACTTCCGGGAGGCCATGTTGAGTGCCCAGAGCATACCGGGAAATGAAGTTCTGGGACTCCGGACTTCCGGGAGGCCATGTTGAGTGCCCAGAGCGTCCCGGGAAATGTAGTTCTCAGACTCCGGACTTCCGGGAGGCCATGTTGGGTGCCCAGAGCATCCCGGGAAACGTAGTTCTCAGACTCCGGACTTCCGGGAGGCCATGTTTGGTGCCCAGAGCATCCCGGGAAATGTAGTTCTCAGACTCCGGACTTCCGGGAGGCCATGTTGAGTGCCCAGAGCATCCCGGGAAATGTAGTTCTGGGACTCCGGACTTCCGGGAGGCCATGTTTGGTGCCCAGAGCATCCCGGGAAATGTAGTTCTGGGACTCCGGACTTCCGGGAGGCCATGTTGAGTGCCCAGAGCGTCCCGGGAAATGTAGTTCTCAGACTCCGGACTTCCGGGAGGCCATGTTGAGTGCCCAGAGCATCCCGGGAAACGTAGTTCTCAGACTCCGGACTTCCGGGAGGCCATGTTTGGTGCCCAGAGCATCCCGGGAAATGTAGTTCTCAGACTCCGGACTTCCGGGAGGCCATGTTGAGTGCCCAGAGCATCCCGGGAAATGAAGTTCTCGGACTCCGGACCTCCAGAGGCCATGTTGAATGCCCAGAGCATGCCGGGAAATGTAGTTCTAAGGAACTAGGGTTGGGGTTAGGGGCTAGGGCTGGGGCTAGGGTTAGGGTTTAGGGTGAGGGTTGGGGTTACGGTTAGGGGTTAGGGTTAGGGCTAGTGAATGCTGGTTCTCTGTGTTTGCAGATGATGGTGAGCCTGTTAAAACTAATTCCAATTCAGGAAGTTTCAGTTTCTGGCTTGGTGATATTGTCAGTTCAATATTAAAAGCTGCAGCAAAAGCACAGGGATTTTTGCTTCTAGAAACAAAAAAGATATCTTGTCTGCTCTCTGCATGCTTTTGAGCTAAAGCAGATTTAAAAAAAGAAACAAACAAAAAAGAAAGAAAGAAACAAAAAAAAAAATCACAGCTGCTGCTGTGCCTGCTCTCTTCCTACTTTCTTGTGCTTTGCCCCTCCCCTTTACCACGTGATAGGGTTTGGGTGCTGGGCGGGGCCAAAAGGTATATGAGCCCCAGGCATGGCATTAGAGAGCTCATTCTGAGTGGGCTGCTCCTTGGGGTAAGTGCTTTGTTTTTCCTTCAGTCAGTTGCAGGGTTGTTTAGGCAGGCTGGAGTCTATGGTTTTCTAGATTTCTAAGTGCTTGGAATTCACTTAATAGAGGGATGTTTAGTAGAGCCTGCTGGCTCACTGTTTTTTGTGATGGTCAGATACTCTTCTGTTTTTGACTTATTTTTTTAATCTCTAGATGAATCAACCCACTTGTGTAACTCTCCAGAGGACTAAAACAAGCTTGATTACATGCTACAAGAGGCTTGACCACGTAGGTGCGGTATTACCAGAGACTGAGCAGGGTCACCTTTTTTGTCTGTAAAAGATAAGTCTGTGACTACCTCTGTTGGGGCTGCTGTGCATTCATGCCCTTTTGGCATTTGTTGACTTCAGGGTGTTTTTTTTTTTTTTTTGTCTGGCTCTGGTCTCTGTGTTTGAGTTTTCTGCAAGGAGCTGTACTGTTTGCGTGTCCGTCGTGGATGTCACCTTCTCTCTTTGTTTGTTGTAGCCCAGGGCATAGGCACAGAAACTTGAACGAAGCTTGAGGGTGAGTGGACAGCAGTGGGGACCCTGAGTTGTTCAGTGGACTGCTTCACCTGTTGGGCTGGCTTTGCAAGCACCTTGCAACAGCAGAGTACGTCTCCTGCCACGTTTCTGAGGCGTGCCAGATGTCAGCGGTTCCAGTTCCTGAAATGCTGGAGCTGCTCGGAGCGCAAGAGGAGCTGGGAGCGTGATGCATCTGCTTGGGATGTTAGGTGAGCGAAGAGGTGGTACTGGGTTGGGGCACGTGGCTCTGGGACTTCTTGGCTGTTGTGGTAGGGGAGGAAGGAAGAGGAGTGGGTATAGACTGTTTTGTGGATTGTCACGTTCGTCTGTTCATTCTCCTTGGTCTAAGCCCCGTGACTTTGGATCGGCACACTGAATGGAAGTTCTAAGCCTGGATCAGGAAGGTGAGTGGAGAAAAGCTGGAAAACGGGTATTGTTTTTGGTGTAGCAGTCTATTGGTGCACCTCTGGGTGACTCCTCTTTTCCAGGGACGAAGAAGGTACTGGGAACATCCTAGCTGGCCTCTGTGGACCACGTTGATGGTGGATTCTGAGCCCTGAGAATTAAGTTGAGGGGCAAATATTGTGTGTTGAGGAGTGGTTGGCAGGGGGAGGGGGGGAGTTGTCTAGAGGGTGTCTATCTGATTTCAGTAGCGGAGCCGGTCAGCTGACTACTGTTTTGTTTCTGAGGAGGGTGTTTCACTGGAAGAAATTTGGCTGGTGTGCTGGTGCCTGATGGCACTTTATTTTTGCAGGTGAAGAGGAGCCTTGTTCCTGAAGCAATGTCCTGGCTAGCCTTTGTGTTCCGTGGTGAGGATGGAACCTGCCTCCCAGCATTCCCAAGCTAAGTTGGGGGGACAAGTGCTGTGTTTGAGTTGGGGTTGTGAATGCACCCATAGGGCGAGGGTCTGTGCTTTTAAGTCATTGCTTTGGATGGGGCCTTTCAGGATCGATCAGGTCAGGCAGAGAGATTATGTGTGGGGAGTTCTGTCACGTACAGCGTGAGCGCGTGCCAGGCAGGGCAGTCCCAGCTTGTCATCTGTGTTCTGTGTTGTCTGTGCTGTACTGTGCTGTTGCTCTTGGTGCTTGGCAGGCCCTGGGAAAGCCATCCTGAGGGTTTTGAACACTTGACATCATCGGAATAATGCTGATGTTCAATTGGGAGCTGAGCACCTCTTGTCTTACAGTGGGAGCTTAAAGGAATCGCTTCTGTTGGTTAATTGTTATTTGTATCAAACATTTCTTGATATGATCAACATATGTTACGCGCTCCTCAGGTCTTGATATCCGCATTGACTTCCTCCACTGTACAGATTAGATGGGCAACTTGGTAGCCACACCAAAGGCCCTAAATGCTTGTTTCATCATCGTAGGGCTGATGCGAGCACTTGTTGTCTTGCAGTCGCTGCTTAAAGTGCAGATGTTTCAAGTCTTGTGCATCATAATCGGTTTGAGATCGCGTCTGTTTCTATCCTCGCTCTTGCAGAAGTCATGTGGGATGCATCAGGAGCTCTTGCTTGGGAATTGATTTCCTAAGTGTCTTCTTACGGGGTTTTCACTCCCCATCCTTCTGGTCTCTTGTCTTGAAGGCAGGCTTTTTAGGCCTCCATCATCCCAGTTCTGGCAGTTGCTTCCAGTCGCGTGTTGTGACATTTGAGTCTCTCCTTGGGTCTGGTGCAGAGCACCTGTTCTGACTTGCTGTTGCCATAGGGCTTCCCTCTGGGGGTCACTTTTTTTCTTGCATCTTGTGTTGTGTGTTTTGTTTGTGTTGTTTGTGGCGTGCCATTGTGTGTATGTGTTTGGTCTGGAGCTGTCCTGCCTGGCAGTTAGTGATGACAGCTGACGTGGTAGTCCGTGGGTGTACTAATACATTGTCTGGACTTTTTTGGCAAAGGTGTCCAGTCTGCCTCTGGGCGCGTACTGAAGGGCAGCTGTCACAGTCATCTCTGTGGTGTTTGCCAGATGTGGATGGGGGAGAGTTGAGCTGCTTGCGAGCAACTGCTCGCATAGCGCTTGAATGGTGTGCTTGAGGAGGTCTGTTGAATCTTGAAAGCTTACAGATACGGGGTTTTGAAATTCTTATTTTTATTTCTTTCCCATCCCCCATAGAGAGTAAACCCTAGGAGGAACCTGTCACAGGAAAGAGCTCCTTCTGGAACTGTTCAGCACTTGGTTGGCAGCTCGGTGACTGGCTTGATCTACTTCTGAGGTGCTGAGATAAGGGGGCTGTTGTTTTGAAACGATAATATTGTAAATGGGGTCCCTTGTGTTGTTGAGGGATGAGTGCTAATGCTGTCAGCTGAATGATTATCTTGTGACTGTTTTCATTTGTTAAAGCTGAAACACAGTGTACAACCTGGGACTTGACCAGAGCTGCTTTTGGCAAGGTGAGCGATGAACAGATGTAGCAGGTACTTTAGTGGTGCAGTTGTCACTGCAGTTACTTAACTACACAAAATACAGTAAAAATCCTGTTTATATTTCAGGGGTGTTGTAGCTGGCTTAAGAGAGCAGATGGAAGCATGTGCCTCGAGGGCAGGTGAGGGGGCAGAGGTAAGGGAGCAGATGAGAGTGACTGTCCTAGCTGTGCTGTGGCTTTGGATGCTGCCTTGGCCTATGCTTTTCTTTTCCTTTCACAGGTGCCTCGCACAGGCTCATAGGGGCCAAGCTGCACTCTGAAGAGCAGCACGAGAAGGGCGGGCTGGTTGTGAGCTGGATTGGAGCAGAATGGCCAAGTAGCACAAGGTGAGTGCAAAGGATATCCATCTTGCTTTGCAGGTGCCATGGCAGGCTCTCCACAGAAGTGGTTGAGAATTTGAGAAGAGGTTGCAGGTCATCAAGGAGGGACACGTGCAGGGATGGCTTGAAAATGGTATGGCTGCTTTCCCTTCTGTTTATCAGGTGTCACAGGCAATGTGGGCTGTGATGTTAGTCTTCAGAATTGGAACAAAGCAGGTGCTGATGGCGGTCTTCTTTGGTAGGCAAAGAGGTGCCCGAAGCCCTGTCCTGTGTAGCCTGAGCACGCCTCGCTGAGGATGAAGCTTGCTTTCCAGCAGTTTTCAAAACTGTGTTGAAGCTGAAATGCTGTGTCTGTGTTTGGGTTGGGGTTGCACCTTGGTGAGTGTAGGGATGGGTTTTAAGTCGGTGCAGCGGAGGGCCTGGCCCCAGTGTCCTGTAGTGTGTTTTGACCCATCAGCATAGCCTTTTGGTTTTCAGATAGTCTGCTGAAGTAAGTGATTTTTCCTGTGAGTGGAATGGAATTGATTTTTTTTTTTGGGCGTGTAATCTGTTCTGATCCTAGATTTTTCTTTCTACGTAAATAAAAGTTTGAGCTAATTCCAGCTGAAAAAGCTTCAGTTACTTGCTTGGTTGTATTGTCCTTTCAATATTCACAGCTGCAGCAAAAGCATGGGGATTTTTGTTTCTAGAAACACTCCAGTTCTCCTGTCTGCACTCTGCATGCTGTTGAGCTAAGCCATATAAAGAAGTTTAATAAAAGCACAGCTGCTGCTCCTCCTCTTACTGCTTTTTTTTGTGCTTTCCCCCTGCACTTTCCCAGGTGATTGTCTTCAGGTTCCAGGTGGGACCTAATGGTAACTGAGTTGCAGGTATGCCATCAGAGAGCTCCTTCTGCCTGTGCTGCTCTTTGGGGTAAGTGCTTTGTTTTTCCTTCAGTCATCTGCAGGGTTCTTTAGGTGGGTCAGAGTCTATGGACTGATGCGTTTTCAAGTAGAAACCGGTACGCCTATCTTTTTGAGGTGGTAACTGGTAGGATCTGTCATAGTAAAGCAATCTAGTAGTAGGTGCCTGTATTGCATGCAGCTCTTCCTCAGGTGAGTAATTATTATAGCAGTTTTACGGATAGTATGGTGATGTTCCTTTGTGTGTTTGCTATGTGGTTCTGGTTCCCTTATGAATTTTGCATAATTATGGGGCTTTCTGTGAGACTTTGCCTCTATGTCAAATATTATCAAAGTCACAACCTTGCTGTTAAAGTGATGGAGCAGGGTTTAGGAGAAATGTAACATCGAAGCTCCTTATGTGAGTATGTATCTGAAAATGGCAGCACTGGGCATGTAAGGGGTAGTCTGTTTCAGGTTTAGGGACAGCTTGTTATATTTCTGGAGCTTTTGCCTGTGGGTTTGCTGTCTGTTGAGTCTTTAGACCTTGCAGCCTTCTGGGCTTTAACTGCTTGGAATTCACATATTAGAGGTATGTTTATGAGGGTTTGCTAGGTACGTTGTTTTTGGGAAACCGTGGGGTACGGTTTCTTGACCGCATAAGTGCAGTAGTGCCTAGAGAGTGAGCAGGCTCACCTTCATCTCTAAAGAATAAGTCTGGGGGTCACTTTTTCTTGCGGCTTGTGTTCTGTGTTTTGTTTGTAGTGTGTGTGGCGTGCCTGTGTGTGTGTGTTTGGTTTGGAGCTGTCCTGCCTGGCAGTTAGTGATGACAGCTGACGTGGCAGTCCATGGGTGTACTAATACGTTGTCCGGACTGTTTTGGCGAAGACATCCGGTCTGCCTCTGGGCACATACTGAAGGGCAGCTAGCACAGTCATCTCTGTGGTGTTTGGCAGATGTGGATTTGGGGGAGTAGAGCTGCTTGCGAGCAGGTTCTTGCCTAGTGCTTGAATAGTGCTGGAGGAGAGGTCTGTTTTTGAATCGTCAAATCTTGCAGATGTGGACTGTTTTTTTCTTTATTTTTATTTTTTTTGCAAGCCTTAGATAAACCTCAGGAGGGAGCAGCCAAAGGAAAGAACATTTTCTGGAATTGTCAAGTTGTCTGCAGTTTTGAAATGATAATGTTGTAAAAGGGGTCCCTTGTGTTGTTGAGGGATGGGTACTAATGCTGGCAGCTGAAGGATTATCTTGTGACTGTTTTCATTTGATAAAGCTGAAATGCAGCGTACAACCTGGGACGTCACACCCAGAGCTGCCTCTGGCAAGATGAGTGAGGAACAGATGTAGCAGTTGTTGTGTTGCAGGTCTCACTGTTACTCTAAGCATCCCCTCTTTGTCTTTTAGAGCTGGTGTAGCTGTTGGAAGAGGGTAGATGGAAAAATCTGCCTCAGGGGCAGGTAGCAGGCAGAGGTAAGGCAGCAGATGAGAGTAACTGTCCTAGCTGTGCTGTGGCTTTGGATGCTGCCTTGGCCTATGCTTTTCTTTTCCTTTCACAGGTGTCTCGCACAGGCTCAAAGGAGCAAACTGCACTCTGAAGAGCTGTGTAAGAAGAGGGGCTGGTCATGAGCTGGGTTGGAGCAGAACGGCCCAGTAGCACAAGGTGACTATGAAAGGTGTCCGTCTTGCTTTGCTGATGCTGTGGCAGCCTCTCTATGGAAGTGGCTGAGGATTTGAGGTAAGGCCAGAGAGCGACAAGGAGCGGCATGTGCAGGGATGGTTTCCAAGCGCTGTGGTGGCTTTCTCTTCTTCCCATGGGGGGCAGGCAAGCGGCTGAGGTACAGGAGGGGATGAGAGTAACTGTCCCAAGAGTGCTGTGGCTTTTGCTGCTGCGGTTGCTTTCTCTCCTGTTTATCAGGTGCCACAGACAAGGTGGGCTGAGATAGCCTTTAGAGTAGGAGGAAAGATAGGTCGCTGGCATGTTGCGTGGTTCCTGAGAAAGGTGTTGTGTAGGGAAAAAGGTTGTCTGGCGTGGCAGTTCCTGATGGTGGTCTTCTTTGGTAGGCAAAGAGGTGCCTGAAGCCCTGTCCTGTGTAGCCTGAGCGTGCCTTGCTGAGGATGAAGCCTGTTTTCCAGCAGTTCCCAAAACTGTGTTGAGGCTGAAATGCTGCGTCTGTGTTTGGGTTGGGGTTGCACCTTAATGAGTGTAGGGATGGGTTTTAAGTGGGTGCGGCGGAGGGCTTGGCCCCAGTGTCCTGTAGTGTGTTTTGACCCATCAGCATAACCTTTTGGTTTTCAGATTGCCTACTGAAGTAAGTGATTTTTTCCTGCGAGTGGAATGGAATTGATTTTTTTGGTGTGTAATCTGTTCTGCTCCTAGATTTTTCTTTCAATGTAAATAAACGTTTGAACTAATTCCAGCTGAAAAAGTTCCAGTTACATGCCTGGTCATATTGTCCTTTTAATATTCAAAGCTGCAGCAAAAGCATGGGGATTTTTGTTTCTAGAAACACCCCAGCTCTCCTGTGTGCACTCTGCATGCTGTTGAGCTAAGCCTTATAAATAAGTAAATAAACCACAGCTGCTGCTTCTCCTGCTCTCTTCCTACTTACTTGAGCTTTGTCCCTCCCCTTTCCCAGGTGATTGGGTTTGGGTGCTAGGTGGGGCCAAAAGGTATATGAGCCCCAGGCATGCCATCAGAGAGCTCCTTCTGCCTGTGCTGCTCTTTGGGGTAAGTGCTTTGTTTTTCCTTCAGTCAGTTGCAGGGTTGTTTAGGCAGGCTGGAGTCTATGGATTTCTAGATTTCTAAGTGCTTGGAATTCACTTAATAGAGGGATATTGTGTAGAGGCTGGTGGCTCACATTTTTTTTGTGATGGTGGGATACTCCTCTGTTTTTGAGCTATATTTCAATCTCTAGATGTATAAACCCACTTGTGTAACTCTCCAAAGGACTAAAACCAGCTTGATTGCATGGTACATGTGGCTTGACCGCGTAGGTGCAGTATTACCAAGAGACTGAGCAGGGTCACCTCTTTCATCTGCAAAGGGTAAGTCTGTGATTACCCCTGCCGGGGCTGCTATGCATTCATGCCCTTTTGGCATTTGTGGACTTCAGGGTGTTTTTTATTTGTCTGTCTCTGGTCTCTGTTTGAGTCCTCAGCAAGGAGCTGTACTGTTTGTGTGTCCATCGTGGATGTGACCTTCTCTCTTTGTTTTTTTGTAGCCCAGGGCATAGGCATGGAAACTTGAACGAAGCATCAGGGTGAGTGGACAGCAGTGGGGACCCTGAGTTGTTTGGTGGACTGTGTTAGTCTGCTTCACCTGTCGGGCCGGCTTTGCAAGCGCCTTGCGACAGAGTACGTCTCCTGCCACGTTTCTGAGACGTGCCAGACGTCAGCGGTTCCAGTTCCTGAAATGCTGGAGCTGCTCGGAGCGCAAGAGGAGCTGGGAGCGTGATGCATCTGCTTGGGATGTTAGGTGAGCGAAGAGGTGGTACTGGGTTGGGGCACGTGGCTCTGGAACTTCTTGGCTGTTGTGGTAGGGGAGGAAAGAAGAGGAGTGGGTATAGACTGTGTTGTGGATTGTCACGTTTGTCTGTTCATTCTCCTTGGTCTAAGCCCCGTGACGTTGGCTCGGCACAGTGAATGGAAGCGCTAAGCCTGGATCAGGAAGGTGAGTGGAGAAAAGTTGGAAAACGGGTATTGTTTTTGGTGTAGCAGTCTATTGGTGCACCTCTAGGTGACTCCTCTTTTGAAGGGATGGAGAAGGTACTGGGAACATCCTAGCTGGCCTCTGTGGACCACGTTGATGGTGGATTCTGAGCCCTGAGAATTAAGTCGAGGGGCAAATACTGTGTGTTGAGGAGTGGTTGGCAGGGGGAGGCAGGGAGTTTTCTAGAGGGTGTCTCTCTGATTTCAGTAGCAGAGCAGGTCAGTTGCCTACTGTTTTGTTTCTGAGGAGGGTGTTTCACTGGAAGAAATTTGGCTGGTGTGCTGGCGCCTGATGGCACTTTATTTCTGCAGGTGAAGAGGAGCCTTGTGCCTGAAGCAATGTCCTGGCTAGCCTTTGTGTTCCGTGGTGAGGATGGAACCTGCCTCCCAGCATTCCCAAGCTAAGTTGAGAGGTTGGGGGACAAGTGCTGTGTTTGAGTTGGGGTTGTGAATGCACCCATAGGGCGAGGGTCTGTGCTTTTAAGTCATTGCAGCAGATGGGGCCTTTCAGGATCGATCAGGTCAGGCAGAGAGATTATGTGTGGGGAGTTCTGTCACGTACAGCGTGAGTGCGTGCCAGGCAGGGCAGTCCCAGCTTGTCATCTGTGTTCTGTGTTGTCTGTGCTGTACTGTGCTGTTGCTCTTGGTGCTTGGCAGGCCCTGGGGAAGCCATCCTGAGGGTATTGAACACTTGACCTCCTCGGAATAATGCTGATGTTGAACTGGGAGCTGAGCAACGCCTTGTTGCAGTGGGAGCTTAAGGGGATCACTTCTACTATGTGATTAATAGTTCTTTGTATCAAACATTTCCTGATATGATCATCATATGTTACGTGCTCCTCAGGTCTTGATATTCTCATTGCCTTCTTCCACTGGACAGACAAGATGGGCAACTTGGTAGATGCACCAAAGGTCCTAAATGCTTGTTTCATCATCGTAGGGCTGATGCGAGCACTTGTTGTCTTGCAGTCGCTGCTTAAAGTGCAGATGTTTCAAGTCTTGTGCATCATAATCGGTTTGAGATCGCGTCTGTTTCTATCCTCGCTCTTGCAGAAGTCATGTGGGATGCATCAGGAGCTCTTGCTTGGGAATTGATTTCCTAAGTGTCTTCTTACGGGGTTTTCACTCCCCATCCTTCTGGTCTCTTGTCTTGAAGGCAGGCTTTTTAGGCCTCCATCATCCCAGTTCTGGCAGTTGCTTCCAGTCGCGTGTTGTGACATTTGAGTCTCTCCTTGGGTCTGGTGCAGAGCACCTGTTCTGACTTGCTGTTGCCATAGGGCTTCCCTCTGGGGGTCACTTTTTTTCTTGCATCTTGTGTTGTGTGTTTTGTTTGTGTTGTTTGTGGCGTGCCATTGTGTGTATGTGTTTGGTCTGGAGCTGTCCTGCCTGGCAGTTAGTGATGACAGCTGACGTGGTAGTCCGTGGGTGTACTAATACATTGTCTGGACTTTTTTGGCAAAGGTGTCCAGTCTGCCTCTGGGCACGTGTTGAAGGGCAGCTCTCACAGTCATCTCTGTGGTGTTTGCCAGATGTGGATGGGGGAGAGTTGAGCTGCTTGAGAGCAACTGCTCGCATAGCGCTTGAATGGTGTGCTTGAGGAGGTCTTTTGAATCTTGAAAGCTTGCAGATATGGGGTTTTGAAATTCTTATTTTTCTTTCCCATCCCCCATAGAGTGTAAACCCTAGGAGGAACCTGTCACAGGAAAGAGCTCCTTCTGGAACTGTTCAGCACTTGGTAGGCAGCTTGGTGACTGGCTTGATCTACTTCTGAGGTGCTGAGGCAAGGGGGCTGCTGTTTTGAAATGATAATATTGTAAATGGGGTCCCTTGTGTTGTTGAGGGATGGGTGCTAATGTTGGCAGCTGAATGATTATCTTGTGACTGTTTTCATTTGTTAAAGCTGAAACACAGTGTACAACCTGGGACTTGACCAGAGCTGCTTTTGGCAAGGTGAGCGATGAACAGATGTAGCAGGTACTTTAGTGGTGCAGTTGTCACTGCAGTCTACTTAACTACACAAAATACAGTAAAAATCCTGTTTATATTTCAGAGGTGTTGTAGCTGGCTTAAGAGAGCAGATGGAAGCATGTGCCTCGAGGGCAGGTGAGGGGGCAGAGGTAAGGGAGCAGATGAGAGTGACTGTCCTAGCTGTGCTGTGGCTTTGGATGCTGCCTTGGCCTATGCTTTTCTTTTCCTTTCACAGGTGCCTCGCACAGGCTCATAGGGGCCAAGCTGCACTCTGAAGAGCAGCACGAGAAGGGCGGGCTGGTTGTGAGCTGGACTGGAGCAGAATGGCCAAGTAGCACGAGGTGAGTGCAAAGGATATCCATCTTGCTTTGCAGGTGCCATGGCAGGCTCTCCACAGAAGTGGTTGAGGATTGGAGAAGAGGTTGCAGATCATCAAGGAGGGACACGTGCAGGGATGGCTTGAAAACGGTATGGCTGCTTTCTCTTCTGTTTATCAGGTGTCACAGGCAATGTGGGCTGTGATATTAGTCTTCAGAATTGGAACAAAGCAGGTGCTGATGGCGGTCTTCTTTGGTGGCAAAGTGATGGAGCAGGGTTTAGGAGAAATGTAACATCGAAGTTCCTTATGTGAGCATGTATCTGAAAATGGCAGCAGTGGGCATGTAAGGGG
Organism: Clangula hyemalis; assembly: GCA_963989345.1. Next base: position 43,790 of record OZ022466.1, on the reverse strand, counting down.
TAGTCTGTTTCAGGTTTAGGGTCGGTTTATTATATTTCTGGAGCTTTTGCCTGTGGGTTTGCTGTCGGTTGAGTCTTTAGACCTTGCAGCCTTCTGGGCTTTAACTGCTTGGAATTCACATATCAGAAGTATGTGCATGAGGGGTTGCCAGGTACGTTGTTTTTGGGAAACCGTGGGGTACAGTTCCTTGACCACATAAAGACAGTACTGTCTATAGAGTGATCATGCTCACCTTTTTCATCTCTAAAGAATAAGTTTGTTTGGGCCCATTTCGGCGCGGCGCCGCCCGGGCCCATTTCGGCGCGGCGCCGCCCGGGCCCATTTCGGCGCGGCGCCGCCCGGGCCCATTTCGGCGCGGCGCCGCCCGGGCCCATTTCGGCGCGGCGCCGCCCGGGCCCATTTCGGCGCGGCGCCGCCCGGGCCCATTTCGGCGCGGCGCCGCCCGGGCCCATTTCGGCGCGGCGCCGCCCGGGCCCATTTCGGCGCGGCGCCGCCCGGGCCCATTTCGGCGCGGCGCCGCCCGGGCCCATTTCGGCGCGGCGCCGCCCGGGCCCATTTCGGCGCGGCGCCGCCCGGGCCCATTTCGGCGCGGCGCCGCCCGGGCCCATTTCGGCGCGGCGCCGCCCGGGCCCATTTCGGCGCGGCGCCGCCCGGGCCCATTTCGGCGCGGCGCCGCCCGGGCCCATTTCGGCGCGGCGCCGCCCGGGCCCATTTCGGCGCGGCGCCGCCCGGGCCCATTTCGGCGCGGCGCCGCCCGGGCCCATTTCGGCGCGGCGCCGCCCGGGCCCATTTCGGCGCGGCGCCGCCCGGGCCCATTTCGGCGCGGCGCCGCCCGGGCCCATTTCGGCGCGGCGCCGCCCGGGCCCATTTCGGCGCGGCGCCGCCCGGGCCCATTTCGGCGCGGCGCCGCCCGGGCCCATTTCGGCGCGGCGCCGCCCGGGCCCATTTCGGCGCGGCGCCGCCCGGGCCCATTTCGGCGCGGCGCCGCCCGGGCCCATTTCGGCGCGGCGCCGCCCGGGCCCATTTCGGCGCGGCGCCGCCCGGGCCCATTTCGGCGCGGCGCCGCCCGGGCCCATTTCGGCGCGGCGCCGCCCGGGCCCATTTCGGCGCGGCGCCGCCCGGGCCCATTTCGGCGCGGCGCCGCCCGGGCCCATTTCGGCGCGGCGCCGCCCGGGCCCATTTCGGCGCGGCGCCGCCCGGGCCCATTTCGGCGCGGCGCCGCCCGGGCCCATTTCGGCGCGGCGCCGCCCGGGCCCATTTCGGCGCGGCGCCGCCCGGGCCCATTTCGGCGCGGCGCCGCCCGGGCCCATTTCGGCGCGGCGCCGCCCGGGCCCATTTCGGCGCGGCGCCGCCCGGGCCCATTTCGGCGCGGCGCCGCCCGGGCCCATTTCGGCGCGGCGCCGCCCGGGCCCATTTCGGCGCGGCGCCGCCCGGGCCCATTTCGGCGCGGCGCCGCCCGGGCCCATTTCTCAGGTGGAGCTACTGAGCAGATGAGGTAAAGGAGCTGGGAACAGGGAGGTATTGCACAATGGTATGTTGCATCTGTAGTAGCGAGCGTTGTGGAGGAAGTGGGTATTAGGGCTGCAATGCAAGTGAATGCTGGTTCTCTGTGTTTACAGATGGGGGTGAGCCTGTTTAAACTAATTCCAGTTCAAAAAGTTTCAGTTACTTGCTTGGTGATATTGTCAATTCAATAATAAAACATGCAGAAAAAGCAAAAGGGGACTTTTGCTTGTAGAATCACCACAGCTCTCTTGTCTGCTCTCTGCATGCTTTTGAGATAAAGCTGATTTAAAAAAGAAAAAAACAAAAACATCCCAGCTGCTTTTCTTGCTCTCTTCCTAGTTTCTTGTGCTTTGCCCCTCCCCTTTCCCAGGTGATTTGGTTTGGGTGCTGGGTGGGGCCAAAAGGTATATGAGTCCCAGGCATTCTATCAGAGAGCTCCTTCAGCCTGGGCTGCTCTTTGGGGTAAGTGCTTTGTTTTTCTTTCAGTCAGTTGCAGGGTTCTTTAGGCAGGCTGGAGTCTATGGATTTCTGGATTTCTACGTGCTTGGAATTCACTTAATAGAGGGATATTTAGTAGAGGCTGCTGGCTCACTGTTTTTTGGGATGGTCACATATGCTCCTGTTTTTGAGCTATATTTTAATCTCTACATGTATAAAACCACTCGTTTTAGTTCTCTGGAGAGTTACACCAGCTTGATTGCATGCTACATGTGGCTTGGCAGCGTAGGTGCAGTATTACCAAGAGACTGAGCAGGGTTGTATCAGTCATCTCTTTCATCTGCAAAGGGTAAGTCTGTGACTACCCCTGCCAGGGCTGCTGTGTGTGCATGTCTTTTTGACATTTGTGGAGCTCAGTTGTTTTTTTTTGTGTGTGTGTGTTTGTTCTATCTTTTTGTTTTTCTGAGCGGTAAATAGTGTGTGTGCTGAGCGTGGTTGGCAGGAGGAGGTGGGGAGCTGCTCAGGACTGGTAGGTTTGGTTTCTAGGAGTGTGCAGCATCCTTCCTGTGTGTTGCGACTGGTTATTGGGCGGGAACATTCCAGCTTGTGTGTCTTAAGCAATGTAGCTTGTGTAGTGTGTGTTGTGTGGCTTGGGCGGAGTTTACTGTGGCACTGTGAGCGTAGAATCTCAGTTAGAGCTGGTGAGCAGCTGAAGTACCGGAGCTGGGAAGAGAGGGGTATTGCAGTAGGTACGCTGTGGCTGTGAGGTACCTCAGAGAGTGCTTTTCTCTTGCCTCTACAAGTGCTTAGTGCAGTAGTGGAGAGGGAAGGGAAATCCTCATGTCACGAAGCTCTGAGGGAAGGTGAGTGTTGTCAGCCTGGTCATCCCTTATGTGAAGCGAAGGGAAGACGCTCAGGTGTTTCCCTCTGAGGGTCCGAGGTGAGGCTGTTTGGGATAGAGGAGCAGTGTGGCAGGTGGTTGCTTGCAAGCACAGTGGTCATTTTGTCCTTTTGTGCTCCCAGGTGGCATGGGTGATGCTGGCCGCTCCTCTCAAGCTTGGACCTAATTTGCAGGAACAGAGGCAAGTGGACTGCTGTTTTGAAAGGATAAAACTAATGATGGGTTCGCTTATGTTGTTGAGGGATGGGTGCTACTGCTGGCAGCTGAATGTTTATTTTCTGCCTGTGTTTTTCCTTTGTTCAGGCTGGAATGCAGTGTGCAGTGCGGGATGTCTCAACCCGAGCTGCCTCTGGAGTGACTCTGGTGCGTGATGAGCAGAGGTAGCTGTTAATTTTGGGGGTGCGGTTGTCACTGCAGTTATTTTCCTACATCCAACAGAGTAAAATTCCAGTTTGCCTTGTAGAGGTGCTATAAGTGGGTAAAGAGAACAGATGGAAGCATCTGCCATGTGGTGCAGGCAAGCGGCTGAGGTACAGGAGGGGATGAGAGTATGTGATTTTTCCTGCGGGTGGAATGGAATTGATTGTTTTGGTGTATAGTCTGTTTTGCTCCTAGATCGTTCATTCATTGTAAATAAAATTTTGAGCCAATTCCAGTTAAGAAAGTTCCTGTTACTTGCTGAGTCGTATTGTCCTTCCAATACTCAAAGCTGCAGCAAAAGCATGGGGATCGTTGCTTTTAGAAACACCCTAGTTCTCTTGTCTGCACTCTGCATGCTGTTGAGGTAAAGCAGATTTCAAAAAAAAAAAAACAAAAAAAAAAAAACAGGAAACACATATACAAAAAACAAGAACAACAAAGAAAAACCACCATTGGGTGACTTGTTGTGAACACAATGATCATTTAATCCCTTTGTTTTCCCAGGTGGTGTGGATGATACTGGCTGCACTGTTGGAGCTTGGATTCGGAGAGGAAGAGGTGAGCACAATCGTATGTTGCATCAGGAGTGGTCAGCATTGTGGAGAGGGTGGGCATCATGGCTGGCGTCCTAGTGAATGCTGGTACTCTGTTTTTGCAGCTGATGATGAGCCTGGCAATTGACTAAGATGACAATCAGTGCCTGTGTATTTCTTGAGGCGGAGGGAATTTACCATCCAGCAATCTGAGAGCTAAGTTGGGGGGCACCTGGTATTTGCATATCTGGGGTGGCTAATGGGAGCTGGGAGCCAGAGCAGCACGGAGCCAGCTGGCTGAATAGACTTGGTGCCACGGTGAGGGTGGTTCAGGCTGGGTCATGTTCAGGCTGCTTGTGGCTGGGTCACCAGGCTAATAGAAGAAGAGGGATTATTTTGTAGCGTGAGTGCGTGCGCCAGGCAGGACAGTTTCCTTCTGTTCATCTGTCTTGTAGTGTTGCTTCTGCAGTGTCTGTTCTGTGCTTCTCGGGTCTTGATATCCTCCTAGCTTTTTACACTGGACTGACTAGACAGGCGACTTGGTAGCTGTGCTGAAGGGCCTCAATGCTTGTTTTGTCATCATGGCTCTGATCAGAGCACTTCTTGTCTAGCAGTCGCTGCTTAAAGTGCAGATCTGTTTCAGGTCTTGTGCATCATAATCGGTTTGAGATTGCATCTGTTTCCATCCTTGCTCTCCCAGAAGTCATCTGGGCCGCATCAGGAGCTCTTGCTTGGGAATTGATTTCCTAAGTGTCTTCTTACGGGGTTTTCACTCCCCATCCTTCTGGTCTCTTGTCTTGAAGGCAGGCTTTTTAGGCCTCCATCATCCCAGTTCTGGCAGTTGCTTCCAGTCGCGTGTCGTGACATTTGAGTCTCTCCTTGGGTCTGGTGCAGAGCACCTGTTCTGACTTGCTGTTGCCATAGGGCTTTCCTCTGGGGGTCACTTGTTCTTGCGCCTTGTGTTCTGTGTTTTTGTTTGTAGTGTTCGTAGTGTGCCTGTGTGTGTGTTTTGTCTGGAGCTGTCCTGCCTGGCAGTTAGTGATGACAGCTAACGTGGTAGTCCGTGGGTGTACTAATACATTGTCCGGACTGTTTTGGCAAAGGCGTCCGGTCTGCCTCTGGGCACGTACTGAAGGGCAGCTGGCACAGTCCTCTCTGTGGTGTTTGCCAGATGTGGATGGGGGAGAGTTGAGCTGCCTGAGAGCAACTGCTCGCATAGTGCTTGAATGGTGTGCTTGAGGAGGTCTGTTGAATCTTGAAAGCTTACAGATATGGGGTTTTGAAATTCTTATTTTTATTTCTTTCCCATCCCCCAGTGGAGTGTAAACCTTTGGAGGAACGGCTCACAGGAAAGAGCTCCTTCTGGAACTGTTCAGCACTTGGTGGGCAGCTCGGTGACTGGCTTGATCCCCTTTCCAGGTGCTGAGGCAAGGGGGCTGCTGTTTTGAAATGATAATATTGTAAACAGGGTCCCTTTTTGTTGTTGAGGGATGAGTGCTAATGCTGTCAGCTGAATGATTATCTTGTGACTGTTTTCATTTGTTAAAGCTGAAACACGGTGTACAACATGGGACTTGATGACCATAGCTGCTTTTGGCAAGGTGAGCGGTGAGCAGATGTAGCAGGTACTTCAGTGGTGCAGTTGTCACTGCAGTTACTTAACTACACAAAATACAGTAAAAATCCTGTTTATATTTCAGAGGTGTTGTAGCTGGCTTAAGAGAGCAGATGGAAGCATGTGCCTCGAGGGCAGGTGCGGGGGCAGAAGTAAGGGAGCAGATGAGAGTAACTGTCCTAGCTGTGCTGTGGCTTTGGATGCTGCCTTGGCCTATGCTTTTCTTTTCCTTTCACAGGTGCCTCGCACAGGCTCAGAGGGGCCAAGCTGCACTCTGAAGAGCAGCACGAGAAGGAGGGGCTGGTTGTGAGCTGGATTGGAGCAGAATGGCCAAGTAGCACAAGGTGAGTGCGAAGGGTATTCCTCTTGCTTTGCAGGTGCCATGGCAGGCTCTCCACAGAAGTGGTTGAGAATTTGAGAAGAGGTTGCAGGTCATCAAGGAGGGACACGTGCAGGGATGGCTTGAAAATGGTATGGCTACTTTCTCTTCTGTTTATCAGGTGTCACAGACAATGTGGGCTGTGATGTTAGTCTTCAGAATCGGAACAAAGCAGGTGCTGATGGCGGTCTTCTTTGGTAGGCACAGAGGTGCCCGAAGCCCTGTCCTGTGTAGCCTGAGCACGCCTCACTGAGGATGAAGCTTGCTTTCCAGCAGTTCCCAAAACTGTGTTGAAGCTGAAATGCTGTATTTGGGTTGGGGTTGCACCTTGGTGAGTGTAGGGATGGGTTTTAAGTTGGTGCAGCAGAAGGCCTGGCCCCAGTGTCCTGTAGTGTGTTTTGACCCACCAGCATAGCCTTTTGGTTTTCAGATTGCCTACTGAAGTAAGTGATTTTTCCTGTGAGTGGAATGGAAGTGTTTTTTTTTTTTTTTTGCGTGTAACCTGTTCTGCTCCTAGATTTTTTTTCTACGTAAATAAAAGTTTGAGCTAATTCCAGCTGCAAAAGCTTCAGTTACTTGCTTGGTTGTATTGTCCTTTCAATATTCACAGCTGCAGCAAAAGCATGGGGATTTTTGTTTCTAGAAACACCCCAGTTCTCCTGTCTGCACTCTGCATGCTGTTGAGCTAAGCCCTATAAAGAAGTTAATAAAAGCACTGCTTCTGCTCCTCCTCTTTCTGCTTTTTTTGTGCTTTCCCCTTGCACTTTCCCAGGTGATTGGCTTCAGGTTCCAGGTGGGACCTAATGGTAACTGAGTTGCAGGTATGCCATCAGAGAGCTCCTTCTGCCTGTGCTGCTCTTTGGGGTAAGTGCTTTGTTTTTCCTTCAGTTGTTTGCAGGGTTCTTTAGGTGGGTCAGAGTCTATGGACTGATGTGTTTTCAAGTAGAAACCGGTACGCCCATCTTTTTGAGGTGGTAACTGGTAGGATCTGTCATTGTAAAGCAATCTAGTAGTAGGTGCCTGTATTGCACGCAGCTCTTCCTCAGGTGAGTAGTTGTTATAGCAGTTTTACGGATAGTATGGTGATGTTCCTTTGTGTGTTTGCTTTGTGGTTCTGGGTCCCTTATGATTTTTGCAGAATTATGGGGCTTTCTGTGAGTCTTTGCCTGTATGTCAAATCTTATCAAAGTCACAACCTTGGTGGCAAAGTGATGGAGCAGGGTTTAGGAGAAATGCATGATGGAGGCTCCCTGTGTGAGCGTGTATCTGAAAATGGCAGCAGTGGGCATGTAAGGGGTAGTCTGTTTGAGGGTTAGGTCGGTTTGTAATATTTCTGGATCTTTTGCCTGTGGGTTTGCTGTCTGTTGAGTCTTTAGACCGTGCAGCCTTCTAGGCTTTAAGTACTTGGAATTCACATATCAGAAGTACGTTCATGAGGGGTTGCCAGGTACGTTGTTTTTGGGAAACCGTGGGGTACGGTTCCTTGACGGCATAAGTGCAGTAGTGCCTAGAGAGTGATCAGGCTCACCTTCTTCATCTCTAAAGAATAAGTCCGCCCGGGCCCATTTTAGCGGCGCGCCGCCCGGGCCCATTTTAGCGGCGCGCCGCCCGGGCCCATTTTAGCGGCGCGCCGCCCGGGCCCATTTTAGCGGCGCGCCGCCCGGGCCCATTTTAGCGGCGCGCCGCCCGGGCCCATTTTAGCGGCGCGCCGCCCGGGCCCATTTTAGCGGCGCGCCGCCCGGGCCCATTTTAGCGGCGCGCCGCCCGGGCCCATTTTAGCGGCGCGCCGCCCGGGCCCATTTTAGCGGCGCGCCGCCCGGGCCCATTTTAGCGGCGCGCCGCCCGGGCCCATTTTAGCGGCGCGCCGCCCGGGCCCATTTTAGCGGCGCGCCGCCCGGGCCCATTTTAGCGGCGCGCCGCCCGGGCCCATTTTAGCGGCGCGCCGCCCGGGCCCATTTTAGCGGCGCGCCGCCCGGGCCCATTTTAGCGGCGCGCCGCCCGGGCCCATTTTAGCGGCGCGCCGCCCGGGCCCATTTCTCAGGTGGAGCTACTGAGCAGATGAGGTAAAGGAGCTGGGAACAGGGAGGTATTGCACAATGGTGTGTTGCATCTGTAGCAGTGAGCGTTGAGGAGGAGGTGGGTATTAGGGCTGGCATGCAAGTGAATGCTGGTTCTCTGTGTTTACAGATGGGGATGAGCCTGTTTAAACTAACTCCAGTTGAGAAAGTTTCAGTTACTAGGTTGGTGATATTGTCAGTTCAATATTAAAACCTGCAGAAAAAGCAAAAGGGGACTTTTGCTTCTAGAATCACCACAGCTCTCTTGTCTGCTCTCTGCATGCTTTTGAGATAAAGCTGATTTAAAAAAAACAAAAAACAAAAAACAGCTGCTTCTCTTGCTCTCTTCCTAGTTTCTTGTGCTTTGCCCCTCCCCTTTCCCAGGTGATTTGGTTTGGGCGCTGGGTGGGGCCAAAAGGTATATGAGCCCCAGGCATGGCATCACAGAGCTTCTTCTGCGTGGGCTGCTCTTTGGGGTCAGTGCTTTGTTTTTCTTTCAGTCAGTTGCAGGGTTCTTTAGGCAGGCTGCAGTGTATGGATTTCTAGATTTCTAAGTGCTTGGAATTCACTTAATAGAGGGATGTTTAGTAGAGCCTGCTGGCTCACTGTTTTTTGGGATGATCGCATATGCTCCTGTTTTTGAGCTATATTTTAATCTCTACATGTATAAAACCACTCGTTTTAGTCCTCTGGAGAGTTACACCAGGTTGATTGCGTGCTACATGTGGCTTGGCAGCGTAGGTGCAGTATTACCAAGAGACTGAGGAGGGTTGTATCAGAGTCACATCTTTCATCTGCAAAGGGTAAGTCTGTGATTACCCCTGCCTGGGCTGCTGTGTGTGCATGTCTTTTTGGCATTTGTGGAGCTCAGTTTTTTTTTTTGTGTGTGTGTGTTTGTTCTATGTTTTGTTTTTCTGAGCGGTAAATAGTGTGTGTGCTGAGCGTGGTTGGCAGGAGCAGGCGAGGAGGTGCTCAGGACTGGTAGGTTTGGTTTCTAGGAGTATGCGGCATCCTTCCTGTGCGTTTTGACTGATTGTTGGGCAGGAACATTCCAGCTTGTGTGTCTTAAGTGGTGTAGCTTGTGTAGTGTGTGTTGTGTGGCCCGGGCGGAATTTACTGTGGCGCTGTGAGCGAAGACTCTCAGAGCTGGTGAGCAGCTGAAGTACCGGAGCTGGGAAGAGAGGGGTATTGCAGTAGGTACGCTGTGGCTATGAGGTGCCTCAGAGTGTGCTTTTCTCTTGTCTCTACAGGTGCTTAGTGCAGTCGTGGAGAGGGAAGGGAAATCCTCGTGTCACGAAGCTCTGAGGGAAGGTGAGTGTTGTCACCCTGGTCATCCCTTATCCGAAGCGAAGGGAGGACGCTCAGGTGTTTCCCTCTGAGGGTCCGAGGTGAGGCTGTTTGGGATAGAGGAGCAGTGTGGCAGGTGGTTGCTTGCAAGCACAGTGGTCATTTTGTCCTTTTGTGCTCCCAGGTGGCATGGGTGATGCTGGCCGCTCCTCTCAAGCTTGGACCTAATTTGCAGGAACAGAGGCAAGTGGACTGCTGTTTTGAAAGGATAAAACTAATGATGGGTTCGCTTATGTTGTTGAGGGATGGGTGCTACTGCTGGCAGCTGAATGTTTATCTTCTGCCTGCCTTTCTCCTTTGTTCAGGCTGGAATGCAGTGTGCAGTGAACAGCGCAGGACGTCTCAACCCGAGCTGCCTCTAGAGTGACTCTGGTGCGTGATGAGCAGAGGTAGCTGTTATTTTGGGGGTGTGGTTGTCACTGCAGTTGTTTTCCTACATCCAACAGTAAAATTCCAGTTTGCCTTGTAGAGGTGCTATAAGTGGTTAAAGAGAACAGATGGAAGCATCTGCCATGTGGTGCAGGCAAGCGGCTGAGGTACAGGAGGGGATGAGAGTATGTGGATTTTTTCCTGCGGGTGGAATGGAATTGATTTTGTTGGTGTACAATCTGTTCTGCTCCTAGATTTTTCTTTCAATGTAAGGAAAAGTTTGAGCTATTTCTAGTTAAGAAAGTTCCTGTTACTTGCTGAGTCGTATTGTCCTTCCAATATTCAAAGCTGCAGCAAAAGCATGGGGATTGTTGCTTTTAGAAACACCCCAGTTCTCTTCTTTGCACTCTGCATGCTGTTGAGCTAAAGCAGATTTCAAAAAAAAAAAAATACAGGAAACACACACACACAAAAACAACAAAAAAACCACCATTGGGTGACTTGTTATGAACGCAACGATCATTTAATCCCTTTGTTTTCCCAGGTGGTGTGGATGATACTGGCTGCACTGTTGGAGCTTGGATTCGGAGAGGAAGAGGTGAGCACAATCGTATGTTGCATCAGGAGTGGTCAGCATTGTGGAGAAGGTGGGCATCATGGCTGGCGTGCTAGTGAATGCTGGTACTCTGTTTTTGCAGCTGATGATGAGCCTGGCAATTGACTAAGATGACAATCAGTGCCTGTGTATTTCTTGAGGCGGAGAGAATATACCATCCAGCAATCTGAGAGCTAAGTTGGGTGGGAGGGCACCTGGTATTTGCATATCTGGGGTGGCTAATGGGAGCTGGGAGCCAGAGCAGCATGGAGCCAGCTGGCTGAATAGACTTGGTGCCACGGTGAGGGTGGTTCAGGCTGGGTCATGTTCAGGCTGCTTGTGGCTGGGTCACCAGGCTAATAGAAGAAGCAGCTTGTTCCAGCTTGAGTGCGTGTGCCAGGCAGGACAGTTTCCTTCAGTTTGTCTGTCTTGTAGCATTGCCTCTGCAGTGTCTGTTCTGTGCTTCTCGGGTCTTGATATCCTCCTAGCTTTTTACACTGGACTGACTAGACAGGCGACTTGGTAGCTGTGCTGAAGGGCCTCAATGCTTGTTTTGTCATCATGGCTCTGATCAGAGCACTTCTTGTCTAGCAGTCGCTGCTTGAAGTGCAGATCTGTTTCAGGTCTTGTGCGTCATATTCGGTTTGAGATCGCATCTGTTTCCATCCTCGCTCTTGCAGAAGTCATCTGGGCTGCATCAGGAGCTCTTGCTTGGGAATTGATTTCCTAAGTGTCTTCTTACGGGGTTTTCACTCCCCATCCTTCTGGTCTCTTGTCTTGAAGGCAGGCTTTTTAGGCCTCCATCATCCCAGTTCTGGCAGTTGCTTCCAGTCGCGTGTCGTGACATTTGAGTCTCTCCTTGGGTCTGGTGCAGAGCACCTGTTCTGACTTGCTGTTGCCATAGGGCTTTCATCTGGGCGTTGTTTTTTCTTGTGCCTGGTCTTCTGTGTTTTGTTTGTAATGTGTGTGGCGTGCCTGTGTGTGTATGTGTGTTTTGTCTGGAGCTGTCCTGCCTGGCAGTTAGCGATGATAGCTGACGTGGTAGTCCGTGGGTGTGCTAATACATTGTCCGGACTGTTTTGGCAAAGACATCTGGTCTGCCTCTGGGCACGTAGTGAAGGGCAGCTGTCACAGTCATCTCTGGTGTTTGCCAGATGTGGATGGGGGAGAGTTGAGCTGCTTGCGAGCAGCTGCTCGCATAGCGCTTGAATGGTGTGCTTGAGGAGGTCTGTTGAATCTTGAAAGCTTACAGATATGGGGTTTTGAAATTCTTATTTTTATTTCTTTCCTGTCCCCAGTAGAGTAAACCCTAGGAGGAACCTGTCACAGGAAAGAGCTCCTTCTGGAACTGTTCAGCACTTGGTAGGCAGCTCGGTGACTGGCTTGATCCCCTTTCCAGGTGCTGAGGCAAGGGGGCTGCTGTTTTGAAATGATAACGTTGTAAATGGGGTCCCTTGTGTTGTTGAGGGATGGGTGCTAATGTTGGCAGCTGAATGATTATCTTGTGACTGTGTTTTCCTTCATTCAGGCTGAAAGGCAGTGTGCAGTCCAGGCCGTCATGATATGAGGTGCCTCCGGAGTCAGTGGTGCGTGATGAGCAGAGGTAGCTGTTATTTTTGGGGCGCGGTTGTCACTGCAGTTATTCTCTTACATCCAATAGAGTAAAATTCCAGTTTGCCTTGTAGAGGTGCTATAAGTGGTTAAAGAGAACAGATGGAAGCATCTGCCATGTGGTGCAGGCAAGCGGCTGAGGTACAGGAGGGGATGAGAGTAACTGTCCTAAGGGTGCTGTGGCTTTTGCTGCTGCGGTTGCTTTCTCTCCTGTTTATCAGGTGCCACATACAAGGTGGGCTGAGATAGCCTTTAGAGTAGGAGCAAAGCAGTTAGCTGGAATGCTGCGTGCTTCCTGAGAAAGGTGTTGTAGAGGAAAAAGGTTGTCTGGTGTGGCAGTTCCTGATGGCGGTGGTCTTTGGTAGGCAAAGAGGTGCCTGAAGCCCCCTCCTGTGCAGCCTGAGCACGCCTCGCTGAGGATGAAGCGTGCTTTCCAGCAGTTCCGAAAACTGTGTTGAGGCTGAAATGCTGTATCTGTGTTTGGGTTGGGGTTGCACCTTGTTGAGTGTAGGGATGGGTTTTAAGCTGGTGCAGCGGAGGGCCTGGCCCCAGTGTCCTGTAGTGTCTTTTGACCCATGAGCATAGCCTTTTGGTTTTCCAATAGCCTACTCAAGTAAGTGATTTTTCCTGCGAATGGAATGGAATTGATTTTGTTGGTGTATAATTTGTTGTGCTCCTAGATTTTTCTTTCTACGGAAATAAAAGTTTGAGCTAATTCCAGCTGAAAAAGCCTCAGTTACTTGCTTGGTCATATTGTCCTTTAAATATTAGAAGCTGTAGCAAAAGCATGGGGATTTTTGTTTCTAGAAACACCCCAGTTCTCTTGTCTGCACTCTGCATGCTGTTGAGCTAAGCCTTATAAATAAGTAAATAAACCACAGCTGCTGCTGCTCCTCTTTCTACTTTCTTGTGCTTTGCCCCTCCCCTTTCCCAGGTTATTGGGTTTGGGTGCTGGGTGGGACCAAAAGGTATATGAGCCCCAGGTGTGCCATCAGAGCTCCTTCTGCCTGTGCTGCTCTTTGGGGTAAGTGCTTTGTTTTTCCTTCAGTCAGTTGCAGGGTTGTTTAGGCAGGCTGGAGTCTATGGATTTCTGGATTTCTAAGTGCTTGGAATTCACTTAATAGAGGGATATTGTGTAGAGGCTGCTGGCTCACTTTTTTTTGGGATGGTGGCATACGCTCCTGTTTTTGATCTATATTTTAATCTCTAGATGAATCAACCCACTTGTGTAACTCTCCAAAGGACTAAAACCAGCTTGATTACATGCTACAAGAGGCTTGACTGCGTAGGTGCAGTATTACCAAGAGACTGAGCAGGGTCACCTTTTTCATCTGCAAAGGCTATGTCTGTGATTACCCCTGCCGGGGCTGCTATGCATTCATGGCCTTCTGGCATTTTTGGACTTCAGGGTGTTTTTTTATTTGTCTGGCTCTGGTCTCTGTGTTTGAGTCCTCAGCAAGGAGCTGTACTGTTTGCGTGTCCATTGTGGATGTGACCTTCTCTCTTTGTTTCTTGTAGCCCAGGGCATGGGCACAGAAACTTAAACGAGGCACGAGGGTGAGTGGATGGCAGTTGGGGCCCTGAGTGTGTCGGTGGATTGTGTTAGTCTGCTTCACCTGTCGAGCCGGCTTTGCAAGCGCCTTGCGACAGCAGAGTACGTCTCCTGCCACGTTTCTGAGGCGTGCCAGATGTCAGCGGTTCCAGTTCCTGAAATGCTGGAGGTGCTGAGAGCGCAAGAGGAGCTGGGAGCGTGATGCATCTGCTTGGGATGTTAGGTGAGCGAAGAGGTGGTACTGGGTTGGGGCACGTGGCTCTGGAACTTCTTGGCTGTTGTGGTAGGGGAGGAAAGAAGAGGAGTGGGTATAGACTGTGTTGTGGATTGTCACGTTTGTCTGTTCATTCTCCTTGGTCTAAGCCCCGTGACGTTGGCTCGGCACAGTGAATGGAAGCGCTAAGCCTGGATCAGGAAGGTGAGTGGAGAAAAGTTGGAAAATGGGTATTGTTTTTGGTGTAGCAGTCTATTGGTGCACCTCTAGGTGACTCCTCTTTTGAAGGGATGGAGAAGGTACTGGGAACATCCTAGCTGGCCTCTGTGGTCCACGCTGATGGTGGATTCTGAGCCCTGAGAATTAAGTCGAGGGGCAAATATTGTGTGTTGGGGAGTGGTTGGCAGGGGGAGACGGGGAGTTGTCTAGAGGGTGTCTCTCTGATTTCAGTAGCAGAGCAGGTCAGTTGACTGTTTTGTTTCTGAGGAGGGTGTTTCACTGGAAGAAGTTTGGCTGGTGTGCTGGTGCCTGATGGCACTTTATTTCTGCAGGTGAAGAGGAGCCTTGTTCCTGAAGCAATGTCCTGGCTAGCCTTTGTGTTCCGTGGTGAGGATGGAACCTGCCTCCCAGAATTCCCAAGCTAAGTTGGGAGGTGGGGGGACAAGTGCTGTGTTTGAGTTGGGTTTGTGAATGCACCCATAGGGCGAGGGTCTGTGCTTTTAAGTCATTGCTTTGGATGGGGCCTTTCAGGATTGATCAGGTCAGGCAGAGAGATTATGTGTGGGGAGTTCTGTCACGTACAGCGTGAGTGCGTGCCAGGCAGGGCAGTCCCAGCTTGTCATCTGTGTTCTGTGTTGTCTGTGCTGTACTGTGCTGTTGCTCTTGGTGCTTGGCAGGCCCTGGGAAAGCCATCCTGAGGGTTTTGAGCACTTGACATCATCGGAATATTGCTGATGTTGAACTGGAAGCTGATCACCTCTTGTCTTGCAGTGGGAGCTTAAAGGAATCTCTTTTGTGTGTGTAATTGTTATTTGTATCAAACATTTCTTGATATGATCAACATATGTTACGCGCTCCTCAGGTCTTGATATCCGCATTGCCTTCTTCCACTGTACAGATTAGATGGGCAACTTGGTAGCCACACCAAAGGCCCTAAATGCTTGTTTCATCATCGTAGGGCTGATGCGAGCACTTCTTGTCTTGCAGTCGCTGCTTAAAGTGCAGATCTGTTTCAGGTCTTGTGCATCATATTTGGTTTGAGATCGCATCTGTTTCCATCCTCACTCTTGCAGAAGTCATCTGGGCCACATCAGGAGCTCTTGCTTGGGAATTGATTTCCTAAGTGTCTTCTTACGGGGTTTTCACTCCCCATCCTTCTGGTCTCTTGTCTTGAAGGCAGGCTTTTTAGGCCTCCATCATCCCAGTTCTGGCAGTTGCTTCCAGTCGTGTGTCATGACATTTGAGTCTCTCCTTGGGTCTGGTGCAGCGCACCTGTTCTGACTTGCTGTTGCCATAGGGCTTCCCTCTGGGGGTCACTTTTTTTTCTTGCGTCTTGTGTTGTGTTTTGTTTGTGGCGTTCCCGTTGTGTGTGTGTGTGTTTTGTCTGGAGCTGTCCTGCCTGGCAGTTAGTGATGACAGCTAACGTGGCAGTGCATGGGTGTACTAATACATTGTCCGGACTGTTTTGGCGAAGACATCCGGTCTGCCTCTGGGTGCGTACTGAAGGGCAGCTGTCACAGTCATCTCTGTGGTGTTTGGCAGATGGGGGGGGGGGGGAGAGTTGAGCTGCCTGAGAGCAACTGCTCGCATAGAGCTTAAATGGTGTGCTTGAGGAGGTCTGTTGAATCTTGAAAGCTTACAGATATGGGGTTCTGAAATTCTTATTTTTATTTATTTCCTGTCCCCAGTAGAGTGTAAACCCTAGGAGGAACCTGTCACAGGAAAGAGCTCCTTCTGGAACTGTTCAGCACTCGGTAGGCAGCTCGGTGACTGGCTTGATCTACTTCTGAGGTGCTGAGGTAAGGGGGCTGATGTTTTGAAATTATAATACTGTAAATGGGGTCCCTTGTGTTGTTGAGGGATGGGTGCTAATGTTGGCAGCTGAATGATTATCTTGTGACTGTTTTCATTTGTTAAAGCTGAAACACAGTGTACAACCTGGGACTTGACCAGAGCTGCTTTTGGCAAGGTGAGCGATGAGCAGATGTAGCAGGTACTTCAGTGGTGCAGTTGTCACTGCAGTTACTTAACTACACAAAATACAGTAAAAATCCTGTTTATATTTCAGGGGTGTTGTAGCTGGCTTAAGAGAGCAGATGGAAGCATCTGCCTTGAAGGCAGGTGAGGGGGCACAGGTAAGGGAGCAGATGAGAGTAACTGTCCTAGCTGTGCTGTGGCTTTGGATGCTGCCTTGGCCTATGCTTTCCTTTTTCTTTCACAGGTGTCTCTCACAGGCTGAGTGGGGCCAAGCTGCACTCTGAAGAGCAGCACGAGAAGGGCGGGCTGGTTGTGAGCTGGATTGGAGCAGAATGGCCAAGTAGCACGAGGTGAGTGCGATGGGTATCCATCTTGCTTTGCAGGTGCCATGGCAGGCTCCCCACAGACATGGCTGAGGATTTGAGAAGAGGTTGCAGATCATCAAGGAGGGACACGTGCAGGGGATGGCTTGAAAACGGTATGGCTGCTTTCTCTGCTGTTCATCAGGTGTCACAGGCAATGTGGGCTGTGATATTAGTCTTTAGAATCGGAACAAAGCAGGCGCTGATGGCAGTCTTCTTTGGTAGGCACAGAGGTGCCCGAAGCCCTGTCCTGTTTAGCCTGAGCATGCGTCGCTGAGGATGAAGCTTGCTTTCCAGCAGTTCCCAAAACTGTGTTGAAGCTGAAATGCTGTGTCTGTGTTTGGGTTGGGGTTGCACCTTGGTGAGTGTAGGGATGGGTTTTAAGTCGGTGCAGCGGAGGGCCTGGCCCCAGTGTCCTGTAGTGTGTTTTGACCCATCAGCATAGCCTTTTGGTTTTCAGATAGCCTACTCAAGTAAGTGATTTTTCCTGCGAGTGGAATGGAATTGATTTTGTTGGTGTATAATCTGTTCTGCTCCTACATTTTTCTTTCAATGTAAATAAACGTTTGAGCTAATTCCAGCTGAAAAAGTTCCAGTTACATGCCTGCTCATATTGTCCTTTTAATATTCAAAGCTGCAGCAAAAGCATGGGGATTTTTGTTTCTAGAAACACTCCAGTTCTCCTGTCTGCACTCTGCATGCTGTTGAGCTAAGCCCTATAAAGAAGTTAATAAAAGCACTGCTGCTGCTCCTCCTCTTTCTGCTTTTTTTGTGCTTTCCCACTGCACTTTTCCAGGTGATTGGCTTCTGGTTCCAGGTGGGACCTAATGGTAACTGAGTTGCAGGTATGCCATCAGAGAGCTCCTTCTGCCTGGGCTGCTCTTTGGGGTAAGTGCTTTGTTTTTCCTTCAGTCGTTTGCAGGGTTCTTTAGGTGGGTCAGAGTCTATGGACTGATGTGTTTTCAAGTAGAAACCGGTATGCCCATCTTTTTGAGGTGGTAACTGGTAGGATCTGTCATAGTAAAGCAATCTAGTAGTAGGTGCCTGTATTGCATGCAGCTCTTCCTCAGGTGAGTAATTATTATAGCAGTTTTACGGATAGTATGGTGATGTTCCTTTGTGTGTTTGCTTTGTGGTTCTGGTTCCCTTATGAATTTTGCATAATTATGGGGCTTTCTGTGAGACTTTGCCTCTATGTCAAATATTATCAAAGTCACAACCTTGCTGTTAAAGTGATGGAGCAGGGTTTAGGAGAAATGTAACATCGAAGCTCCTTATGTGAGCATGTATCTGAAAATGGCAGCAGTGGGCATGTAAGGGGTAGTCTGTTTCAGGGGTAGGGTTGCTTTATTATATTTCTGGAGCTTTTGCCTGTGTTTTTTCTGTCTAGTGCCTAGAGAGTGATCAGGCTCACCTTTTTCATCTCTAAAGAATACGTCTGTTTGGGCCCATTTTAGCGCGGCGCCGCCCGGGCCCATTTTAGCGCGGCGCCGCCCGGGCCCATTTTAGCGCGGCGCCGCCCGGGCCCATTTTAGCGCGGCGCCGCCCGGGCCCATTTTAGCGCGGCGCCGCCCGGGCCCATTTTAGCGCGGCGCCGCCCGGGCCCATTTTAGCGCGGCGCCGCCCGGGCCCATTTTAGCGCGGCGCCGCCCGGGCCCATTTTAGCGCGGCGCCGCCCGGGCCCATTTTAGCGCGGCGCCGCCCGGGCCCATTTTAGCGCGGCGCCGCCCGGGCCCATTTTAGCGCGGCGCCGCCCGGGCCCATTTTAGCGCGGCGCCGCCCGGGCCCATTTTAGCGCGGCGCCGCCCGGGCCCATTTTAGCGCGGCGCCGCCCGGGCCCATTTTAGCGCGGCGCCGCCCGGGCCCATTTTAGCGCGGCGCCGCCCGGGCCCATTTTAGCGCGGCGCCGCCCGGGCCCATTTTAGCGCGGCGCCGCCCGGGCCCATTTTAGCGCGGCGCCGCCCGGGCCCATTTTAGCGCGGCGCCGCCCGGGCCCATTTTAGCGCGGCGCCGCCCGGGCCCATTTTAGCGCGGCGCCGCCCGGGCCCATTTTAGCGCCGCGCCGCCCGGGCCCATTTTAGCGCCGCGCCGCCCGGGCCCATTTTAGCGCCGCGCCGCCCGGGCCCATTTTAGCGCCGCGCCGCCCGGGCCCATTTTAGCGCCGCGCCGCCCGGGCCCATTTTAGCGCCGCGCCGCCCGGGCCCATTTCTCAGGTGGAGCTACTGAGCAGATGAGGTAAAGGAGCTGGGAACAGGGAGGTATTGCACAATGGTACGTTGCATCTGTAGTAGCGAGCGTTGTGGAGGAGGTGGGTATTAGGGCTGGCATGCAAGTGAATGCTGGTTCTCTGTGTTTACAGATGGGGATGAGCCTGTTTAAGCTAACTCCAGTTGAGAAAGTTTCAGTTACTTGCTTGGTGATATTGTCAATTCAATAATAAAACATGCAGAAAAAGCAAAAGGGGACTTTTGCTTGTAGAATCACCACAGCTCTCTTGTCTGCTCTCTGCATGCTTTTGAGATAAAGCTGATTTAAAAAAGAAAAAAACAAAAACATCCCAGCTGCTTTTCTTGCTCTCTTCCTAGTTTCTTGTGCTTTGCCCCTCCCCTTTCCCAGGTGATTTGGTTTGGGTGCTGGGTGGGGCCAAAAGGTATATGAGCCCCAGGCATTCTATCAGAGAGCTCCTTCAGCCTGGGCTGCTCTTTGCGGTAAGTGCTTTGTTTTTCTTTCAGTCAGTTGCAGGGTTCTTTAGGCAGGCTGGAGTCTATGGATTTCTGGATTTCTACGTGCTTGGAATTCACTTAATAGAGGGATATTTAGTAGAGGCTGCTGGCTCACTGTTTTTTGGGATGGTCACATATGCTCCTGTTTTTGAGCTATATTTTAATCTCTACATGTATAAAACCACTCGTTTTAGTCCTCTGGAGAGTTACACCAGCTTGATTGCATGCTACATGTGGCTTGGCAGCGTAGGTGCAGTATTACCAAGAGACTGAGCAGGGTTGTATCAGTCATCTCTTTCATCTGCAAAGGGTAAGTCTGTGACTACCCCTGCCAGGGCTGCTGTGTGTGCATGTCTTTTTGACATTTGTGGAGCTCAGTTGTTTTTTTTTGTGTGTGTGTGTGTTTATTCTATCTTTTTGTTTTTCTGTGCGGTAAATAGTGTGTGTGCTGAGTGTGGTTGGCAGGAGGAGGTGGGGAGCTGCTCAGGACTGGTAGGTTTGGTTTCTAGGAGTGTGCGGCATCCTTCCTGTGTGTTGCGACTGGTTATTGGGCGGGAACATTCCAGCTTGTGTGTCTTAAGCAATGTAGCTTGTGTAGTGTGTGTTGTGTGGCCTGGGCGGAGTTTACTGTGGCACTGTGAGCGTAGAATCTCAGTTAGAGCTGGTGAGCAGCTGAAGTACCGGAGCTGGGAAGAGAGGGGTATTGCAGTAGGTACGCTGTGGCTGTGAGGTACCTCAGAGAGTGCTTTTCTCTTGCCTCTACAAGTGCTTAGTGCAGTAGTGGAGAGGGAAGGGAAATCCTCATGTCACGAAGCTCTGAGGGAAGGTGAGTGTTGTCAGCCTGGTCATCCCTTATCCGAAGCGAAGGGAGGACGCTCAGGTGTTTCCCTCTGAGGGTCCGAGGTGAGGCTGTTTGGGATAGAGGAGCAGTGTGGCAGGTGGTTGCTTGCAAGCACAGTGGTCATTTTGTCCTTTTGTGCTCCCAGGTGGCATGGGTGATGCTGGCCGCTCCTCTCAAGCTTGGACCTAATTTGCAGGAACAGAGGCAAGTGGACTGCTGTTTTGAAAGGATAAAACTAATGATGGGTTCGCTTATGTTGTTGAGGGATGGGTGCTACTGCTGGCAGCTGAATGTTTATTTTCTGCCTGTGTTTTTCCTTTGTTCAGGCTGGAATGCAGTGTGCAGTGCGGGATGTCTCAACCAGCTGCCTCTGGAGTGACTCTGGTGCGTGATGAGCAGAGGTAGCTGTTAATTTTGGGGGTGCGGTTGTCACTGCAGTTATTTTCCTACATCCAACAGAGTAAAATTCCAGTTTGCCTTGTAGAGGTGCTATAAGTGGGTAAAGAGAACAGATGGAAGCATCTGCCATGTGGTGCAGGCAAGCGGCTGAGGTACAGGAGGGGATGAGAGTATGTGATTTTTCCTGCGGGTGGAATGGAATTGATTGTTTTGGTGTATAGTCTGTTTTGCTCCTAGATCGTTCATTCATTGTAAATAAAATTTTGAGCCAATTCCAGTTAAGAAAGTTCCTGTTACTTGCTGAGTCGTATTGTCCTTCCAATACTCAAAGCTGCAGCAAAAGCATGGGGATCGTTGCTTTTAGAAACACCCCAGTTCTCTTGTCTGCACTCTGCATGCTGTTGAGGTAAAGCAGATTTCAAAAAAAAAAAAACAAACAAAAAAAAACAGGAAACACATATACAAAAAACAAGAACAACAAAGAAAAACCACCATTGGGTGACTTGTTGTGAACACAATGATCATTTAATCCCTTTGTTTTCCCAGGTGGTGTGGATGGTACTGGCTGCACTGTTGGAGCTTGGATTCGGAGAGGAAGAGGTGAGCACAATCGTATGTTGCATCAGGAGTGGTCAGCATTGTGGAGAGGGTGGGCATCATGGCTGGCGTCCTAGTGAATGCTGGTACTCTGTTTTTGCAGCTGATGATGAGCCTGGCAATTGACTAAGATGACAATCAGTGCCTGTGTATTTCTTGAGGCGGAGGGAATTTACCATCCAGCAATCTGAGAGCTAAGTTGGGGGGCACCTGGTATTTGCATATCTGGGGTGGCTAATGGGAGCTGGGAGCCAGAGCAGCACGGAGCCAGCTGGCTGAATAGACTTGGTGCCACGGTGAGGGTGGTTCAGGCTGGGTCATGTTCAGGCTGCTTGTGGCTGGGTCACCAGGCTAATAGAAGAAGAGGGATTATTTTGTAGCGTGAGTGCGTGCGCCAGGCAGGACAGTTTCCTTCTGTTCATCTGTCTTGTAGTGTTGCTTCTGCAGTGTCTGTTCTGTGCTTCTCGGGTCTTGATATTCTCATTGCCTTCTTCCACTGGACAGACAAGATGGGCAACTTGGTAGATGCACCAAAGGTCCTAAATGCTTGTTTTGTCATCATGGCTCTGATCAGAGCACTTCTTGTCTAGCAGTCGCTGCTTAAAGTGCAGATCTGTTTCAGGTCTTGTGCATCATAATCGGTTTGAGATTGCATCTGTTTCCATCCTTGCTCTCCCAGAAGTCATCTGGGCCGCATCAGGAGCTCTTGCTTGGGAATTGATTTCCTAAGTGTCTTCTTACGGGGTTTTCACTCCCCATCCTTCTGGTCTCTTGTCTTGAAGGCAGGCTTTTTAGGCCTCCATCATCCCAGTTCTGGCAGTTGCTTCCAGTCGCGTGTCGTGACATTTGAGTCTCTCCTTGGGTCTGGTGCAGAGCACCTGTTCTGACTTGCTGTTGCCATAGGGCTTTCCTCTGGGGGTCACTTCTTCTTGCACCTTGTGTTCTGTGTTTTTTTTGTAGTGTTTGTGGCGTGCCTGTGTGTGTATGTGTTTGGTCTGGAGCTGTCCTGCCTGGCAGTTAGTGATGACAGCTGACGTGGCAGTCCATGGGTGTACTAATACATTGTCCGGACTGTGTTGGCAAAGACATCCGGTCTGCCTCTGGGCACGTACTGAAGGGCAGCTGGCACAGTCCTCTCTGTGGTGTTTGGCAGATGTGGATTTGGGAGAGTTGAGCTGCTTGCGAGCAGCTTCTTGCCTAGTGCTTGAATAGTGCTGGAGGAGAGGTCTGTTTTTGAGTCGTCAAATCTTGCAGAGGTGGACTGTTTTTTTCTTTATTTTTTATTTTTTTGCAAGCCTTAGATAAACCTCAGGAGGGAGCAGCCAAAGGAAAGAACACCTTCCGGATTTGTCAAGCTCTCATTTGGCAGCTCAGTGACTGGCTTGGTCTACTTCTGAGGTGCTGAGGCAAGTTGTCCGCTGTTTTTGAAACGATAATGTTGTAAACGGGGTCCCTCGTGTTGTTGAGGGATGGGTACTAATGCTGGCAGCTGAATGATTGTCTTGTGACTGTTTTCATTTGATAAAGCTGAAACACAGCGTACAACGTGGGATGTCACACCCAGAGCTGCCTCTGGCAAGGTGAGTGAGGAACAGATGTAGCAGTTGTTGTGTCGCAGGTCTCACTGTTACCCTAAGCATCCCCTCTTTGTCTTTTAGAGGTGGTGTAGCTGTTTGAAGAGGGTAGATGGAAAAATCTGCCTCAGGGACAGGTAAGCAGGCAGAGGTAAGGCAGCAGATGAGAGTAACTGTCCTAGCTGTGCTGTGGCTTTGGATGCTGCCTTGGCCTATGCTTTTCTTTTCCTTTCACAGGTGCCTCGCACAGGCTCGAAGGAGCAAACTGCACTCTGAAGAGCTGTGTAAGAAGAGGGGCTGGTCATGAGCTGGGTTGGAGCAGAACGGCCAAGTAGCACAGGCTGACTATGAAAGGTGTTCGTCTTGCTTTGCGGGATCCGTGGCAGGCTCTCTATGGAAGTGGCTGAGGATTTGACGTAAGGCCAGAGAGCGACAAGGAGCGGCACGTGCAGGGATGGTTTCCAAGCGCTGTGGTGGCTTTCTCTTCTTCCCATGGGGGGCAGGCAAGCGGCTGAGGTACAGGAGGGGATGAGAGTAACTGTCCCAAGAGTGCTGTGGCTTTTGCTGCTGCGGTTGCTTTCTCTCCTGTTTATCAGGTGCCACATACAAGGTGGGCTGAGATAGCCTTTAGAGTAGGAGGAAAGATAGGTCGCTGGCATGCTGTGTGGTTCCTGAGAAAGGTGTTGTGTAGGGAAAAAGGTTGTCTGGCGTGGGAGTTCCTGATGGCGGTGGTCTTTGGTAGGCAAAGAGGTGCCTGAAGCCCTGTCCTGTTTAGCCTGAGCACGTCTCGCTGAGGATGAAGCCTGCTTTCCAGCAGTTCCCAAAACTGTGTTGAGGCCGAAATGCTGTGTCTGTGTTTGGGTTGGGGTTGCACCTTAATGAGTGTAGGGATGGGTTTTAAGGGGGTGTGGCGGAGAGCCTGGCCCCAGTGTCCTGTAGTGTGTTTTGACCCATCAGCATAGCCTTTTGGTTTTCAGATAGCCTACTCAAGTAAGTGATTTTTCCTGCGAGTGGAATGGAATTGATTTTGTTGGTGTATAATCTGTTCTGCTCCTACATTTTTCTTTCAATGTAAATAAACGTTTGAGGTAATTCCAGCTGAAAAAGCCTCAGTTACTTGCCTGGTCATATTGTCCTTTTAATATTCAAAGCTGCAGCAAAAGCATGGGGATTTTTGTTTCTAGAAACACCCCAGTTCTCTTGTCTGCACTCTGCATGCTGTTGAGCTAAGCCTTATAAATAAGTAAATAAACCACAGCTGCTGCTTCTCCTGCTCTCTTCCTACTTACTTGAGCTTTGTCCCTCCCCTTTCCCAGGTGATTGGGTTTGGGTGCTGGGCGGGGCCAAAAGGTATATGAGCCCCAGGCATGCCATCAGAGAGCTCCTTCTGCCTGTGCTGCTCTTTGGGGTAAGTGCTTTGTTTTTCTTTCAGTCAGTTGCAGGGTTGTTTAGGCAGGCTGGAGTCTATGGATTTCTAGATTTCTACGTGCTTGGAATTCACTTAATAGAGGGATATTGTGTAGAGGCTGGTGGCTCACATTTTTTTGTGATGGTGGGATACTCTTCTGTTTTTGAGCTATATTTCAGTCTCTAGATGTATAAACCCACTTGTGTAATTCTCCAGAGGACTAAAGCCAGCTCGATTGCATGGTACATGTGGCTTGACTGCGTAGGTGCAGGATTACCAAGAGACTGAGCAGGGTCACCTTTTTCCTCTGCAAAGGGTAAGTCTGTGATTACCCCTGCCGGAGCTGCTATGCATTCATGCCATTTTGGCATTTGTGGACTTCAGGGTGTTTTTTATTTGTCTGTCTCTGGTCTCTGTTTGAGTCCTCAGCAAGGAGCTGTACTGTTTGCGTGTCCATTGTGGATGTGACCTTCTCTCTTTGTTTTTTGTAGCCCAGGGCATAGGCATGGAAACTTGAACGAAGCATCAGGGTGAGTGGACAGCAGTGGGGACCCTGAGTTGTTTGGTGGACTGTGTTAGTCTGCTTCACCTGTCGGGCCGGCTTTGCAAGCGCCTTGCGACAGCAGAGTACGTCTCCTGCCACGTTTCTGAAGCGTGCCAGACGTCAGCGGTTCCAGTTCCTGAAATGCTGGAGGTGCTGAGAGCGCAAGAGGAGCTGGGAGCGTGGTGCATCTACTTGGGATGTTAGGTGAGTGAAGAGGTGGTACTGGGTTGGGGCACGTGGCTCTGGGACTTCTTGGCTGTTGTGGTACGGGAGGAAAGAAGAGGAGTGGGTATAGACTGTGTTGTGGATTGTCACGTTTGTCTGTTCTTTCTCCTTGGTCTAAGCCCCGTGACGTTGGCTCGGCACAGTGAATGGAAGCGCTAAGCCTGGATCAGGAAGGTGAGTGGAGAAAAGTTGGAAAACGGGTATTGTTTTTGGTGTAGCAGTCTATTGGTGCACCTCTAGGTGACTCCTCTTTTGAAGGGATGGAGGAGGTACTGGGAAAATCCTAGCTGGCTTCTGTGGACCATGTTGATGGTGGATTCTTAGCCCTGAGAATTAAGTCGAGGGGCAAATACTGTGTGTTGGGGAATGGTTGGCAGGGGGAGGCAGGGAGTTTTCTAGAGGGTGTCTATCTAATTTCAGTAGCAGAGCAGGTCAGCTGACTACTGTTTTGTTTCTGAGGAGGGTGTTTCACTGGAAGAAATTTGGCTGGTGTGCTGGTGCCTGATGGCACTTTATTTCTGCAGGTGAAGAGGAGCCTTGTTCCTGAAGCAATGTCCTGGCTAGCCTTTGTGTTCCGTGGTGAGGATGGAACCTGCCTCCCAGCAATCCCAAGCTAAGTTTGGGGGCAAGTGCTATGTTTGAGTTGGGGTTGTGAATGCACCCATAGGGCGAGGGTCTGTGCTTTTAAGTCATTGCTTTGGATGGGGCCTTTCAGGATTGATCAGGTCAGGCAGAGAGATTATGTGTGGGGAGTTCTGTCACATACAGTGTGAGCACGTGCCAGGCAGGGCAGTCCCAGCTTGTCATCTGTGTTCTGTGTTGTCTGTGCTGTACTGTGCTGTTGCTCTTGGTGCTTGGCAGGCCCTGGGGAAGCCATCCTGAGGGTATTGAACACTTGACCTCCTTGGAATAATGCTGCTGTTGAACTGGGAGCTGAGCAATGCTTGTGTTGCAGTGGGAGCTTAAGGGGATCACTTCTACTATGTGATTAATAGTTCTTTGTATCAAACATTTCCTGATATGATCATCATATGTTACGTGCTCCTCAGGTCTTGATATTCTCATTGCCTTCTTCCACTGGACAGACAAGATGGGCAACTTGGTAGATGCACCAAAGGTCCTAAATGCTTGTTTCGTCGTCGTAGGGCTGATGCGAGCACTTCTTGTCTTGCAGTCGCTGCTTGAAGTGCAGATCTGTTTCAAGTCTTGTGCATCATATTCGGTTTGAGATTGCATCTGTTTCCATCCTCACTCTTGCAGAATCATCTGGGATGCATCAGGAGCTCCTGCTTGGGAATTGATTTCCTAAGTTTCTTCTTACGGGGTTTTCACTCCCCATCCTTCTGGTCTCTTGTCTTGAAGGCAGGCTTTTTAGGCCTCCATCATCCCAGTTCTGGCAGTTGCTTCCAGTCGCGTGTCGTGACATTTGAGTCTCTCCTTGGGTCTGGTGCAGAGCACCTGTTCTGACTTGCTGTTGCCATAGGGCTTTCCTCTGGGGGTCACTTTTTTTCTTGCGTCTTGTGTTGTGTGTTTTGTTTGTAGTGTTTGTGCCGTGCCTGTGTGTGTGTGTTTGGTCTGGAGCTGTCCTGCCTGGCAGTTAGTGATGACAGCTGACGTGGTAGTCCATGGGTGTACTAATACATTGTCCGGACTGTGTTGGCAAAGACATCCGGTCTGCCTCTGGGCACGTACTGAAGGGCAGCTGGCACATTCATCTGTGGTGTTTGGCAGATGTGGATGGGGGAGAGTTGAGCTGCTTGAGAGCAACTGCTCGCATAAAGCTTGAACGGTGTGCTTGAGGAGGTCTGTTGAATCTTGAAAGCTTACAGATATGGGGTTTTGAAATTCTTATTTTTCTTTCCCATCCTCCATTGAGTGTAAACCCTAGGAGGAACGGCTCACAGGAAAGAGCTCCTTCTGGAACTGTTCAGCACTTGGTAGGCAGCTCGGTGACTGGCTTGATCCCCTTTCCAGGTGCTGAGGCAAGGGGGCTGCTCTTTTGAAATGATAATATTGTAAATGGGGTCCCTTGTGTTGTTGAGGGATGAGTGCTAATGTTGACAGCTGAATGATTATCTTGTGACTGTGTTTTCCTTTGTTAAAGCTGAAACACCGTGTACAACATGGGACTTGACCAGAGCTGCTTTTGGAAGGTGAGCGATGAACAGATGTAGGAGCACTTTAGTGGTGCAATTGTCACTGCAGTTACTTAACTACAAAAAATACAGTAAAAATCCTGTTTAAATTTCAGGGGTGTTTTAGCTGGCCTAAGAGAGCAAATGGAAGCATCTGCCTCGAGGGCAGGTGAGGGGGCAGAGGTAAGGGAGCAGATGAGAGTAACTGTCCTAGCTGTGCTGTGGCTTTGGATGCTGCCTTGGCCTATGCTTTTCTTTTCCTTTCACAGGTGCCTCGCACAGGCTCAGAGGGGCCAAGCTGCACTCTGAAGAGCAGTATGAGAAGGGCGGGCTGGTTTTGAGCTGGATTGGAGCAGAATGGCCAAGTAGCACGAGGTGAGTGCGAAGGGTATCCATCTTGCTTTGCAGGTGCCCTTGCAGGCTCCCACAGAAGTGGTTGAGGATTGGAGAAGAGGTTGCAGATCATCAAGGAGGGACACGTGCAGGGATGGCTTGAAAATGGTATGGCTGCTTTTTCTGCTGTTTATCAGGTGTCACAGGCAATGTGGGCTGTGATGTTAGTCCTTAGAATCGGAACAAAGCAGGTGCTGATGGCGGTCTTCTTTGGTAGGCAAAGAGGTGCCTGAAGCCCTGTCCTGTTTAGCCTGAGCATGCGTCGCTGAGGATGAAGCTTGCTTTCCAGCAGTTTTCAAAACTGTGTTGAAGCTGAAATGCTGTGTCTGTGTTTGGGTTGGGGTTGCACCTTGGTGAGTGTAGGGATGGGTTTTAAGTCGGTGCAGCGGAGGGCCTGGCCCCAGTGTCCTGTAGTGTGTTTTGACCCATCAGCATAGCCTTTTGGTTTTCAGATTGCCTACTGAAGTAAGTGATTCTTCCTGCAAGTGGAATGGAATTGTTTTTTTTTTTTTTGGCGTGTAACCTGTTCTGCGCCTACATTTTTCTTTCAATGTAAATAAGCTTTTTCAGCTGGAATTAGCTCAAACGTTTCAGTTACTTGCTTGGTTGTATTGTCCTTTCAATATTCAAAGCTGCAGCAAAAGCATGGGGATTTTTGTTTCTAGAAACATCGCAGTTCTCCTGTCTGCACTCTGCATGCTGTTGAACTAAGCCCTATAAAGAAGTTAATAAAAGCACTGCTGCTGCTCCTCCTCTTTCTGCTTTTTTTGTGCTTTCCCACTGCACTTTTCCAGGTGATTGGCTTCTGGTTCCAGGTGGGACCTAATGGTAACTGAGTTGCAGGTATGCCATCAGAGAGCTCCTTCTGCCTGGGCTGCACTTTTGGGTAAGTGCTTTGTTTTTCCTTCAGTCGTTTGCAGGGTTCTTTAGGTGGGTCAGAGTCTATGGACTGATGCGTTTTCAAGTAGAAACCGGTATGCCCATCTTTTTGAGGTGGTAACTGGTAGGATCTGTCATAGTAAAGCAATCTAGTAGTAGGTGCCTGTATTGCATGCAGCTCTTCCTCAGGTGAGTGATTATTATAGCAGTTTTACGGATAGTATGGTGATGTTCCTTTGTGTGTTTGCTTTGTGGTTCTGGGTCCCTTATGATTTTTGCAGAATTACGGGACTTTCTGTGAGACTTTGCCTGTATGTCAAATCTTATCAAAGTCAAAACCTTGCTGTTAAAGTGATGCAGCAGGGTTTAGGAGAAATGTAACATCGAAGCTCCCTATGTGAGCATGTATCTGAAAATGGCAGCAGTGGGCATGTAAGGGGTAGTCTGTTTCAGGGGTAGGGTTGCTTTATTATATTTCTGGAGCTTTTGCCTGTGTTTTTTCTGTCTAGTGCCTAGAGAGTGATCAGGCTCACCTTTTTCATCTCTAAAGAATACGTCTGTTTGGGCCCATTTTAGCGCGGCGCCGCCCGGGCCCATTTTAGCGCGGCGCCGCCCGGGCCCATTTTAGCGCGGCGCCGCCCGGGCCCATTTTAGCGCGGCGCCGCCCGGGCCCATTTTAGCGCGGCGCCGCCCGGGCCCATTTTAGCGCGGCGCCGCCCGGGCCCATTTTAGCGCGGCGCCGCCCGGGCCCATTTTAGCGCGGCGCCGCCCGGGCCCATTTTAGCGCGGCGCCGCCCGGGCCCATTTTAGCGCGGCGCCGCCCGGGCCCATTTTAGCGCGGCGCCGCCCGGGCCCATTTTAGCGCGGCGCCGCCCGGGCCCATTTTAGCGCGGCGCCGCCCGGGCCCATTTTAGCGCGGCGCCGCCCGGGCCCATTTTAGCGCGGCGCCGCCCGGGCCCATTTTAGCGCCGCGCCGCCCGGGCCCATTTTAGCGCGGCGCCGCCCGGGCCCATTTTAGCGCCGCGCCGCCCGGGCCCATTTTAGCGCCGCGCCGCCCGGGCCCATTTTAGCGCCGCGCCGCCCGGGCCCATTTTAGCGCCGCGCCGCCCGGGCCCATTTTAGCGCGGCGCCGCCCGGGCCCATTTTAGCGCCGCGCCGCCCGGGCCCATTTTTTTTCAGGTGGAGCTACTGAGCAGATGAGGTAAAGGAGCTGGGAACAGGGAGGTATTGCACAATGGTATGTTGCATCTGTAGTAGTGAGCGTTGAGGAGGAGGTGGGTATTAGTGCTTGCATGCAAATGAATGCTGGTTCTCTGTGTTTACAGATGGGGGTGAGCCTGTTTAAACTAATTCCAGTTCAAAAAGTTTCAGTTACTTGCTTGGTGATATTGTCAATTAAATAATAAAACCTGCAGAAAAAGCAAAAGGGGACTTTTGCTTGAAGAATCACCACAGCTCTCTTGTCTGCTCTCTGTATGCTTTTGAGAAAAAGCTGATTTAATAAAAAACAAAACAAAACAAAAAAAAAAAACAGCTGCTTCTCTTGCTCTCTTCCTAGTTTCTTGTGCTTTGCCCCTCCCCTTTCCCAGGTGATTTGGTTTGGGTGCTGGGTGGGACCAAAAGGTATATGAGCCCCAGGCATGGCATCACAGAGCTTCTTCTGCGTGGGCTGCTCTTTGGGGTCAGTGCTTTGTTTTTCTTTCAGTCAGTTGCAGGGTTCTTTAGGCAGGCTGGAGTCTATGGATTTCTAGTTTTCTAAGTGCTTGGAATTCACTTAATAGAGTGATGTTTAGTAGAGGCTGCTGGCTCACTGTTTTTTGGGATGGTCGCATATGCTCCTGTTTTTGAGCTATATTTTCATCTCTAGATGTATAAAACCACTCGTTTTAGTTCTCTGGAGAGTTACACCAGCTTGATTGCATACTACATGTGGCTTAGCAGTGTAGGTGCAGTATTACCAAGAGACTGAGCAGGGTTGTATCAGTCATCTCTTTCATCTGCAAAGGGTCACTCTGTGATTACCCCTGCCTGGGCTGCTTTGTATGCGTGTCTTTTTGGCATTTGTGGAGCTCAGTTTTTTTGTGTGTGTGTGTTTGTTCTAACTTTTGTTTTTCTGTGCGGTAAATAGTGTGTGTGCTGAGTGTGGTTGGCAGGAGGAGGTGGGGAGCTGCTCAGGACTGGTAGGTTTGGTTTCTAGGAGTATGCGGCATCCTTCCTGTGCGTTTTGACTGATTGTTGGGCAGGAACATTCCAGCTGGTGTGTCTTAAGCAATGTAGCTTGTGTAGTGTGTGTTGTGTGGCCTGGGTGGAGTTTACTGTGGCGCTGTGAGCGAAGACTCTCAGTTAGTGCTGGTGAGCAGCTAAAGTAACAGAGCTGGGAAGAGAGAGGTATTGCAGCAGGTACGCTGTGGCTGTGAGGTACCTCAGAGTGTGCTTTTCTCTTGTCTCTGCAAGTGCTTAGTGCAGTAGTGGAGAGGGAAGGGAAATCCTCGTGTCACGGAGCAGTGAGGGAAGGTGATTGTTGTCAGCCTGGTCATCCCTTACCCGAAGTAAAGGGAGGACGCTCAGGTGTTTCCCTCTGAGGGTCCGAGGTGAGGCTGTTAGGGATAGAGGAGCAGTGTGGCAGGTGGTTGCTTGCAAGCACAGTGGTCATTTTGTCCTTTTGCGCTCCCAGGTGGCGTGGGTGATGCTGGCTGCTCCTTTCAAGCTTGGACCTAATTTGCAGGAACAGAGGCAAGTGGACTGCTGTTTTTAAAGGATAAAACTAAAGATGGGGTTGCTTATGTTGTTGAGGGATGGGTGCTACTGCTGGCAGCTGAATGTTTATCTTCTGCCTGTGTTTTTCCTTTGTTCAGGCTGAAATGCAGTGTGCAGTGCAGGATGTCTCAACCAGCTGCCTCTGGAGTGACTCTGGTGTGTGATGAGCAGAGGTAGCTGTTAATTTTGGGGGTGCGGTTGTCACTGCAGTTATTTTCCTACATCCAACAGAGTAAAATTCCAGTTTGCCTTGTAGAGGTGCTATAAGTGGGTAAAGAGAACAGATGGAAGCATCTGCCATGTGGTGCAGGCAAGCGGCTGAGGTACAGGAGGGGATGAGAGTATGTGATTTTTCCTGCGGGTGGAATGGAATTGATTGTTTTGGTGTACAATCTGTTTTGCTCCCAGACTTTTCTTTCAATGTAAAGAAATGTTTGAGCTAATTCCAGTTAAGAAAGTTCCAGTTACTTGCTGGGCTGTATTGTCCTTCCAATATTCAAAGCTGCAGCAAAAGCATGGGGATTGTTGCTTTTAGAAACACCCCAGTTTTCTTGTTTGCACTCTGCATTCTGTTGAGTTAAAGCAGATTTCAAAAAAAACCCCAAAAAATACAGGAAACACACACACAAAAAACAACAAAAAAAAACCACCATTGGGTGACTTGTTGTGAACGCAACGATCATTTAATCCCTTTGTTTTCCCAGGTGGTGTGGATGATACTGGCTGCACTGTTGGAGCTTGGATTCGGAGAGGAAGAGGTGAGCACAATGGTATGTTGCATGAGTAGTAGTCAGCATTGTGGAGAAGGTGGGCATCATGGCCGGCGTCCTAGTGAATGCTGGTACTCTGTTTTTGCAGCTGTTGATGAGCCTGGCAATTGACTAAGATGACAATCAGTGCCTGTGCATTTCTTGAGGCGGAGGGAATTTACCATCCAGCAATCTGAGAGCTAAGTTGGGGGGCACCTGGTATTTGCATATCTGGGGTGGCTAATGGGAGCTGGGAGCCAGAGCAGCACGGAGCCAGCTGGCTGAATAGACTTGGTGCCACGGTGAGGGTGGCTCAGGCTGGGTCATGTTCCGGCTGCTTGTGGCTGGGTCACCAGGCTAATAGAAGAAGCGGGATTATTTTGTAGTGTGAGTGCATGTGCCAGGCAGGACAGTTTCCTTCAGTTTGTCTTGTGGTGTTGCTTCTGCAGCGTCTGTTCTGTGCTTCTTGGGTCTTGATATCCTCCTAGCTTTTTAAACTAGACTGACTAGACAGGCGACTTGGTAGCTGTGCTGAAGGGTCTCAATGCTTGTTTTGTCATCATGGCTCTGATCTGAGCACTTCTTGTCTAGCAGTCGCTGCTTGAAGTGCAGATCTGTTTCAGGTCTTGTGCATCATAATCGGTTTGAGATCGCATCTGTTTCCATCCTCGCTCTTGCAGAAGTCATCTGGGCCGCATCAGGAGCTCTTGCTTGGGAATTGATTTCCTAAGTGTCTTCTTACGGGGTTTTCACTCCCCACCCTTCTGGTCTCTTGTCTTGAAGGCAGGCTTTTTAGGCCTCCATCATCCCAGTTCTGGCAGTTGCTTCCAGTCGCGTGTCGTGACATTTGAGTCTCTCCTTGGGTCTGGTGCAGAGCACCTGTTCTGACTTGCTGTTGCCATAGGGCTTTCCTCTGGGGGTCACTTTTTCTTGCGCCTTGTGTTCTGTGTTTTGTTTGTAATGTTTGTGCCGTGCCTGTGTGTGTGTGTTTTGTCTGGAGCTGTCCTGCCTGGCAGTTAGTGATGACAGCTGACGTGGCAGTGCATGGGTGTACTAATACATTGTCCGGACTGTGTTGGCGAAGACATCCGGTCTGCCTCTGGGCATGTACTGAAGGGCAGCTGGCACAGTATATCTGTTTGCGAGCAACTGCTCACTTACCTCTATTCATGTAATTGTAAACTTTAATTGCAATCCCATTTGGGACCCAGTCATGTATTACAACTGGGGGCTCGTCTGAGAGGGCTTTGGTTCCTGAATTCTTATTTGATCTAGGAGAGGCGCCTCACCGTTTGGTCGCTGCTGTTCGGGTCGGGACTAATGGCATCTTGAACCTGAATAAAGGTAAGCAAAGTTTTTTTTTTTTTCAGCTCCCTTGCCAGCTGCAGCACTATATTTTGCCCGTAATTCTGCGTGTGAAGATCCGAATGAAGACAACGGGGTCGTAAGCATTTTAAGCGTATACTGTTCTGTTGGGTGGGATTCGGTTGCCTGTGTGTGTAAGAGTGTGACTGAGATGGAACTTAGTTCCGAAGCGATTGTGGAGGTCCTCTAACTGCGGTTCCAATCTCCCGCAAGGGACTTGGCCGGTGAAGGACCTAAGCAATTCCTATAGGATTAGTGAGTGGGTGATAGGTCCTAAACCCTCTGCAAGACACTCTTACTAAGGTAACTAAGGGCTGTGGGAATTGCCATAGTAAAATCCCTAAATGGGTCAGACAAAATCTAAGACCAGGGACCAGAAGAAAGGGAGCAAATTACCAGACATACCACCAGAAAGTCCATTAGGAATAACGGTTAGAAATTGGAACGATAGGGGCCCCAGAAAAGGAAAAAGTAAATAAAAAATAGTCCAGTATTGTGTGATAGAATGGCCAAAGGAGCCTTTAAGACTACATGTCTTTCAGCCTGTTTTTGGATCCTCCTGAAGACTGGATTTGTCATGCCTTAAATACATATATTAATTCAAAGGAACCTTTTTGCCGGGAAGAAAGTGATTATGCAGGATTATGGATCAGGAGGACTTTATGTCCTTTTCCAGCCTCAATATTTACACTAAAAGCAGATAAGAAATTTGAAGAAGAACAGGAAAAAGAAAAAGATAATAAACGGGAGCCGTTGGATAACCTACCACCTCCATATCCTACCAATCAACCCCCGGCGGCTCCCCCTCCGGTGGCTGTGGTATCTCCAGCAGTACCACCGTTGCCCCTGCTTCCACCACCATCAGCACCAGAATGAAATGACCGACCTCCGGCTGCATGCACGAGAAGCAGGACTGCCGTATCTGAGAGAGCTTCTCTATATCCCTTAAGGGAGGTAACTAGTGTATAACTGGTTTGGAGTTTTAACAGTTAGGGCTTCAAGGGTTAGCGTGTTAGGGTTTTAGAGTTTTTTTTGGCATGGAGTGTTGCAATGTTTTTTAGTGTTAGGGTCCTAGGGTTTTATTTTTGGTCAGTTATTTAGGGCTAGCGTTTTAAGATCCTTTTTTTTTTTTCTGGTTAGGTTCTCCCGGGTTAGGGTTTTGAGCGTCCTAATGTTCTGGGTTAGGGCTTTGGGTTTTGAGCATCTTAATTTTTGGGGTAGGGCTTTGAGCGTTCTAATTTTTTTGTTTAGGGCTTTGAGAATTCTAATGTTTTGGGTTTGGGTTTTGAGTGTCCTAAGTGTTTGGGTTAGGGCTATTAGTCATTGGACTTCAGGGGTTTAGTGTGGTAAATAGTTTGTGTTAGGCCTGTAGGGGTTTTGAAGTTTTATAGTGTTAAGGCTTGAGGCTTTTTTGAAAGGGCGGTAAGTGCTTGGGTTACAGTGAGTGCTGGTAAATGTAATTCTCGAACACTCGGCCTGTGATTGGTCAAGCCAGCTGCCTGGGGAATGCTGGTAGGTGTAGTTTTCCGGCACCGGGCTTCCGGGAGGCCATGTTGGGTGCCCAGAGCATGCCGGGAGATGTAGTTCTTGGGAACTAGGGTTAGGGCTGCGTGTTGGGGCTGGGGTTAGGGTTAGGGTCGTTAGGGTTAGGGGCCGTTAGGGTTAGGGGCCGTTAGGGTTAGGGGTTAGGGTTAGGGGTTGGGGTTAGGGGTTAGGGTTAAGGGTTAGGGGTTAGGGTTAAGGGTTAGGGGTTAGGGTTAAGGGTTAGGGGTTAGGGTTAGGGGTTGGGGTTAGGGGTTAGGGTTAAGGGTTAGGGGTTGGGGTTAGGGGTTAGGGTTAAGGGTTAGGGGTTGGGGTTAGGGTTAGGGGTTAGGGTTAGGGGTTAGGGTTAAGGGTTAGGGGTTAGGGTTAGGGGTTAGGGGTTAGGGTTAGAGGGTTAGGGTTAGAGGGTGAGGGGTTAGGGGTTAGGGTTAGGGGTTAGGGTTAGGGTTAGATCCGCCATTGGTTAGGGTTAGGGTTAAGGGTTAGGGGTTAGGGTTAGGGGTTAGGGTTAGGGGTTAGGGTTAGGGTTAGGGTTAGGGTTAGGGTCGTTAGGGTTAGGGTTAGGGTCGTTAGGGTTAGGGTTAGGGTCGTTAGGGTTAGGGTTAGGGTTAGGGTTAGGGTTAGGGTTAAGGGTTAAGGGTTAGGGTTAGGGTTAGGGTTAGGGGTTAGGGTTAGGGGTTAGGGTTAGGGTTAGGGTTAGGGTTAGGGTTAGGGTTAGGGTTAGGGTTAGGGTTAGGGTTAGGGTTAGGGTCATTAGGGTTAGGGTTAGGGTTAGGGTTAGGGTTAGGGTTAGGGTTAGGGTTAGGGTTAGGGTTAGGGTTAGGGTTAGGGTTAGGGTTAGGGTTAGGGTTAGGGTTAGGGTTAGGGTTAGGGTTAGGGTTAGGGTTAGGGTTAGGGTTAGGGTTAGGGTTAGGGTTAGGGTTAGGGTTAGGGTTAGGGTTAGGGTTAGGGTTAGGGTTAGGGTTAGGGTTAGGGTTAGGGTTAGGGTTAGGGTTAGGGTTAGGGTTAGGGTTAGGGTTAGGGTTAGGGTTAGGGTTAGGGTTAGGGTTAGGGTTAGGGTTAGGGTTAGGGTTAGGGTTAGGGTTAGGGTTAGGGTTAGGGTTAGGGTTAGGGTTAGGGTTAGGGTTAGGGTTAGGGTTAGGGTTAGGGTTAGGGTTAGGGTTAGGGTTAGGGTTAGGGTTAGGGTTAGGGTTAGGGTTAGGGTTAGGGTTAGGGTTAGGGTTAGGGTTAGGGTTAGGGTTAGGGTTAGGGTTAGGGTTAGGGTTAGGGTTAGGGTTAGGGTTAGGGTTAGGGTTAGGGTTAGGGTTAGGGTTAGGGTTAGGGTTAGGGTTAGGGTTAGGGTTAGGGTTAGGGTTAGGGTTAGGGTTAGGGTTAGGGTTAGGGTTAGGGTTAGGGTTAGGGTTAGGGTTAGGGTTAGGGTTAGGGTTAGGGTTAGGGTTAGGGTTAGGGTTAGGGTTAGGGTTAGGGTTAGGGTTAGGGTTAGGGTTAGGGTTAGGGTTAGGGTTAGGGTTAGGGTTAGGGTTAGGGTTAGGGTTAGGGTTAGGGTTAGGGTTAGGGTTAGGGTTAGGGTTAGGGTTAGGGTTAGGGTTAGGGTTAGGGTTAGGGTTAGGGTTAGGGTTAGGGTTAGGGTTAGGGTTAGGGTTAGGGTTAGGGTTAGGGTTAGGGTTAGGGTTAGGGTTAGGGTTAGGGTTAGGGTTAGGGTTAGGGTTAGGGTTAGGGTTAGGGTTAGGGTTAGGGTTAGGGTTAGGGTTAGGGTTAGGGTTAGGGTTAGGGTTAGGGTTAGGGTTAGGGTTAGGGTTAGGGTTAGGGTTAGGGTTAGGGTTAGGGTTAGGGTTAGGGTTAGGGTTAGGGTTAGGGTTAGGGTTAGGGTTAGGGTTAGGGTTAGGGTTAGGGTTAGGGTTAGGGTTAGGGTTAGGGTTAGGGTTAGGGTTAGGGTTAGGGTTAGGGTTAGGGTTAGGGTTAGGGTTAGGGTTAGGGTTAGGGTTAGGGTTAGGGTTAGGGTTAGGGTTAGGGTTAGGGTTAGGGTTAGGGTTAGGGTTAGGGTTAGGGTTAGGGTTAGGGTTAGGGTTAGGGTTAGGGTTAGGGTTAGGGTTAGGGTTAGGGTTAGGGTTAGGGTTAGGGTTAGGGTTAGGGTTAGGGTTAGGGTTAGGGTTAGGGTTAGGGTTAGGGTTAGGGTTAGGGTTAGGGTTAGGGTTAGGGTTAGGGTTAGGGTTAGGGTTAGGGTTAGGGTTAGGGTTAGGGTTAGGGTTAGGGTTAGGGTTAGGGTTAGGGTTAGGGTTAGGGTTAGGGTTAGGGTTAGGGTTAGGGTTAGGGTTAGGGTTAGGGTTAGGGTTAGGGTTAGGGTTAGGGTTAGGGTTAGGGTTAGGGTTAGGGTTAGGGTTAGGGTTAGGGTTAGGGTTAGGGTTAGGGTTAGGGTTAGGGTTAGGGTTAGGGTTAGGGTTAGGGTTAGGGTTAGGGTTAGGGTTAGGGTTAGGGTTAGGGTTAGGGTTAGGGTTAGGGTTAGGGTTAGGGTTAGGGTTAGGGTTAGGGTTAGGGTTAGGGTTAGGGTTAGGGTTAGGGTTAGGGTTAGGGTTAGGGTTAGGGTTAGGGTTAGGGTTAGGGTTAGGGTTAGGGTTAGGGTTAGGGTTAGGGTTAGGGTTAGGGTTAGGGTTAGGGTTAGGGTTAGGGTTAGGGTTAGGGTTAGGGTTAGGGTTAGGGTTAGGGTTAGGGTTAGGGTTAGGGTTAGGGTTAGGGTTAGGGTTAGGGTTAGGGTTAGGGTTAGGGTTAGGGTTAGGGTTAGGGTTAGGGTTAGGGTTAGGGTTAGGGTTAGGGTTAGGGTTAGGGTTAGGGTTAGGGTTAGGGTTAGGGTTAGGGTTAGGGTTAGGGTTAGGGTTAGGGTTAGGGTTAGGGTTAGGGTTAGGGTTAGGGTTAGGGTTAGGGTTAGGGTTAGGGTTAGGGTTAGGGTTAGGGTTAGGGTTAGGGTTAGGGTTAGGGTTAGGGTTAGGGTTAGGGTTAGGGTTAGGGTTAGGGTTAGGGTTAGGGTTAGGGTTAGGGTTAGGGTTAGGGTTAGGGTTAGGGTTAGGGTTAGGGTTAGGGTTAGGGTTAGGGTTAGGGTTAGGGTTAGGGTTAGGGTTAGGGTTAGGGTTAGGGTTAGGGTTAGGGTTAGGGTTAGGGTTAGGGTTAGGGTTAGGGTTAGGGTTAGGGTTAGGGTTAGGGTTAGGGTTAGGGTTAGGGTTAGGGTTAGGGTTAGGGTTAGGGTTAGGGTTAGGGTTAGGGTTAGGGTTAGGGTTAGGGTTAGGGTTAGGGTTAGGGTTAGGGTTAGGGTTAGGGTTAGGGTTAGGGTTAGGGTTAGGGTTAGGGTTAGGGTTAGGGTTAGGGTTAGGGTTAGGGTTAGGGTTAGGGTTAGGGTTAGGGTTAGGGTTAGGGTTAGGGTTAGGGTTAGGGTTAGGGTTAGGGTTAGGGTTAGGGTTAGGGTTAGGGTTAGGGTTAGGGTTAGGGTTAGGGTTAGGGTTAGGGTTAGGGTTAGGGTTAGGGTTAGGGTTAGGGTTAGGGTTAGGGTTAGGGTTAGGGTTAGGGTTAGGGTTAGGGTTAGGGTTAGGGTTAGGGTTAGGGTTAGGGTTAGGGTTAGGGTTAGGGTTAGGGTTAGGGTTAGGGTTAGGGTTAGGGTTAGGGTTAGGGTTAGGGTTAGGGTTAGGGTTAGGGTTAGGGTTAGGGTTAGGGTTAGGGTTAGGGTTAGGGTTAGGGTTAGGGTTAGGGTTAGGGTTAGGGTTAGGGTTAGGGTTAGGGTTAGGGTTAGGGTTAGGGTTAGGGTTAGGGTTAGGGTTAGGGTTAGGGTTAGGGTTAGGGTTAGGGTTAGGGTTAGGGTTAGGGTTAGGGTTAGGGTTAGGGTTAGGGTTAGGGTTAGGGTTAGGGTTAGGGTTAGGGTTAGGGTTAGGGTTAGGGTTAGGGTTAGGGTTAGGGTTAGGGTTAGGGTTAGGGTTAGGGTTAGGGTTAGGGTTAGGGTTAGGGTTAGGGTTAGGGTTAGGGTTAGGGTTAGGGTTAGGGTTAGGGTTAGGGTTAGGGTTAGGGTTAGGGTTAGGGTTAGGGTTAGGGTTAGGGTTAGGGTTAGGGTTAGGGTTAGGGTTAGGGTTAGGGTTAGGGTTAGGGTTAGGGTTAGGGTTAGGGTTAGGGTTAGGGTTAGGGTTAGGGTTAGGGTTAGGGTTAGGGTTAGGGTTAGGGTTAGGGTTAGGGTTAGGGTTAGGGTTAGGGTTAGGGTTAGGGTTAGGGTTAGGGTTAGGGTTAGGGTTAGGGTTAGGGTTAGGGTTAGGGTTAGGGTTAGGGTTAGGGTTAGGGTTAGGGTTAGGGTTAGGGTTAGGGTTAGGGTTAGGGTTAGGGTTAGGGTTAGGGTTAGGGTTAGGGTTAGGGTTAGGGTTAGGGTTAGGGTTAGGGTTAGGGTTAGGGTTAGGGTTAGGGTTAGGGTTAGGGTTAGGGTTAGGGTTAGGGTTAGGGTTAGGGTTAGGGTTAGGGTTAGGGTTAGGGTTAGGGTTAGGGTTAGGGTTAGGGTTAGGGTTAGGGTTAGGGTTAGGGTTAGGGTTAGGGTTAGGGTTAGGGTTAGGGTTAGGGTTAGGGTTAGGGTTAGGGTTAGGGTTAGGGTTAGGGTTAGGGTTAGGGTTAGGGTTAGGGTTAGGGTTAGGGTTAGGGTTAGGGTTAGGGTTAGGGTTAGGGTTAGGGTTAGGGTTAGGGTTAGGGTTAGGGTTAGGGTTAGGGTTAGGGTTAGGGTTAGGGTTAGGGTTAGGGTTAGGGTTAGGGTTAGGGTTAGGGTTAGGGTTAGGGTTAGGGTTAGGGTTAGGGTTAGGGTTAGGGTTAGGGTTAGGGTTAGGGTTAGGGTTAGGGTTAGGGTTAGGGTTAGGGTTAGGGTTAGGGTTAGGGTTAGGGTTAGGGTTAGGGTTAGGGTTAGGGTTAGGGTTAGGGTTAGGGTTAGGGTTAGGGTTAGGGTTAGGGTTAGGGTTAGGGTTAGGGTTAGGGTTAGGGTTAGGGTTAGGGTTAGGGTTAGGGTTAGGGTTAGGGTTAGGGTTAGGGTTAGGGTTAGGGTTAGGGTTAGGGTTAGGGTTAGGGTTAGGGTTAGGGTTAGGGTTAGGGTTAGGGTTAGGGTTAGGGTTAGGGTTAGGGTTAGGGTTAGGGTTAGGGTTAGGGTTAGGGTT
The DNA here is from genome assembly GCA_963989345.1 of Clangula hyemalis. Next base: position 4,405 of record OZ022466.1, on the reverse strand, counting down.
AGGGTTAGGGTTAGGGTTAGGGTTAGGGTTAGGGTTAGGGTTAGGGTTAGGGTTAGGGTTAGGGTTAGGGTTAGGGTTAGGGTTAGGGTTAGGGTTAGGGTTAGGGTTAGGGTTAGGGTTAGGGTTAGGGTTAGGGTTAGGGTTAGGGTTAGGGTTAGGGTTAGGGTTAGGGTTAGGGTTAGGGTTAGGGTTAGGGTTAGGGTTAGGGTTAGGGTTAGGGTTAGGGTTAGGGTTAGGGTTAGGGTTAGGGTTAGGGTTAGGGTTAGGGTTAGGGTTAGGGTTAGGGTTAGGGTTAGGGTTAGGGTTAGGGTTAGGGTTAGGGTTAGGGTTAGGGTTAGGGTTAGGGTTAGGGTTAGGGTTAGGGTTAGGGTTAGGGTTAGGGTTAGGGTTAGGGTTAGGGTTAGGGTTAGGGTTAGGGTTAGGGTTAGGGTTAGGGTTAGGGTTAGGGTTAGGGTTAGGGTTAGGGTTAGGGTTAGGGTTAGGGTTAGGGTTAGGGTTAGGGTTAGGGTTAGGGTTAGGGTTAGGGTTAGGGTTAGGGTTAGGGTTAGGGTTAGGGTTAGGGTTAGGGTTAGGGTTAGGGTTAGGGTTAGGGTTAGGGTTAGGGTTAGGGTTAGGGTTAGGGTTAGGGTTAGGGTTAGGGTTAGGGTTAGGGTTAGGGTTAGGGTTAGGGTTAGGGTTAGGGTTAGGGTTAGGGTTAGGGTTAGGGTTAGGGTTAGGGTTAGGGTTAGGGTTAGGGTTAGGGTTAGGGTTAGGGTTAGGGTTAGGGTTAGGGTTAGGGTTAGGGTTAGGGTTAGGGTTAGGGTTAGGGTTAGGGTTAGGGTTAGGGTTAGGGTTAGGGTTAGGGTTAGGGTTAGGGTTAGGGTTAGGGTTAGGGTTAGGGTTAGGGTTAGGGTTAGGGTTAGGGTTAGGGTTAGGGTTAGGGTTAGGGTTAGGGTTAGGGTTAGGGTTAGGGTTAGGGTTAGGGTTAGGGTTAGGGTTAGGGTTAGGGTTAGGGTTAGGGTTAGGGTTAGGGTTAGGGTTAGGGTTAGGGTTAGGGTTAGGGTTAGGGTTAGGGTTAGGGTTAGGGTTAGGGTTAGGGTTAGGGTTAGGGTTAGGGTTAGGGTTAGGGTTAGGGTTAGGGTTAGGGTTAGGGTTAGGGTTAGGGTTAGGGTTAGGGTTAGGGTTAGGGTTAGGGTTAGGGTTAGGGTTAGGGTTAGGGTTAGGGTTAGGGTTAGGGTTAGGGTTAGGGTTAGGGTTAGGGTTAGGGTTAGGGTTAGGGTTAGGGTTAGGGTTAGGGTTAGGGTTAGGGTTAGGGTTAGGGTTAGGGTTAGGGTTAGGGTTAGGGTTAGGGTTAGGGTTAGGGTTAGGGTTAGGGTTAGGGTTAGGGTTAGGGTTAGGGTTAGGGTTAGGGTTAGGGTTAGGGTTAGGGTTAGGGTTAGGGTTAGGGTTAGGGTTAGGGTTAGGGTTAGGGTTAGGGTTAGGGTTAGGGTTAGGGTTAGGGTTAGGGTTAGGGTTAGGGTTAGGGTTAGGGTTAGGGTTAGGGTTAGGGTTAGGGTTAGGGTTAGGGTTAGGGTTAGGGTTAGGGTTAGGGTTAGGGTTAGGGTTAGGGTTAGGGTTAGGGTTAGGGTTAGGGTTAGGGTTAGGGTTAGGGTTAGGGTTAGGGTTAGGGTTAGGGTTAGGGTTAGGGTTAGGGTTAGGGTTAGGGTTAGGGTTAGGGTTAGGGTTAGGGTTAGGGTTAGGGTTAGGGTTAGGGTTAGGGTTAGGGTTAGGGTTAGGGTTAGGGTTAGGGTTAGGGTTAGGGTTAGGGTTAGGGTTAGGGTTAGGGTTAGGGTTAGGGTTAGGGTTAGGGTTAGGGTTAGGGTTAGGGTTAGGGTTAGGGTTAGGGTTAGGGTTAGGGTTAGGGTTAGGGTTAGGGTTAGGGTTAGG
>OZ022465.1:214955-247876 GCA_963989345.1 Clangula hyemalis | reverse complement strand
TGTGTGAATATATGGGTGATTCTGTCTTGTGTATAAAAGGAGTATTGCATCGGGGTGAGGTGTTCCTCCTGTGAGAGATACCTTTTTGCCTGGAAAACTAATTTTTATGTAATTTTTTAAGCTTATCTGTCAATAATTAGGTATAAAAGAGCAGTGAGGTGCGTCAAACAGCGCGATTCCTAACAATCTGGTGATCCCCGGAGTGAGAGACCCGCGAAGGGAGTTGTTTGAAGCGGCATCTGGTGAATTTACTGTGCTCGCTGGGGTTTTCTGACTGACAAATATTGGAAAATGGGCATTAATATGGTGGTAAATGCTCACGGTGGGGATGACAAACGAGGTACGGCCACCTGAGGGGGGCATTGATCGGGTAAGGTCAACGTTTCTGTGGCTCATGTCAGCCTGGTCGAGTGGTTTATTGGTAAATATGAGATAATTGGACGTTTTAAGGGATCTGGTAACTTTAGTAAGGATTTTCTGGGAAATCTTCTCTGTTTCTCTGCTGGTCTACCTCTGTCTGTTCCTTTAGCTTTGCCTACTTCTCTTTTTTTTGCCGTCATCTCCCTCTGTACTCATTGAAGCCCACAGGCTGCAGCACATCATGCCGAATCCAGAATGCCAGGCAGCCCGGCGAGGGTTACGTCAAGCTATAAGAGAACCTGGCTGGAGGAATAAAATGCTCTAAAATACAACAAACTTGCCAGAGCAGGTACCTGGACGTCCTTCTGAATATGCAGCCTGCCTCCAGGACAGGCTTTATTCCAACACCAAGGTGGGCAGAAGATAATTTTAAGGAGCAGTTGATGGCTAGTCTGTTTGTAAACCAAGCCACACCAATTATTCACAACTATTTAACTAAAAATGCTTTGTGGTAACAAAGGAAGACTCTTACAGAGATAATTTCTATAACTACTTTGTTTCCCAATGGAAGAGATGAAGAGGAAAGAAAAGCTACGTAGAAGAAAGAGGACGCTCATTTATTTACCAGATTTTATTTTAATTATTTAATTAAATATTTTGATTTACCGGCAGCTTTTCAAGCACTCTGTGGAGCAGAGGGAACAAGAAGAAGGAGTTGAGGAATAGGTAGCAGGGGATGCAAGGCTAAAGGAATGCCAGCTCAGCAGGATTGTTGTAAATATTGCCATTAACCTGGAATTTTTGGAGAGAGAGAGAATGTCCCCTAAAGCCGAGGGGTTCGTTTGGCTCTGGTGCGGACCCCACTGAGAAATAACGAAGGGAAGGAGTCACAGAACTCTGTGGAGCATAATTCCTATAAAAAAAGACAAAACTTGGCCCAGATGGCAAGTTGCTATACCGATTCCTACAAGATTTGGGGACAATTAATCAAATTGTGCAAATACTGAATATTTCTACCAACTTCATGCAGCTGCTGCGAGACAAAGGGCACCGGGCGCCTCTTGCTGAGCTCCAGCTGTGTGAAAAAGGGAGCCAGTGGTCCAAGGACTTTCACCTTAGTCATAAAATCATCACCTGTTGCTGCAAGAGGTTTTTTAGGAGAAAAAAATCTCTCGTTTTGGGTCATCCGCTTACCGTGATGGCAATCTGTGCAATTATTGTTAATGTAACACGGACGCTTGCTGTATACTCCATAACAGTTAATTATTATGAATTTTTCATATTAGGATAGCCAAATACTAACTTAAATTAATGTTTTTAATCTGGAAGAGGCTATGTTAGGACCGCTGGCCACAAGGTAACTCAGGTACTGGAATTCCTGGAGGTTTTCGCCCTCCCAAAAGTCTGTAATTTAGCAGAAAGCTCACCAAAAAGGTAAGTCTGCTGAACTCGAGGGAGCAACGCAGCAGGTGCAGAGCTGAAATAATTACCTGAGCTACAAAGGGTGGTATTTCCACCTTGCCATTAGAAACTATTTTATGAAAAGTTTACTCCCAAATTAAAACACGGCTGGGGAAAGGTCGGTGTGACAAGCACAGAAGATGGAGTGTGGGAAATCAAAGGAAAACCTGTCCTCCTATGCCGTGCCTTGGTCTCAGGCATGGAATTCTTTGATGGAAAGATCTGTGGCAATATTAAATATTTAATAGCGTTACAAGCTGCAAAACCTGCCTCTTGTGTCCTCAGTATTTTATTTGGGGAACCAGGCGGTTTTATTAGGTACAGGCTCTAAGGTTGTAAGTCAGGATGGTTTTATTAGGTACATGTTCTTCTCTGTTCTTAATGTCGTAAGTCAGGAATCGTGGATCCACGCCTGCAGCAAACTTGAAGGAAAAAAAAAATCAAATTTATTTAGGTTGGAAAAGACCTTCAAGATCCTCAGGTGCAATCACTGAGTGCTGTAACATGCCTGAGGGGAAAACAGCCTGTTTTCAACGCAAAAATAAGATTATATGCAAACTCTCAGCAGGGAAATTCATGATGACTAATAGAAATTATTTATTTTTAGGGGAAAACGCATTACGATATTGGTGAGTTATGTCGTAATGGAGACCAACTGGCAGTGTTAAGTCACCCAGCTTTAAATAACACGTCGTTTTCTCTCAGGTATGATCAGGATCCATCTATGGCAGTGTCCTGGGAGGTATTTGGTCACAAAATGAGGAGAAAAACTCTGTCCCCGCGTGAGGTGAGGGGGACGCCGCCTGGCCGCCATTTTGTGCCCAGCTCGGTGCTGCCAAGCTGTCCCATTCCGCCCAATTTTGTGTTTTTTTTACCTAGAAAACGTGGAGCTGTGCCTCATTATTTTGCGTATAACGGGAAAACTGCGTCGGGGTGGGGTCTTTCTCCTGAGGGAGAGGCCGTTTGGCCCGGCGAAATAAAATTCTGCCTCATTTTTTTGAAGCTTCGCGTGGATCCAAGATGGCTGCCCGCAGTGAGGGGGGCCGCGCTGTCGCGCAGCAAGCTGGGAGATGTAGTTCGCGGCGCGGGGCGTGCTGGGAGATGTAGGCGGCGGTGGGCCGGCCGCGCGGGCATGATGGGGGATGTAGGCTGCGGCGGGGCGGGATGGGGGGGGTGAGGTGCGAGGCGCGGCTGGGGGAGGTGGGGCTGTGAGGGGAAAATGTGGAGGAAATTGGGTTTATGAGGGTAAACTGAGGGGAAAAGGGGGTCTGCGAGGGGAAATTGAGGGGAAAATGGTGTCTGGGGTGGGAAAGTGAGGGGAAAGTGGGGTCTGTGAGGGGGAAAGTGAGGGGAAAAAAGGGGTCTGGGGGGGGGAAATGGGGTCTGGGGGGGAAACTGAGGGGAAAAGGGGGTCTGGGGGGGAAAGTGAGGGGAAAGTGGGGTCTGTGGGGGTAAAGTGAGGGGAAAAAGGGGTCTGTGAGGGGAAATTGGGGGGAAAATGGGATCTTTGGGGGGTAAAGTGAGGGGAAAAGGGGGTCTGGGGGGGTAAAGTGAGGGGAAAAGGGGGTCTGGGGGGGTAAAGTGAGGGGAAAAGGGTATCTTTGGGGGTAAAGTGAGGGAAAAGGGGGTCTGGGGGGGGAAAGTGAGAGGAAAAGGGGGTCTGGGGGGTAAAGTGAGGGGAAAGGGGGTCTGGGGGGGGAAGTGAGGGGACAACGGGGTCTGCGGGGGGAAAGTGAGGAGAAAAGGGGGTCTGGGGGGGAAAGTGAGGGGAAAAGGGGGTCTGGGGGGGGAACTGAGGGGAAAAGGGGGTCTGTGAGGGGAAACTGAGGGGAAAATGGGGTCTGCGGCGGGAAACTGAGGGGAAAATGGGGTCTGCGAGGGGAAACTGAGGGGAAAATGGGGTCTGTGAGGGTAATCTGAGGAGAAAATGGGGTCTGTAAGGGGAAGAGGGGGTCTGGGGGGGGAACTGAGGGGAAAAGGGGGTCTATGAGGGGAAACTGAGGGGAAAGTGAGGGGAAAAAGGGGTCTGTGAGGGGAAAGTGAGGGGAAAAGGGGGTCTGTGAGGGGAAACTGAGGGGAAAAAGGGGTCTGTGAGGGGAAACTGTGGGGAAAGTGGCTCTGTGGGGGGGGAAAGTGAGGGGGAAATGGGGTCTGTGGGTGTAAACTGAGGGAGAATTGTGGTCTTTGAGGGGCTGCTGGGGGGAAAATAATGCCCTACAGGTGAAAGGGCCGCTGAGGGGGGAAAAGGTGTCTGTGAAGGGCAGCTGAGGGGAAAATGTCACCCACGAAGGGCAGCTGGAGGGGAATGGTGCCCACGAGGGGTGGCTGAGGTGAGAAAACAGCTCCTAGAAGGGAAAATGGCCCCGTGAGGAGTGCCTGGGGGGGGGACACGGAGCCCGTGAGGGGTGGCGGAGTTAAGGAACTTCACCCCCAGACCCACGTGCCCCCTCCTGTCCCCTCTCCGATGCGTGCACCCCACTCCTCTCCCCCCTTCCTGCCCCTCGTAGGGCCGGGATCTTTCCCCGTGCCCCTTGCACACGCGTGTGCCCCGTCCCCACGGTGTGCACGTGGGCAGTGCCCCGGTCCCAGCCGGGAGCTCCCTCGCTAAGCCCTTAATCTCCCGGCAGTGACGAGCCCGGGGGCTGCAGGAGGAGCTGTGGGGAGGGCCTGGACCCCCCAAACCCCCCCAAACCCCTAAAATCCCCCCCCAACCCTCCCCTACCACCCCCCAATTCCTCCCAGATCCCCCCACCGCTCCCAAATCCCCCCAAGATTCCCTCCGAGCATCCGAACGTTCCCCAAAACCCTGCTGATAGCTCGAAGAGACCCCGACCCTACTGAAACCCCCCCCTAAAATATCCCCCCAGATCCCAGTCCACCCCTCACGATGTCGGAGTCTGAGGAGAACGGAGAGGGTGAGTGGAGGGGGATGTCCTGGGGGGGTCCCCAAAAGGGATGTGAAGGTCCAGTGGGGAAAGGGGGGGTCCCAAAAGGGCTTTAGGATGTTTTTGGGAGGATTTGGGGTTGTAGGGTGGTCCCTAATATACAATGGGGTCCCCACTACATAAAGGGGTCCCCACTCAATGGGGATGGGGGAGTTTGGGGGTGATCCCTGCTGGGAACTGGGTTTGGGGGCGCTGAAGGGGGGGTTCAGGAGGGGTTGAGGGGATACAAGAGGGGTTTTGGGGGGGGTCCTCGCCCTCCCCTTGACCAAATTTCCCCCCCGCAGGCCCCCCCAAGGGGCTCCCGTCCTTCGCCGAGGCCATGGGGCAGCCCCTGGGGTGGCCGGGAGCCGAAAGCAACGGGGGGCCAGCGGAAGGGGGAACCCCCCCGGGCCAGCGGCACCGCCGCCCCCCCCACACCAAGCACAAGGGGCAAGGTTCGGGGGGGGTCCACCGCTCCCCCCGCGCCCTCTTCTGCCTCCGCCTCAACAACCCCATCCGCCGGGCGGCCATCAGCATCGTCGAGTGGAAGTGAGTTTGGGGTGGGGGGCACGGGGACAAGTTTTTTGGGGGGAGATGGGGAGATGGGGGGGGCACGAGGACAAGTTTGGGGAGGATATGGGGAAATGGGGGGCATGGGGACAAGTTTGGGGGGGATTTGGGGAGGTGGGGGGACACGGGAACCAGTTTTTGGGGGGAGATGGGGGCATGGGGACAAGTTTTGGGGAGGATTTGGGGAGATAGGGGACACAGGGACAAGTTTGGAGGGGATTTGGGGAGGTGGGGGGACACAGGGACAAGTTTTTGGAGAGAGATGGGGGGCATAAGGACAAATTTTGGGGGGAAATGGGGAAATGGGGGGCATGGAGACAAGTTTTGGGGAGGATTTGGGGAGATGGGGGGCATGGGGACAAATTTGGGGGAGAGATGGGGGGCATGGGGACAAGTTTTGGGGAGGAGATGGGGAAATGGGGGACACGGGGACAAGTTTGGGGGAGATTTGGGGAGGTGGGGGGACATGGGGACCAGTTTTTGGGGGGAGATGGGGGCATGGGGACAAGTTTTGGGGAGGATTTGGGGAGATGGGGGGCATGGGGGCAAATTTGGGGGAGAGATGGGGGGCATGGGGACAAGTTTTGGGGGGGGTATGGGGAAATGGGGGACACGGGGACAAGTTTGGGGGAGATTTGGGGAGGTGGGGGGACATGGGGACAAGTTTTTGGGGGAGATGGGGGCATGGGGACAAATTTGGGGGGAAGATGGGGATATGGGGGCAAATTTTGGGGGGATTTGGGGAGATAGGGGACACGGGAACAAGTTTGGGGGGGATTTGGGGAGGTGGGGGGACATGGGGACAAGTTTTTGGGGAGAGATGGGGGCATAAGGACAAATTTGGGGGGGATATGGGGGGCATGGAGACAAATTTGGGGGGGATTTGGGGAGATAGGGGACACGGACAAGTTTGGGGGGGATTTGGGGAGGTGGGGGGACACGGGGACAAGTTTTTGGGGAGAGATGGGGGGCATGGGGGCAAATTTTGGGGGAAGATGGGGATATGGGGCAAATTTTGGGGGGATTTGGGGAGATGGGGGGCATGGGGACAAATTTGGGGGGATACAGGGGGCGTGGGGGCAAGTTTTGGGGAGGATATGGGGAAATGGGGGACACGGGGACAAGTTTGGGGGGGATTTGGGGAGATAGGGGACATGGGGACAAGTTTGGGGGGGATTTGGGGAGATAGGGGACACGGGGACACGTTTGGGGGGGATTTGGGGAGGTGGGGGAACACGGGGACAAGTTTTTTGGGGGAGATGGGGGGCATGGGGGCAAATTTTGGGGGAAGATGGGGATATGGGGGCAAATTTTGGGGGGATTTGGGGAGATGGGGGGCATGGGGACAAATTTGGGGGGATATGGGGGGCATGGGGACAAGTTTTGGGGGGGGTATGGGGAAATGGGGGACACAGGGACAAGTTTGGGGGGGATTTGGGGAGATGGGGGGCATGGGGACAAGTTTGGGGGGGATTTGGGGAGGTGGGGGGGCATAAGGACAAGTTTTGGGGGGGATATGGGGAAATGGGGGGCATGGGGACAAGTTTTGGGGAGGATTTGGGGAAATGGGGGGGTCTGGGGACAAATTTGGGGGGGATAAAGGGAAATGGGGGGGCATAAGGACAAGTTTTGGGGGGGATTTGGGGAAATGGGGGGTTGGGACAAATTTGGGGGGGATATGGGGAAATGGGGGGGTATGGGGGCAAATTTGGGGGGATATAGGGAAATGGAGGGTATGGGGACAAGTTTTGGGGGGGATTTGGGGAAATGGGGGGGTCTGGGGACAAATTTGGGGGGGATAAAGGGAAATGGGGGGGCATAAGGACAAGTTTTGGGGGGGGATATGGGGAAATGGGGAGCATGGGGACAAGTTTGAGAGCAGTGGGTGTGAACGGTGGTGGGGATATGGGGCTGGGGGTGGAAAAGATTTTTTTTTTGGGGGGGGGCCACGAGGAAAATTGGGGGGCTGCCCCCCCCCCCCTCCTTAACCCCGCGGGTGCCAGGCCCTTCGACATCCTCATCCTCGCCACCATCTTCGCCAACTGCGTGGCCCTGGGGGTCTACATCCCCTTCCCCGAGGACGACTCCAACACCGCCAACCACAACCTGGTGAGGCCCCCCCCAAAAAAAAAAAAAAAAATAACAAAAATGGGGGCTGGGGGGTGCCCCCCCCTCATTTTCCGATCCCGGTTTAGCTCATTAAGGGCTAACGACACGGCTTAACGAGCTGCTGGGGGGGGGGGGCTACTCCGAGACCGGGGGGGTTTTGTTTTTTTGGGGGGTGGGGGGGGGTCCTTGGATAAATAGGGGGGGTCTGCGGGGTGCCCCCCCGGGGCGTGTGCCACACGTGTCCCCACGCACACGCGTGTGCCGCCGCCGTAAGCCGCTTAGTGCTGGGGGGGGGGGGCGTTAATCCGGGCTTAGCGCCCTTGTCCCCAAGGAAAAGGGGACGCCGGGAAGGCGGTGGCAATGGGGAGGCCACGCCAGGTGACCCCGGTGCCCCCCCCCCCGCGTCGTGTCCCCCCCCCCCCCCCAGGAGCAGGTGGAGTACGTCTTCCTCATCATCTTCACGGTGGAGACCTTCCTGAAGATCATCGCCTACGGGCTGGTGCTGCACCCCAGCGCCTACATCCGCAACGGCTGGAACCTGCTCGACTTCGTCATCGTCATCGTGGGGTCAGGACCCCGCTTTTCGACTTCAGGGGGGGCCAAAAAAAAAAGCCCCGGGTCCCCCCCCCAAAAAAAAACCCAAAAAATCACCTCGTTTCAGCCTTTTCAGCGTCATCCTGGAGCAGGTGTCCCACAAGCCGGGCGAGGCACACCACATGAGCGGCAAGCCGGGGGGCTTCGACGTCAAAGCCCTGCGCGCCTTCCGCGTCCTGCGGCCCCTCCGCCTGGTCTCCGGCGTCCCCAGTGAGTTTTTTGGGGGTGGGGGGGGCGCCGCCAGACGTTTGGGGTCGCCCCCACCCCCGTCCCGTCCCGTCCCGGTCCCGCAGGTCTCCACATCGTCCTCAACTCCATCATGAAGGCCATGGTGCCGCTGCTGCACATCGCCCTGCTCGTCCTCTTCGTCATCATCATCTACGCCATCATCGGCCTCGAGCTCTTCATCGGCCGCATGCACAAGACCTGCTTCTTCATCGGATCCGGTGAGGGGGTGCCCCCCACGCCCCCCATTTCCCCCCCCGAGACCCCTCGTTTCCCCCATTTCCCCCCCCCCAGGCATCAGGGTTCCCTTGGTGACACCCGTGACGGGCACTGGGGGGCAGCTGCACCCACCCCACGACCCCCTCCCAGGACCCCCAGTGGCCCCCCAACCTCTGACCCACCCCCAGAGCCCCCCCACCGTCACCCAAGACCCTCCAACCCCCCCCCCAACCCCATCCACCCCCCCAAGACCCTTGAGACCCCCCCCCCTCACTAAATCCCCCCCTAAATTCCCAACCTCCCCCATTCCCCCACCCCCCTAAACAACATCTCTCAGCTCCCCCTCACCCAGCAGCCCCCCCGGACCACCTCAGGCTCCCCCCAACCCCATTTTTGGGGTGTTTAACCCCCCCCCCCCAATAAAATAAGACCTGGAGTCGGAGGAGGACCCCTCGCCCTGCGCCTTCTCGGGGCACGGCCGCGCCTGCCTGCAGAACAACACCGAGTGCCGGGGCCGCTGGGAGGGCCCCAACGGGGGCATCACCAACTTCGACAACTTCTTCTTCGCCATGCTCACCGTCTTCCAGTGCATCACCATGGAAGGCTGGACCGACGTCCTATATTGGGTGAGCTGTTTTATTTTTTTTGGGGGGGGGGACCCCAAAATTTGCCACCTCACCCCCAAAATCCCTCCCCTGTTACGTGGGTGGACCCCCGCTGCCGTCTGTTGGCTTCCCCCGAGGGCTGGGCTTCGGGTTTATCGCCCTGAATTTCCCCCAAAGCGTCACCTCAGCCCCTCCCTGGGGTCACCCCAAATTCCACCTGCCCAAATTTCCCCTAAATTCACCCCAAATCCTCCCCCCCCCCCCCACCAGATGCAGGACGCCATGGGCCACGAGCTGCCCTGGATTTACTTCGTCAGCCTCGTCATCTTCGGCTCCTTCTTCGTCCTCAACTTGGTCCTGGGGGTGCTGAGCGGGTGCGTAAGCTGTTAGCATGTCATTAGCATGTCATTAGCGTGTCATTAGCGTGTCGGGGCGTGTGCCACGCGTGTCCCCCCCCCCCTCAGGGAGTTCTCCAAGGAGCGCGAGAAGGCCAAAGCCCGCGGAGACTTCCAGAAGCTGCGGGAGAAGCAGCAGCTGGAGGAGGACCTGCGGGGCTACATGGACTGGATCACGCAGGCCGAGGACCTCGAGGGGGACGAGGACGAGCACGAGAAGCACCGTGCGTTGTGGTTTGTTTTTTTTTTTTGGGGGGGGGGGGCCCTCGTAGGGACACCCCCACCCCCTGAGCACCCCCCCCTGTTGCCCCCCCCCGAATCCCGCAGGTCTGACCACCGAGGAGCTGATGGGGAAGCGGAAGCCTCGCCTCAAGTGGCTGCGGCACGCCAGCCACTCCACCGACACCCACGGTAACGCCTCCCCCCCCCAAAAAAAAATTGGGGTCCCCCCACCCTTTTTTTCCCCAGCTGGGGGGTCCCCAGCCCCCCCTTGACCTTGTGTCCCCCCCCTTTCCCCCCATCTCCAGCCAGCCTCCCCGGCAGCGAGACGACGTCGGTCAACACCGAGACGGCCGGCGAGGAGGAGGCGCAGCCCAACGCCTGCGACCGCTGCCTGTGAGCACCAAAAAGGGGCCCCCGGGACCCCCCAGACCCCAAAACTGACCTTTGGACCCCCCCAACTCCTTATAGATCCCCCCAGGACCCCAAAACTGATCCTAGGACCCCCCCTAGCTCCTTACAGTTCCTCCCAGGACCCCAAAACTGACCCTGGGACCCCCCCCAACTCCTTATAGACCCCCCCGGACCCCAAAACTGACCCTGGGACCCCCCCAGCTCCTTATAGATCTCCCCCAGACCCCAAAACTGACCTTTGGACTCCCCCCAACTCCTTATAGATCCCCCCCAGCTCCTTACAGTTCCCCCCAGGACCCCAAAACTGACCCTGGGACCCCCCCAACTCCTTATAGATCCCCCCAGGACCCCAAAACTGACCCTCAGACCCCTGATGAGACCATCTGAGATACCCCAAGGGACCCTCGAAGCCTCCCCCGGGACCCCAAAATCCCCCCCCACAACCCCCTGGGACCCCCGTTACACCCTCTGTGATCTCCTGTGCCTGCCCCAAACCCCGTTTTGGGGGTAACTCGATGCTTTTTTAAATTAATTCATTAATTCCTTCCTCCTCCCCAGGGGCAAAATTACCAAGACGAAATTCTGGTGAGCGAGGAAATGGGGACGGGGAGGCCCCCGGCACCACCCCTGCTTCCCCTATAACGCCCTGCGTCCCCCCCAAATCCTTTCTATCCCCCAAAATCTCATCTCCCCCCCCCCCCCACAAAAAAAAAAACCACCCCCCAAGGCGTCGCCTGCGCCGCCTGAACCGCGTGCTGCGCCGGCGCTGCCGCGGGGCGGTGAAATCGGTGTCCTTCTACTGGACCGTGCTGCTCCTCGTCTTCCTCAACACCCTCACCATCGCCTCCGAGCACCACGGGCAGCCCCCTTGGCTCACCGAGACGCAAGGTGAGCGGGGCTGGGGGGGGGTGGGGGGGGGTCCCATCCCCCGCGGGGGGGGGGGGTTTTGGGGGCGATTCGCTCGGTTTTGGGTCCCTCCAGCCTACGCCAACAAGGCGCTGCTCTCGCTCTTCGCCGCCGAGATGGTGCTGAAGCTCTACGCCCTGGGGCCCTCGTGCTACTTCGCCAGCTTCTTCAACCGCTTCGACTGCTTCGTGGTGTGCGGCGGCGTGCTGGAGACGGCGCTGGTGGAGCGCGGCGCCATGGAGCCCCTGGGCATCTCCGTCCTGCGCTGCGTGCGCCTGCTGCGCGTCTTCAAGGTCACCAGGTGGGGTGTTGGGGACACCTGGGGGGGGGGCTCGGGGACAACACAGGGGTGTTGGGGACAGTGGGGGGGGTGTGGAGACACTCGACAGTGCTCCCCAAAGGGTCTCTTTGGTGGCACGGGGATGACAGACAGGGTGTTGGGGACACTGCGGGTGGCACAGAGCCACTTGTCAGCCCCTCAAAGTGTCCCTTTGGTGGCACGGGGGTGACACGGTGATGGGGACATTGGGAGGTGACACAGAGTCACTTCTCGCATCTATAAAGTACCTTGTTGGTGGCATGGGGGTGACAGACAGGGTGTTGGGGACACTGCGGGTGGCACAGAGCCACTTGTCAGCCCCTCAAAGTGTCCCTTTGGTGGCACGGGGATGACAGACAGGGTGTTGGGGACATCAGGAGGTGACACAGAGCCACCCCTCACATCCATAAAGTGCCTCGTTGGTGGCACGGGGGTGGCAGACAGGGTGTTGGGGACACCCCAGTGGCGTAAAGACACTCAATAGTGCCCCAAAGTGTCTCTTTGGTGGCATGGGGATGACACAGTGATGGGGACAGTGTGGTGACAGGGTGTTGGGGACATCAGGAGGTGACACAGAGCCACCTCTTGCAGCCATAGAGTGCCTCGTTGGTGGCACAGGGGTGGCAGATGGGGTGTTGGGGACACTGGGGGTGGCATAAAGACACTCCTCAGCCCCCCAAAATGTCTCTTTGGTGGCATGGGGATGACAGACAGGGTGTTGGGGACATCAGGAGGTGACACAGAGTCACGTCTCGCATCCATGAAGTGCCTCGTTGGTGGCACAGGGGTGGCAGATGGGGTGTTGGGGACACTGGGGGTGGCGTAAAGACACTCGTCAGCCCCCCAAAGTGTCTCTTTGGTGGCATGGGGATGACAGACAGGGTGTTGGGGACATCAGGAGGTGACACAGTCACCTCTCACATTCATAAAGTGCCTCGTTGGTGGCACAGGGGTGGCAGACGGGGTACTGGGGACACTGGGGGTGGCGCAGAGCCACTTGTCAGCCCCTCAAAGTGTCTCTTTGGTGGCATGGGGATGACAGACAGGGTGTTGGGGACATCAGGAGGTGACACAGAGCCACCTCTTGCAGCCATAGGGTGCCTCGTTGGTGGCACAGGGGTGGCAGATGGGGTGTTGGGGACACTGGGGGTGGCGTAAAGACACTCAATAGTGCCCCAAAGTGTCTCTTTGGTGGCATGGGGACAACACAGTGATGGGGACAGCATGGTGACAGGGTGTTGGGGACATCAGGAGGTGACACAGAGCCACCTCTTGCAGCCATGGAGTGCCTCGTTGGTGGCACAGGGGTGGCAGATGGCGTGTTGGGGACACTGGGGGTGGCGCAGAGCCACTTGTCAGCCCCAAAAAGTGTCTCTTTGGTGACACAGGGACAACATGGTGATGGGGACAGCGTGGTGACAGGGATGACACGGTGTTGGGGACATCAGGAGGTGACACAGAGCCACCCCTCACATCCATAAAGTGCCTCGTTGGTGGCACGGGGGTGGCAGATGGGGTGCTGGGGACACTGGGGGTGGCGTAAAGACACTCAATAGTGCCCCAAAGTGTCTCTTTCGTGGCATGGGGACAACACAGTGATGGGGACAGGGACGACACGGTGTTGGGGACATCGGGAGGTGACACAGAGCCACCTCTTGCAGCCATGGAGTGCCTCGTTGGTGGCACAGGGGTGGCAGACAGGGTGTTGGGGACACTGGGGGTGGCACAGAGCCACCTGTCAGCCCCCAGAAGTGTCTCTTGGGTGGCATGGGGATGACACGGTGATGGGGACAGGGTGTTGGGGACATCAGGGGGTGACACAGCCACCTCTCACCTCCATGGGTTATTTGGTGGCACGGGGACGTCACGGTGACAGGGACAACACGGTGACAGGGACACCGCCGGGTGACAGGGACACCGCCGGGTGACACGCAGCCGGGCTTACTGCTAGCAGGGGCACACAGAGGAGCCTGCCCCAGTGCTCCCAGTAAGCCCAGTGCCCCCCAGGCACTGGGCGTCGCTGAGCAACCTGGTGGGCTCGCTGCTGAACTCGATGAAGTCCATCGCCTCGCTGCTGCTGCTGCTCTTCCTCTTCATCATCATCTTCGCCCTGCTGGGCATGCAGCTCTTCGGCGGCCGCTTCAGCTTCGACGAGACGCAGACCAAGCGCAGCACCTTCGACACCTTCCCCCAGGCCCTGCTCACCGTCTTCCAGGTACCCTAAAAACACAGGGGGGACACCCCAAAAATAGTAGGGGAAGCCCGCAAGCCGGAGGGGAGACCCCAAAAGCAGGAGGGGGAGCCCCAAAAATTGTGGAGGAGAACCCAAAAGCATAAGGGGGAACCTCAAAGATGTGGAGGGGATCCCCAAGTCATGAAGGGAGACGCCAAAACCATTGGAAGAGAGACCCCAAAACTATGGGGGGACCCCAAAAATAGCAGGGGAAGCCCACAAGCCGGAGGGGAGACCCTGAAAGCAGGAGGGGGAGCCCCAAAATCGTGGGGGGTGTCCCAAAAAATGTGGGGAAGAACCCAAAAGCATAAGGGGAGGCCCTGAAGACATGGAGGGGATCCCTAAACCATGAAAAGACACCCCAAAACTACGGGGGGACAGACCCCAAAACCATGAGGGGAGACCCCAAAACCATGGAGACCCCAAAACCATTGGGAGAGAGACCCCAAAACTATGGGGGGACCCCAAAAATAGCAGGGGAAGCCCGCAAGCTGGAGGGGAGACCCCGAAAGCATGAGGGGGAGCCCCAAAAATTGTGGAGGAGAACCCAAAAGCATAAGGGGGAACCTCAAAGATGTGGAGGGGATCCCCAAGCCATGAAGGGAGACCCCAAAACCATGGGGGGGACCCCCAAAATATGAGGGGGGGTTCAAAACCGTGGAGGGGACCCCAAAACCATCTGGGGAATCCCAAAAATGTGGAGGGGGACCCCAAAAATGTGGAGGGGGACCCCAAAACCATGGGGATCCCCCCCCCCGCTTGCAATCCCGTGGGGACCTGCATCCTTCCACCCTGGATCAGGAAGGACTGGGAGGTGATGATGTGTGAGGAGGGGGTGTACTGGGAGCACTGGGATGGACTGGGAGGGGGGATGCTGAAGTTTAGGGGTCCCCCCCCCCCCTCCCTTTTCCCCCAGATCCTGACGGGGGAGGACTGGAACGCGGTGATGTACGACGGGATCATGGCTTACGGCGGCCCCGTCTTCCCCGGGATGCTCGTCTGCATCTACTTCGTCATCCTCTTCATCTGCGGGAACTGTGCGTGGGCACTGGGAGCACTGGGAGCACTGGGAGGGACTGGGAATGGGGTGCCGAGGAACTGGGAGGGGCTGGGAATGGTCCTGGGGAGCAGGCACAGGAGGCAACAAGCAGGGAATGGGAACCAGAAAACGTGGGGACATGGAAGGGGGCTGGAAACCCACACTGGGAGGATACTGGGGGGATACTGGGAGGCACTGGGAGGAGACTGGGAGCACGGGTTAACCCCTTCCTACCCGCAGACATCCTCCTCAACGTCTTCCTGGCCATCGCGGTCGATAACCTGGCGGACGGCGACAACATCAACTCGGGGGCCGAGGGCAAGAAGTGAGCCTGGGGGGGGACAGACGGACACGGGGGGGTGACAGGGGACAGACGGACACGGGGGGGGGACAGGGGACAGACAGACACGGGGGGGGGGTGACAGGGGACAGACAGACACGGAGGGGGAGGGGGGCACCTGGCTGAGCCCCTCTGCTTGTGTCCCCCCCCCCCCCCCCCCCGCCAGGGACAAGGCCGGGGAGGCAGAAGCCATCGCGGGGAGCCAGGACGTGAGCGTGAAGGTGAGCGTGTGTGCACAGCCTGACACGCGTGTGCACGCCCCTCACACCCCAACATGCGTGTGCACACCCCTCACACACCCCAACATGCGTGTGCACACCCCTCACACGCATATACATGCCCCTCACACGCCCCAACATGTGTGCACACCCCTCTTACGCCCCAACACGTGTGCATGCCCCTGACACACCCCAACATGCGTGTGCACACCCTTCACATGCATGTGCACGCCCCTCACACACCCCAACACACGTCTGCAGTACTCACATGCCTCAACATGCTTGTGCACAGCCCTCACACGCGTGTGCACAGCCCTCACATACCCCAACATGCATATGCACACCCCCTCACGCCCCAACACGTGTGTGCACAGCCCTCACATGCCCCAAAACGCATGTGCACAGCCCTCACACGCCCCAACACGTGCGTGCACACCCCTCTCACGCCCCAACACATTTGTGCACAGCCCTCATATGCCCCAACACGTGTGTGCAGTCCTCACATGCCTCAACATGCTTGTGCACAGCCCTCACACACGTGTGCACAGCCCTCACACGCCCCAGCACTCATGTGCACAGCCCTCACATGCCTCAACATGCATGTGCACGCCCCTCATATGCCTCAACATGTGTGCACAGCCCTCACACGCCCCAACATGCATGTGCACACCCCTCACACGCCCCAACATGCGTGTGCACACCCCTCACACGCCCCAACATGTGTATGCACACCCCTCATACACATGTGCACGCCCCTCACACGCCCCAACACACGTGTGCATGCCCTTCACACACCCGAACATGTGCACACCCCTCACACGCATGTACATACCCCTCACACACCCCAACATGCGTATGCATGCCCCTCACGCACCCCAGGATGCATGTGCACACCCCTCATACACATGTGCACGCCCCTCACACGCCCCAACACACGTGTGCAGTACTCACATGCCTCAACATGCTTGTGCACAGCCCTCACACGCCCCAACATGCTTGTGCACACCCCTCACATGCCCCAACATACGTGTGCACGCCCCTCACACGCCCCAACATGTGTGCACACCCCTCACACGCCCCAACATGCATGTGCACACACCTCACACACCCCAACACACATGTATGCCCTTTACATGCCCCAACATGCGTGTGCACGCCTTTCACACGCCCCAACATGCGTGTGCACACCCCCTCACACGCCCCAACATGCGTGTGCATGCCCCTCACACGCATGTGCACGCCTTTCACACGCCCCAACATACATGTGCACACCCCTCACATGCCCCAGCACGCGTGTGCACAGCCCTCACATGCCTCAACACACACATGCACACCCCTCACGCGCCCCAACATGCGTGTGCACACCCCTCTCACACCCCAACACGTGTGTGCATGCCCCTGACACACCCCAACACACGTGTACACCCCTCAATGCCCCAACATGCGTGTGCACACCCCTCTCACGCCCCAACACGTATGTGCACGCCTCTTGCACACTCAGCCCCTTCCCTCCCCCCCCCCCCAGGTTGAAGGGGAGCAGCAGGAGGAGGAGGAGGAAGAGGAGGGGAGCGAGGAAGGTGAGGCCCCCACCCCAATCCCCTGGGGGGCAGCGGAGGCCCCCCCCTGACGCCGGGGTCCCCCACAGGTGACGAGGCCGGGGGGGAGCGCGACAGCCTGGGGGGGGCACGGCTGGAGAGCCTGGAGGAGCCCCCCAAGAACAAGGTGGCGCCGATCCCCGAGGGCAGCGCCTTCTTCCTGCTGGGCAGCACCAACCCGTGAGGCTGGGGGCAACTGGGAGCACTGGGGCAAACTGGGAGGGGGGCTAAGGGAACTGGGAGTAGGGGGACACATGGGGGGGCTGGGAGTACCGGGATTGGGGGTGTAAATGAGTAACTGGGGGGAGTGGAAGTGTAAACTGGGGGAACTGGGAGTAAACTGGGGGAACTGGGAGCATTGGGACTGGGGACACAAACTGGGGGACTGGAAATGGGGATGTAAACTGGGAGCACTGGGACTGGGGACACTGGGACAGGAGGGCTGGGGATGCTGGGGGCACTGGGACTGGGAGCACTGGAGGAGAGGGGGTGATCCCCTGGTGAGACTGGGAACGCTCTGGGAGAAACTGGGAGGGAACTGGGGCTAACCGGGCCAGACTGGGAGCACTGGGGGAAGGTGTCCTGAACGATGGGCTGAGGGAGAACTGGGAGGAACTGGGAGCACTGGGAGGTGCTGACACGTGCTCGGTGCAGGCTGCGGGTGCGGTGCCACGCCCTCATCCACCACCACGTCTTCACCAACCTCATCCTCGTCTTCATCATCCTCAGCAGCGTCTCGCTGGCCGCCGAGGACCCCGTGCGCGCCCACTCGCCCCGCAACCACGTGGGATACTGGGCAGACTGGGAGGGAACTGGGAGGAGCTGGGAGGAACTGGGGAAACGGAGCGGGTTGGGGGAACGGGGGCTCCATCACCCCACGGCAGTGTGGGACCCAGGTGAACGGGGTGGGGGCAGAAATGGGGGGACTGGGGGGGGGGGGGGGGATTTGGGGGGTCCTTGGGGGGATTTGGGGGGGGTCCCTGGGGGTGTTTGGGGTGGGGGTGCTGGGGGGGGGTCACCCCGCTTTCCCCCCTCCCCCCCCCCCCCCCAGATCCTGGGCTACTTCGACTACGCCTTCACTTCCATCTTCACCGTGGAGATCCTGCTCAAGGTACTGGGGGTGGTGGGTTTTTTTTTTTGGGGGGGGGGATTCTGGGGGTTTTGGGGGTCCCTGGGGGGTTGGGGGGGGGGTCCCAGTCCTCACGGCCCCCCCCCTCACCTCAGATGACCGCCTTCGGCGCCTTCCTGCACAAAGGCTCCTTCTGCCGCAACTGGTTCAACCTCCTCGACCTGCTGGTGGTCGGCGTCTCCCTCGTCTCTTTTGGCATCCAGTGAGCACTGGGGGAACTGGGAGGGACACTGGGAGCACTGGGAGCGCCCCTAGGGACACCGGTGTCCCTCTGCAGCTCCAGCGCCATCTCGGTGGTGAAGATCCTGCGGGTGCTGCGCGTCCTGCGGCCCCTGCGAGCCATCAACCGCGCCAAGGGCCTCAAGGTACGGCACTGGGAGGGACTGGGAAGCACTGGGAGGGACTGGGAAGCACTGGGAGGGGGGAAGCACACCCTTACTGGAGCAACTGGGAGCACTGGGATCCCCAGCAGGCGGTGGGGGGTGTGCCTGGGGTGGTGGGAAGTGGTGGCGTGCTGGTGGGACTGGGAGCAGGGGTGTCCCCGTGTCCTGGTGTCCCCAGTACCGGGTGTCAGTGTCCTGGTGTCCCCAACACCCGTGTCAGGCTGTCCCCGTGTCCCCAACACCCTGGTGTCCCCAACACCCCCATCACGCTGTCCCCAACGCCCCGGTGTCCCCAACACCCCGGTGTCCCCAACACCCCCGTCACGCTGTCCCCAACGCCCCGGTGTCCCCAACACCCTGGTGTCCCCAACACCCCTGTCACGCTGTCCCCAACACCCCGGTGTCCCCAACACCCCCGTCACGCTGTCCCCGATGCCCCGGTGTCCCCAACACCCCCATCACGCTGTCCCCAACACCCTGGTGTCCCCAACACCCCCGTCACGCTGTCCCCAACACCCTGGTGTCCCCAACACCTGTGTCAGGCTGTCGCCATGTCCCCAACACCCCCGTCACGCTGTCCCCAACGCCCCGGTGTCCCCAACATCCCCGTCACGCTGTCCCCAACGCCCCGGTGTCCCCAACACCCCCATCACGCTGTCCCCAACACCCTGGTGACCCCAACACCCCCGTCACGCTGTCCCCAACACCCCCATCACGCTGTCCCCAACACCCTGGTGTCCCCAACACCCCCGTCACGCTGTCCCCAACACCCCGGCGTCCCCAACACCCCCGTCACGCTGTCCCTGTCCCCCCCCCCCAGCACGTGGTGCAGTGCGTCTTCGTGGCCATCCGCACCATCGGCAACATCATGATCGTCACCACGCTGCTGCAGTTCATGTTCGCCTGCATCGGGGTGCAGCTCTTCAAGGTGGGGACCCCCCCAGAGGGGCTGGGACCCCCCCCAGAAGGGCTGGGACCCCCCCCCAAAGCAGCTGGGACCCCCCCACTAAGGGGTCAGGACCCCCCTGAGGGGCTGGGGACCCCCTCCTGGTCCCCTCTGATCCCCATTTCCCCCAGGGCAAGTTCTACAGCTGCACCGACGAGGCCAAGCACACGCCTGGGGAGTGCAAGTGGGTCCTGCCCCCCCCCCCAACGGCCCTGAGTGTGAGTGTGAGCCTGAGTGTGAGTGTAGGCTGAGTGTGCACTGACTGTAGTGGCTGTGAGGTGAGTGTGAGCAGTCTGAGCAAGTGAGGACACCAACTTGAGTGAAGGTGTGTGCAGGGTGGGAGGAGGCTGAGTGTGAGCGGGGTGACAACTGAGGGTGAGTGTAGCTTGTGGAGCATGGCTGAGTGTGAGTGGAGGCTGAGTGTGAGTGCAGGCTGTGAGTGTGCAGTATGAACTGTGAGTACAGCTGGAGTGCGAGTGGAGTGGGTGAATGCAGTGTGAGCATGGAGTGAGTGTGTGTTGAGTGTGAGCTGAGTGCTGTGTGAGTGCTGAGCGTGTGCTGTGAGTGCATGCTGAGTCTGAGTGTGTGCTGTGAGTGCATGCTGAGTGTGAGTGCTGAGTGAGTGTGTGCTAAGTGTGAGCATGTACTGAGTGTGAGCATGAGCTCAGTGTGTGCTGAGTGTGAGTGCTGAGTGTGAGGGTGTGCTGAGCATGTGCTGAGTGTGAGCTGAGTGTAAGTGCAGGCTGTGAGTGTGAGCTGAGTGTGTGTGCTGGGTGAGCGCGTGCTGAGTGTGAGCATGAGCTGAGTGAGTGTGTGCTGAGTGTGAGCGTGTGCTGAGCACGTGCTGAGTGTGAGCTGAGTGTAAGTGCAGGCTGTGAGCGTGTGCTGAGTGTGGGCGTGTGCTGAGTGTGTGCTGAGAGAGTGCTGAGTGTGAGCGTGTGCTGAGCATGTGCTGAGTGTGAGCTGAGTGTGAGTGCACGCTGTGAGCATGTGCTGAGTGTGAGCTGAGTGTGAGTGCAGGCTGTGAGTGTGTGCTGAGTGGGCGTGTGCTGAGTGTGAGCTGAGTGTGCTGAGTGTGAGCGCGTGCTGAGTGTGAGCATGAGCTGAGTGAGTGTGTGCTGAGAGAGTGCTGAGTGTGAGCGTGTGCTGAGTGTGAGCTGAGTGTAAGTGCAGGCTGTGAGCGTGTGCTGAGTGTGTGCTGAGTGAGTGTGTGCTGAGTGTGGGCGTGTGCTGAGTGTGAGTGCTGAGTGTGGGCGTGTGCTGAGTGTGAGCATGAGCTGAGCGTGTGCTGAGAGAGTGCTGTGTGAGCGTGTGCTGAGCATGTGCTGAGTGTGAGCTGAGTGTAAGTGCAGGCTGTGAGTGTGTGCTGAGTGAGTGTGTGCTGAGTGTGAGTGCATGCTGAGTGGGAGTGCTGAGTGTGGGCGTGTGCTGAGTGTGAGCTGAGGGTGTGTGCTGAGTGTAAGTGTGTGCTGAGCATGGGCTGAGTGTGAGCTGAGTGTGAGTGCAGGCTGTGAGCGTGTGCTGAGTGAGTGTGTGCTGAGTGTGAGTGCATGCTGAGTGGGAGTGCTGAGTGTGGGCGTGTGCTGAGTGTGAGCTGAGTGTGAGTGTGAGCTGAGTGTGAGTGTGAGCTGAGTGTGAGTGTGAGCTGAGTGTGTTATCACCCCAGTGCGCACACAGGTTGCGTGACCGGAGCGTGCTTGGTGTGCAAGCCTCGTGCCCCCCCGGTTGCATCCTGGTGTCCCCGCGTGCCCCCTCCAACATCCGCCGGGCGCGTTCCCGCTGCAAGAGGCTGGGGACGCGCCCCCCCCCCCCTTTGCAGTGTCCCCCCCCCACCACCTCACGGTGTCCCCCCCCCCTTTGCAGGGGCACCTTCCTGGTGTACAAGGACGGGGACGTGTCGCACCCCTCGGTGCGGGAGCGCCTGTGGCACAACAGCGACTTCAACTTCGACAACGTGCTGGCGGGGATGATGGCGCTCTTCACCGTCTCCACCTTCGAGGGGTGGCCCGCGTGAGTCCCCCCCCCCCCCCGGAGGGTGCTGGCACCCCAAAAGGGTGCTGACACCCCAATGTGCCCCCCCCCAGGGTGCTGACACCCCGATCCCTGTCCCCAGAACGCCGACACCCCAACCCCCTTGTGGTTTGCCACCCCCTGGGTGCTGACACCCCAACCTGTGTCTTTAGGGTGCTGACACCCCAATCTGCACCTCCTTGGGGGGGGACACCCCAAATTCTTACCCCTCTGGGGTACTGACACCCCAAGGTACACCCTACATGAGGCACTGACACCCCGATCTCTGTCCCCAGACTGCTGACACCCCAATGCCCTTGGCATTTGACACCCCAATGTCCACCTCCCCTGGGTGCTGACACCCCAAAAGGGTGCTGACACCCCAATGTGCCCCCCCCATAGGGTGCTGACACCCCAACCTGCACCTTTAGGGTGCTGACACCCCAATGTGCCCCCCCCATAGGGTGCTGACACCCCAACCTGCACCTTTAGGGTGCTGACACCCCAATGTGCCCCCCCCATAGGGTGCTGACACCCCAATGTGCCCCCCCCATATGGTGCTGACACCCCAACCTGCGCCTTTAGGGTGCTGACACCCCAATGTAACCCCCCCCCATTGGGTGCTGACACCCCAACCTGCACCTTTAGGGCGCTGACACCCCAATGTAACCCCCCTCCATAGGGTGCTGACACCCCAATCTGCACCTTTAGGGCGCTGACACCCCAATGTGCCCCCCCCATAGGGTGCTGACACCCCAATGTCCACCTCCCCTGGGTGCTGACACCCCAACCTGTGCCTTTAGGGCGCTGACACCCCAATGTAACCCCCCCCCCCATAGGGTGCTGACACCCCAACCTGCACCTTTAGGGTGCTGACACCCCAATGTAACCCCCCCCCATTGGGTGCTGACACCCCAATGTGCCCCCCCCCCATAGGGTGCTGACACCCCAACCTGCACCTTTAGGGTGCTGACACCCCAATGTGCCCCCCCATAGGGTGCTGACACCCCAACCTGCACCTTTAGGGCGCTGACACCCCAATGTAACTCCCCCCCCATAGGGTGCTGACACCCCAATGTGCCCCCCCCATAGGGTGCTGACACCCCAACCTGCGCCTTTAGGGTGCTGACACCCCAATGTAACCCCCCCCCATTGGGTGCTGACACCCCAATGTGCCCCCCCAGTAGGACGCTGACACCCCAACCTGCACCTTTAGGGCGCTGACACCCCAATGTGCCCCCCCCATAGGGTGCTGACACCCCAACCTGTGCCTTTAGGGTGCTGACACCCCAATGTAACCCCCCCCCATTGGGTGCTGACACCCCAACCTGCACCTTTAGGGCGCTGACACCCCAATGTAACCCCCCTCCATAGGGTGCTGACACCCCAATCTGCACCTTTAGGGCGCTGACACCCCCAATGTGCCCCCCCCATAGGGTGCTGACACCCCAATGTCCACCTCCCCTGGGTGCTGACACCCCAACCTGTGCCTTTAGGGCGCTGACACCCCAATGTAACCCCCCCCCATAGGGTGCTGACACCCCAACCTGCACCTTTAGGGTGCTGACACCCCAATGTAACCCCCCCCCATTGGGTGCTGACACCCCAATGTGCCCCCCCCCCATAGGGTGCTGACACCCCAACCTGCACCTTTAGGGTGCTGACACCCCAATGTGCCCCCCCATAGGGTGCTGACACCCCAACCTGCACCTTTAGGGCGCTGACACCCCAATGTAACCCCCCCCCATAGGGTGCTGACACCCCAATGTGCCCCCCCCATAGGGTGCTGACACCCCAACCTGCGCCTTTAGGGTGCTGACACCCCAATGTAACCCCCCCCCATTGGGTGCTGACACCCCAATGTGCCCCCCCCAGTAGGACGCTGACACCCCAACCTGCACCTTTAGGGCGCTGACACCCCAATGTGCCCCCCCCATAGGGTGCTGACACCCCAACCTGTGCCTTTAGGGTGCTGACACCCCAATGTAACCCCCCCCCATTGGGTGCTGACACCCCAACCTGCACCTTTAGGGCACTGACACCCCAATGTAACCCCCCCCCATTGGGTGCTGACACCCCAATGTGCCCCCCCCATAGGGTGCTGACACCCCAACCTGCACCTTTATGGTGCTGACACCCCAATGTGCCCCCCCCATAGGGTGCTGACACCCCAACCTGTGTCTTTAGGGTGCTGACACCCCAATGTGCCCCCCCCATTGGGTGCTGACACCCCAACCTGCGCCTTTAGGGTGCTGACACCCCAATGTAACCCCCCCCCCATTGGGTGCTGACACCCCAACCTGCACCTTTAGGGCGCTGACACACCCCAATGTAACCCCCCCCATAGGGTGCTGACACCCCAATGTGCCCCCCCAGTAGGACGCTGACACCCCAACCTGCACCTTTAGGGCGCTGACACCCCAATGTAACCCCCCCCCATAGGGTGCTGACACCCCAACCTGCACCTTTAGGGCGCTGACACCCCAATGTGCCCCCCCCATAGGGTGCTGACACCCCAACCTGCACCTTTAGGGCGCTGACACCCCAATGTGCCCCCCCCATTGGGTGCTGACACCCCAACCTGCACCTTTAGGGCGCTGACACCCCCATGTACCCCACCCCCAATAGGGCGCTGACACCCCAGCACCCATAGCGCCCTGCTGCCCCCCCCGCCAAAACCCTTTTTCCCGCCCCCCTCCCCCAGGCTGCTGTACAAGGCCATCGACGCCAACGCGGAGGACCAGGGCCCCATCTACAACTACCGGGTGGAGATCTCCATCTTCTTCATCGTCTACATCATCGTCATCGCCTTCTTCATGATGAACATCTTCGTCGGCTTCGTCATCATCACCTTCCGCGCCCAGGGCGAGAGCGAGTACCGCAACTGCGAGCTGGACAAGAACCAGGTGCGTGGGGACCCCCCCTCACTCTTTGTGCCCCCCCCCGCCACCCCGTGGTGTCAGTGGGTGTATATTTGTGTCCTGTCCCCCCCCCTCCCCACCCGGGGCAGCGGCAGTGCGTGGAGTACGCGCTGAAGGCGCAGCCGCTGCGGCGCTACATCCCCAAGAACCGCAGCCAGTACCGCGTCTGGGCCATGGTCAACTCCACCGCCTTCGAGTACATCATGTTCGTCCTCATCCTCCTCAACACCATCGCCTTGGCCGTGCAGGTTGGCTGGGGGGGGGGGCCTGGGGGGGCATTTTGGGGTCTGTGAGGGGGTGTCAAGGGAGTACGGGGGTGGTTAAAGCATGCCGGGGGGTAGTTAGAGTGCTCGGGGGGCTTTTAAATGGGCTGGGGGTCACTGAGAGATGTTCCGGGGCAGTTAATGCACCCCTGGGGGCAGTTAATGCACCACTGGGGGCAGTTATTGTACCTCTGGGGGCAGCTAATGCACCCCTGGGGGCAGTTAATGAACCCCTATGGGCAGTTAATGCACCCCTGGGGCAGTTAATGCACCTCTGGGGGCAGTTAATGCACCACTGGGGGCAGTTATTGTACCTCTGGGGGCAGTTAATGAACCCCTATGGGCAGCTAATGCACCCCTGGGGGCAGTTAATGCACCACTGGGGGCAGTTATTATACCTCTGGGGGCAGTTAATGAACCCCTATGGGCAGCTAATGCATCCCTGGGGGCAGTTAATGCACTGCTGGGGGCAGTTAATGCACGCCTTGGGGCAGTTAATGCACCGCTGGGGGCAGTTATTGTACCTCTGGGGGCAGTTAATGAACCCCTATGGGCAGTTAATGCACCCCTGGGGGCAGTTAATGTACCTCTATGGGCAGTTAATGCACTGCTGGGGGCAGTTAATGCACCTCTGGGGGCAGTTATTGTACCCCTGGGGGCAGTTAATGCACCCCTGGGGGGGGAGTTAGGAGGAATGGGGGGCAGTAAAATGGCCCAAGGGGTCTGTAAGGGACAACAAAGGGGTGATCGGGGGCCTTAGGGACAGTTGAAGCACCCCTGGGGGGCTTTTAAATGACCTGGGGGTAATTAAGAGACATTACATGGGCAATTAAGGCCCTGGGGGCAGTTAAAAGACCCGTGGGGGGCTGTTAGGGTCCCTAGAAGGAGATTGGGGGCAGTTAAAGGTCACTGGGGGGTTGTAAGGGGCATGGCAGGGGAAACTGAGGCTCCTGGGGCAATTAAAACACCCCTGGGGGGGCTCAAAGGGACCATGGGGGGCTTTTAAATGGCCGGGGGGGGGCAGTTATGGACCCTACAGGGGCAATTAGCGCCCCAGGGGGGGCAATTAAAGCAACCTGGGGGTTTGTTAAAGCACCCCGGGGTGTCAATTAGGTGTTCTGAGGGTGCATTTAGTGAGCTGGGAGGGGCATTTAGGGGTTGGGGGGTGTTTAGGGTTGCAGGGGGGGCAGTTAAGGCTGCAGGGGGGCACTTAGGGCTGCAGGGGGGGCAATTAAAGTGCCCCCCCCCCAGCACTACGAGCAGTCGAAGCCGTTCAACTACGTGATGGACCTGCTCAACATGGTGTTCACCGGGCTCTTCACCGTGGAGATGCTGCTCAAGATCATCGCCTTCAAGCCCCGGGTAGGCTCACGGGAGGGCTACAACGAATTGGGGGGGGTCTCATGGTGTGGGGGGGTCATTTTTGGGGTGCCCCCCCCCCCAATTATCTCTCCCCTCCCCCCCCCCAGCACTATTTCTGCGACGCTTGGAATACCTTCGACGCCCTCATCGTGGTGGGCAGCGTGGTGGATATCGCGGTCACCGAGGTCAACGTGAGTCACCCCCACCTCTTCTTTATGGGGTGTGGGGGGGTCCCCAAAACTTCTTGGGGGGGGGTCCCTGGTGTTCGGGACCCCCCCCGTGTCCGTGTCCTCGCGTCCATCTCCATCCGTCTGTCCGCCATTTCCATCCATCTCCACCCGCGCCGTGCGTGCCTGCAACAGAACGGGGGGCACGTCCGGTGAGGTAGGGGGCGTCCGTCCCCCCCCCAGATGCGAGGGGGGGGGGATTTGGGGAGTGGGGGGGGGGCTCCGAGTGGGGGGGGGGTCTCCTCACCCCCTGGTGCCCCCCAACCCCCTCGCAGAGCTCGGAGGACAGCTCCCGCATCTCCATCACCTTCTTCCGCCTCTTCCGCGTCATGCGCCTGGTGAAGCTGCTGTCCAAGGGCGAGGGCATCCGCACGCTGCTCTGGACCTTCGTCAAATCCTTCCAGGTTTGGGGGGGGGACGGGGGGGGACAAAACGGGGGGGCACACACCGTGAGGGGGGGGCCACGGGACACCAGGGAGCCCCCCCCGCGTTGTTCCCCTACCCCACAGGCGCTGCCCTACGTCGCCCTGCTCATCGCCATGATCTTCTTCATCTACGCCGTCATCGGCATGCAGGTGAGGCGCGCGTGCAAGGGGTGTGCAAGGGTGTGTGGGGGGGCTCCCAGAGGACCCCCCCCCACTGCCACCACGTCCCCCCCCCCCTTCTCGTCCCCAAGACCTTCGGGAAGGTGGCGCTGCAGGACGGGACCCAGATCAACCGCAACAACAACTTCCAGACCTTCCCCCAGGCCGTGCTGCTGCTCTTCAGGTGGGTCCCTTACGGGGTCCCCTATGGGGCCTATAGGGTGCCCTATAGGGTGCCCTACAGGGTGCCCAGGGCCTTTTGGGGTCCCTGTAGTGCCTGGGGGTTGCTGCACGGTTCCTGTAGGATCCCTGTGGTGTTTAAGTGGCCTGGCTGGGGTGTGGGAAGGGTCCCTGTGGGGTGGCGGGGTTCCTATGGCTTCTGGGGGTTACTGCAGTGTTCCTATAGGGTCTGGGGGGTCCCTGTAGTGGCCATACACCATCTCTATAGGGTTTGGGGGTCACTGCAGAGTTCCTACAGAGCCTCTGTGAGGTCTGGGGGTCGCTGCATGGGGCCTAAATGGTCCTAGTGGAGTCTGGGGACCGCTGTAGGGTCACTAAGAGTCTTTGTAGGGTCCTATAAAATCCTTATGAGGTCCATGGGGCTCTGTGGGGAGTCCCTACAAGATCCCTATGGGGTCCGTGAGTCCCTGAGGGTTATTACGGGTCCTGGAGTCCCTGTAGGGTCTCCACCACCTCCCTGTGGGGTCTGTGGGTCACCCCAGACCACCTACAGGGGCGTTTTGGTGGGGTAGGGGTTATGGGGGGGGGGTCCGGAGGGGCCCTATAGGTGCCAGACGGGTGCGTGGGGTGCAGGTGCGCCACGGGGGAGGCGTGGCAGGAGATCATGCTGGCCAGCCTGCCCGGCAAGCGCTGCGACCCCCGAATCGGACGCGGGGCCCGGCGAGGAGTTCACCTGCGGCAGCAACTTCGCCATCGTCTACTTCATCAGCTTCTTCATGCTCTGCGCCTTCCTGGTGAGCCCACGGCGCTGCCCCATGGCACTGCCCCACGGCGCTGCCCCACGGCGCTGCCCCACGGCGCGGCGCTGCCCCCCCTGAAACACCACGCAGCTCCGGTGCGACACCCCCCAACCCTATAGCAAGAACCGCATGCTGCGGCAAGAAACCCCGTAACCAGCCCCATAGCCAGCCCCATAGCGAGCCCCCCAGCCCCATAGCGAGTCCTCCAGCCCCACGGCAAGCCCCCCTCCCCAGATCATCAACCTCTTCGTGGCCGTCATCATGGACAACTTTGACTACCTGACGCGCGACTGGTCCATCCTCGGCCCCCACCACCTCGACGAGTTCAAGCGGGTCTGGTCCGAGTACGACCCCGCCGCCAGGTCCGGCACCGTCACCGCGACCCCCCCCCCATCACCATGACCCTCCCCCCATCACTGTCACCCCCCCTACTTGTCACCGTCACCCCCCCTACCCGGCCACAGGGGTCGCATCAAGCACCTGGACGTGGTGACGCTGCTGCGCCGGATCCAGCCCCCGCTGGGCTTCGGGAAGCTCTGCCCCCACCGCGTGGCCTGCAAGGTGCTTGGGTGCACCACGGGGGGGGCCGGGGGGGTCACCCCTGCTGTCCCCCACCCCATTTACCCCTTGTCTGCCCCCCCCCCACAGCGCCTGGTGGCCATGAACATGCCCCTCAACTCGGACGGCACCGTGACCTTCAACGCCACGCTCTTCGCCCTCGTCCGCACCTCCCTCAAGATCAAGACGGAAGGTTTGGGGCGGGGGGGGGTGACACTGAATGGGGTGGGGGGGGTGACAGGAAGGTGGGGACACCCCCCTTCCTATTCCCTGCTGTCCTGCGTCCCCCCCCCCCCCCCCGAAAAAAAAAGGGAACCTGGACGTAGCCAACAAGGAGCTGCGGGCCGTCATCAAGAAGATCTGGAAGAGGACCAAGCCCAAGCTGCTGGACGAGGTCATCCCCCCGCCGGAGGGTGAGCGCCCCCCCCCCCCCCCCCGACTTCGGGGACACTTTTAGGGTGGGGGGGACACACCCCTGGTGGCCCTGACCCCCTCCCCGTGTCTGTTCCCCCCCCCCCAGAGGAGGAACCGTGGGGAAGTTCTACGCCACCTTCCTGATCCAGGATTATTTCCGCAAGTTCCGCCGGCGCAAGGAGCGGGGGATGCTCGGCCCCAGCGCCGGCCCCAGCAACGAGCGCGCGCTGCAGGTGGGTTGGGACCCCCCCCCCCCAACCCCAAAAAATAATGGGGTGGGGGCGCTGTGGTGCCTCCTCCCCCCCCCGCTTTATTTTTGCCCCTCCCCAGGCCGGGCTGCAGACCCTGCAGGCGCTGGGCCCCGAGATGCGGCGGGCGCTGAGCTGTGACCTGGAGGGGGACGAGGGCCCCGCGGGCACCGAGGAGGAGCAGCTGACCTATGCCGTAAGCCCCGCCCCCAATTTGCCACGCCCTTTTAGGCCACGCCCACATCGACCACACCCTTACAGGCCACGCCCACCCCTCCATCTGCCTGCAGCCCCCTGAGACCCTGTATGGCTCGGCCCCCAGCCCCCCCGGGCTGGAGGAGTCCCCAAAAGCCGCCAGCCCCGGCCCCACCGAGGGCGAGGACCCCGCGCCCCTGCCCCACCTCGGCAGCCACCACCATGGGGGCAGGTAGGGGGGCACCCTAAAAGGGGGGGGGGGGGGGTGTCTAAATGGGGTGAGGGCACCCTAAAGGAGGGGGGCACCCTAAAGGGGTTGGGAGCATCACCCTAAAGGGTATGGGGGCACCCTAAGGGGGGGTGGAGGCACACTAAGGGGTTGGGAGTACCCTAAAGGGGTATGGGGGGGGCACCCTAAAGGGTTGGGAGCACCCTAAAGGGTGTGGGGGCACCCTAAGGGGTTGGGAGCAATTTAATGGGGTGGAGGGCACCCTAAAGAGGTATGGGGGAAACCTAGAGGAGTGTGGGGGGGGAGCATCCTAAGGGGTGAGGAGGAGCACCCCAAAGGGGTGTGGAGGCACCCTAAAGAATTGGGAACACCCAAAAGGGTAGGGGGGCAACCTAGAGAGGGGTGGGGGGGCACCCTGAAGAGGTTGGGGGGGCAACCTGAAGAGGTTGGGAGCACCCTAAAGGGGCGGAGGGCACCCTAATGGGTGAGGGAGCACCCTAAGGGGTGGGTGTGGGACTCTGGGGGCACCGTGCCACCCCCATGGGGCTGGAGGAGAGGGGAAGGGGGGACAAACCCCACACCCCCCAACACCCCCCACGTGCAGGCGGCACTCGGATGGGGGCGCCGGCCCCCACCCCATTGTTGGGGGGCAGGAGGAGCCGGCGCCCCCCGAGGACGGAGAAGATCCAGGGGATGGCAGCCGAGAGGACGACAGCGAGGGCCCGGCCCCCCGCCACGGCTGGGCTGGGGACAGGTATGGGGGGGCTCTTTATAATGCCCTGGGGGGGGGTAAGGGGTCCTATAACCCCCCCGCCACCCCCTTAACGCCTTCTTGTCCCCCTCTGCAGGCGGCTGGGCCCCTCGGCCATCCCCCACTGGGCTGGGGGGGCTTCGAGGGGGGGCTCTTTGCCGCTGCCCCCCCCGCCACTTCGCCCTGCACAACGGGGCGCTGGAGGGGCAGCAGCTGAAGAGGCGCCGGCTCCTGCCCCCCACCCCCGCAGGTAAGGGGCTGGGCTTCTGGGGAGAGACCCCCCCCCTTTGAAATACACACGGGGGGGGCTTTGGGGAAAGGGGGGGCTTGGGGGAAAGGGGAGGGTACTCACCGAGCCCCCCCCCCCCAAGGCCGGAAGCCCTCCTTCACCATCCAGTGCCTGCGGCGCCAGGGGAGCTGTGAGGACGAGCCCATCCCCGGCACCTACAACCCCTCGGGCCCCCCCGGCCCCCCCCGGCCGCAGGTACCGCGTGTGACATGCGTGTGACACACGTGTCACCTCCATGTGTGTGTGCCCCCCCTCTCAAATGTCATGTGTACCCCCCACAGGGCTACGGCAGCTCCGAAACCTGGCGCACAGGGGGCTCCTCGCACGCCTGGGCTGCTGCCCCCCCCCGCGGCCACGTCCTCTACGCCCCCCTCATCCTGGTGGAAAGGGGGGGCGCAGCGGGGGGGGCCGGCGGCAGCCTCCCCCCGCTCTCCCGCTGGATTTTAGGGGAACAGGGCCCCCAGGGACCCCTCCGCTTGCCGCTGGGCCGCGGCTCCGCCGACAGCCTCGTGGAGGCCGTGAGTTCCCCCTCCTCGTCCTCCTCGCGTCCCCCTGCCTCGTTAAATCCTGGCACGGAGAGGAATTTAACGAGGAATTCCTCATTAAATCCTGCCATGGAGAAGAATTCAACAAGGAATTCCTCGTTAAATCCTGCCGTGGAGAGGAATTCAGCGGGGAATTCCTTGTTAAATCCTGCTGTGGATAAGAATTTAACGAGGAATTCAACGAGGAATTCCTCATTAAATCCTGCCATGGAGAGGAATTCAACGAGGAATTCCTCGTTAAATCCTGCCATGGAGAGGAATTCAATGAGGAATTTCTTGTTAAATCCTGCCATGGAAAAGAATTTAATGAGGAAGTCAACAAGGAATTCCTCGTTAAATCCTGCCGTGGACAGGAATTTAAGGAGGAATTTCTCGTTAAATCCTGCCATGGAGAGGAATTCAATAATTCAACGAGGAATTCCTTGTTAAAAACTGCCACGGACAGGAATTTAACGAGGAATTCAATGAGGAATTCCTTGTTAAATCCTGCCATGGAGAGGAATTCAGCGAGGAATTCCTCGTTAAATCCTGCTGTGGACAGGAATTCAGCAAGGAATTCCTCATTAAATCCTGCTGTGGAGAGGAATTCAACAAGGAATTCCTCATTAAATCCTGGCATGAGCAGGAATTCAATGAGGAATTCCTCATTAATTCCTGCCGTGGAGAGGAATTCAGCGAGGAATTCCTTATTAAATCCTGCCATGGAGAGGAATTCAATAATTCAACAAGGAATTCCTTGTTAAAAACTGCCATAGACAGGAATTTAACGAGGCATTCAACAAGGAATTCCTCATTAAATCCTGCCACGGAGAGGAATTCAACAAGGAATTTAATGAGGAATTCCTCATTAAATCCTGCCGTGGAGAGGAATTCAACAAGGAATTCCTCATTAAATCCTGCCGTGGAGAGGAATTCAATAATTCAACGAGGAATTCCTTGTTAAAAACTGCCACAGACAGGAATTTAACGAGGAATTCAACAAGGAATTCCTCATTAAATCCTGCCGTGGAGAGGAATTCAACGAGGAATTCAACGGGGACCCCCCCCCTGAAAAAAATACATAATTACCCTAGGTACTCATCTCGGAGGGGCTGGGGTTGTTCGCCCGCGACCCCAAATTCGTGGCGGTGGCCAAGCGGGAGATCGCCGACGCCTGCGAGCTGACGATGGACGAGATGGAGAGCGCCGCCGCCGACCTCCTCACGCGCCGCCGCCGCCCCACGCCGCCCGGCCCCGTCTATAGCGACGAGGAACCGCTGCGGCCGCCCGCCGAGGAGGAGCTGGCCGACGAGATGGCTTGCGTGGGGGGGGCCCTAAATTTGCTGGGGGGGGCCCTAAATTTGCTGGGGGGGGGCCCTAAGGTGTTGGGAGGGGTTAAGGGGGGAGTGGAGAGGGTGGGGGTATGGTAAAAATGAGGTAAAAATTGGGGGGGGTATCGTGGAAAGAGGGGGGGGTACGCCAAAAGATGAGGTCAGTTCAAAAATGGGTGGGGGCGTGGTGAAAAAGGGGGTAGCTCATAAATGGGGGGGCATCTGAAGAAATTGGGGGTATGGCAAAAATTCACGTGATTTTAAAAATGAGTGTTATCTTGGCAAAGGGTGGGGTATGAGAAAAATAAGGTCTATTTAAAAAAGGGGGTGCTAAAGGAATGAGGGGGCATGGCAAAAAAAAAAAAAGGGGGGGTACCTCATACAGGGGTATTTCTATAATTTTAAGAAATTATAGAAAAGAGGTGTTTTAACTGAAAAAAAAAAAAAAACGCAAGGGTTTTACCTCAGATTTTTTTTTAAACTAGAGAACGGGGGGGTTATCTCAGAAAAAAATGGGTTTTTGTCTTAAAAATGAGGCGGTTTTACCTCAGAAATTGTAGAATTTTACACGAAAAAAGTTTTTTTTAACCTCAGTTGTTGTTTCATCTCATTAAAGAAAAGTTTTACCTCAGAAAATGGGGTAGGCTACCCCAAAAAGGGAGGTTAGCCTCAGAGGAAGGAGTTGGGGGGGTGTTAACCTCAAAAAAAAAGTCATTTTACCTCACGGGGCTAATTTTTACCTCAAGAACCGAAGGGTTTACCTCAGAAACGGGGAGTTTTACCTCAGGAAACGGCGGCGGGGCGCCTCAGAGCAGAAGGAAGGGGTGATAAC
>OZ022465.1:191551-214755 GCA_963989345.1 Clangula hyemalis | reverse complement strand
GGGGGGGACAGGGAATGGGTTTGGGGTCCCCCCCCCTTGAGGAAGAGGGGGAATAAGGGATGGGATTTGGGGTCCTTGAGGGTTTTGGGGTCATCTTGAAGAAGGGGGGGGGATAAGGAATGGGTTTGGGGTCCCCCCCCCTTGAGGAAGAGGGGGAATAAGGAATGGGATTTGGGGTCCCTGAGGGTTTTGGGGTCATTTTGAGGAAGGGGGGGGGATAAGGGAGGGATTTGGGGTCCCCCCCCCTTGAGGAAGAGGGGGAATCAGGGAGGGGTTTGGGGGTACCAAGGGTTTTGGGGTCTCCTCCTTGAGGAAGAGGGGGAATAAGGAATGGGATTTGGGGTCCCTGAGGGTTTTGGGGTCATCTTGAGGAAGGGGGGGGGAGCAAGGGGGGATTTTGGACTCCCCACCTCAAAGAGGAGGGGGACCAGGGGATGGTTTTGGGGGTCCCCAAGGGAAGTTGGGGTCCCCACATCAGGGATGCCATAAAACAGGGTTAGGGGAGGTACCCGGCCACAGGTTTGGGGTCTCCTGTGAGAATTTGAGGTCCAAAAGCTTGAACGGGAGGTGGGAGAGGACAAGGGGAGGAGGCTGGGGAACGTTTTAGGGGCTATTTGGGGTCCCTAAATTCATGGAAGAAACCAAGAAACATTTTAGGGGGGCTGTTTCTGTTTTTTTTGGGGGGTCTTTAGGGATTTTTTGGGGTCCCCAGGGGCTTTTTGGGGTCCCCTAGGAGACTCAGGGCTGGTTCAGGACCCTGGGGAGTCTTCGGCCTCAACCTCAGGTGGTTGTGGGGTGGCTTTTGGGGTTTCCGGGGTGATTTGGGGTTATTGAGGGCTTGGGGTGTCTGGAGGAGTTTTGGGGTGTCTGGAGGAGTTTTGGGGTGTCTGGGGGGGGGATTTTGGGGTTCCCGTACCTCGAGGAGGAGGCGGAAGAGGCCGAGGGGGGCGGGCGGGCGGCCTGCAGCAGGCGCCAGATGCTCTGGGCCTCGTCCAGCGTCACCTCCAGGAGGTCGCCCTCCATCATCAGCTCCTCCAGCGGCCGCCGCGCGCCCTCGGCCAGCTCCAGCACCGGGCCCTGCAGCCGCGGCAGCGCCGCGCTCAGCGCCTCCAGCTCTGCGGGGGAACACGGCAGCACGTGGGGGGGGCGCCCCGAGGACATAGGGGACACCCTGAGAACATGGGGGGCCACCCCAAGAACCCTGGGGGCCACCCCGAGAACATGGGGGCCACCACAAGAACATTGAGGGCCACCCCGAGGACGTTAGGGACCACCACAGGAATGTTTGGGGCCACCCCAAGAATGTTGGGGACCACCCTGAGGACATCAGGGGGCACCACAAGAACATTGGGGCTACCCCGAGGACGTTGGGGACACCCAAGGACGCTGAGGGGCCACAGTTAGGACATGGGGGACACCCCAAGAATGTTGGGGACCACCCTGAGGATGTCAGGGGCCACCACGAGGACGTTAGGGACCACCACAGGAATGTTTGGGGACCACCCCGAGAACATTGGGGACCACGATTAGGACATGGGAGATACCCCAAGAATGTTGGGGACCACCCTAAGGACGTCAGGGGCCACCACAGGACATAGGGGGCCACCACAAGGACGTTAGGGACCACCACAGGAATGTTTGGGCTACCCCAAGGACGTTGGGGACACCCAAGGCTGCTGGGGGGCCACAATTAGGACATGGGGGACACCCCAAGAATGTTGGGGACCACCCTAAGGACGTCAGGGGCCACCACGAGGACATCAGGGACCACCACAGGAATGTTAGGGGCCACCCCGAGGACATTGGGGGCCACCACAAGAACTTGGAGGTCACCCTGAGGACATTGAGGGCCACCACGAGGACATTAGGGACCACCCCGAGAACATTGGGGACCACAATTAGGACATGGGAGATACCCCAAGAATGTTGGGGACCACCCTAAGGACGTCAGGGGCCACCACAGGACATAGGGGGCCACCATGAGGACGTTAGGGACCACCACAAAAACATTGGGGGCCACCCCGAGGACGTTAGGGACCACCACAGGAATGTCTGGGGCTACCCCAAGGACGTTAGGGACACCCAAGGCTGCTGGGGGGGCCACCCCAAGAACATGAGGGTCACCCCAAGAACCCTGGGGGCCATCCCGAGAACGTTATGGGCCACCACAAGAATGTTTGGGGCCACCCCAAGAATGTTGGGGACCACCCTGAGGACATCAGGGGGCACCACAAGAACATTGGGGGCCACCCCGAGGACATTGGGGATGCCCCAAGGACATTGGGGACCACCACGAGAACACTGGGGGGCCACAATTAGGACATGGGGGACAGCCCAAGAATGTTGGGGACCACCCTAAGGATGTCAGGGGCCACCACGAGGACGTTAGGGACCACCCCAAGAATGTTGGGGGCCACCCTGAGGACATAGGGGACCACCCCAAGAACATCGGGGGGCCACCCTGAGGACATAGGGGACCACCCCAAGAACATCAGGGGACCACCATTAGGACATGGGGGACACCCCAAGAATGTTGGGGGCCACCCCGAGGACATTGTGGGGTCACCACAAGAACTTGGGGGACCCCTCCAAGGACACTGGGGCCACCCCAAGGACGTGGGGGACACCCCGAGGACATGGGGCCACCACGAGAACATTGGGGCCACCATGAGAACATTGGGGCCACCAGTTTAGGGAAGGGAACGGGGGTGACATGGGGTGGTCCCGGGCCCCATGGGGCTTCCATGGGATCCTTTGGGATCCCATAGATCCCCCGGGATCCCCTACGGTCCCCCCCCCCCCCAAATGTCCCCCCACTCACCCGAGGGCAGCGGGCCGTTCTTCTCCGGGCTGGGGGCGTCACCGTTCTCCACCGAGACCTGGGGGGGGGGACAAAAAGTGTCAGGGAGAGGGGTGTTGTGCACCCCAAAACCCCACTACCCCCCCCCCCCAAAACCCCACAACCCCCCCCAAAGCCCCACAACCCCCCAAAAAAACCCACAACCCCCCAAAAAAACCCACAACCCCCCAAAAAAACCCCACAACCCTCCCAAAAAAACCCCACAACCCCCCCAAAAACCCCACAACCCCCCCAAAAAACCCACAACCCCCCCAAAAAAAACCCACAACCCCCCAAAAAAAACCCACAACAGGAGCTCCATGCCCCCTGCCGCCCCAAAAAGCGCCCCTAAAACCCCTGTTGCCCCCCCAAAGCACCCCCCCGCTGCCCCAAAAAGCCATCCTCTGGCCCTAAAGCTACACCCGCCACCCCGTAAAGCACCCCAAAAGCACTCTCCTGCTACCCCAAAAGCTCCCCCGGCTTTAAAGCTGTTCCCTGACACCCCAAAAGCTTTCCCTAGCTACCCCAAAAGGCTTCCCCCACTGTCCCTAAAAGCCACCCACCCCAAAATCACCCCCGCACCTCCCCAAAAGCCACCCCAGGCGTCCCAAAAGCCCCCCTAGCTGCCCCAAAAGCCCCCCCAGGCATCCCAAAGGGGCCCCCCATTGCCCCTAAAAGCCCCCCAGCCCAAAAGCTGCCCCGAAACCCACCCAGACCACCCCAAAAGGGCCCCCCCCACATCCCTAAAGCCACCCTGGCCAACCCCTAAAGGGGTCCCTCACTGCCCCTAAAAGCCCGTCACCCCAAAATCACCCCCATGCCCCCCCAAAAGCCACTCTAGCCGCCCCAAATGGGCCCCACTGCCCCTAAAAGCCCCCCACCACTCCCCCAAAGCTGTTCTAGCCGCCCCAAAACCCATCCAGACCACCCTAAAAGGGCCCCCCCACATCCCTAAAGCCACCCTGGTCACCTCTAAAGGGGTCCCCCACTGCCCCTAAGAGCCTGTCACCCCAAAACCACCTCCATACCTCCCCAAAAGCATCCCTCTGCCACCCCAAAAGCCCCCCCAGGCGCCCCAAAAGCCCCCCCAGGCACCCCAAAAGCCCCTCCCCACCACCCCAAAGGATCCCGCCGTGCCCCCAACAGCCCCCCCAACCCCACAATCCGCCCCGAAACCCACCCAAACCATCCCAAAAGCCCCCCCCACCCCCCAAAAAAAACCCCCACCTTGGTCTGCTCGTTGCGGCTGGCCTCCCTCAGCGCCCCGGCGCCGTCGCCGTGCAGCCGGTGGTGCCGCAGGGCCGCCAGGCGCTCGAGGGGGGCGGCCAGCTCGGGGGAGGCCAGGAGCTGGCGAGCGCGGTCCTGCCAGGTGATGGCCCGCTCCGTCAGGCACTGCAGGGCCTCGCCCTCGGGCAACCTCACCGGCAGCTTCTGCAGGGCCACCAGCAGCGCCAGGATGGTCTCCAAACGGGGCCGGCGCGAGCGTTGGCAGAGCGGGCACAAAAATTTGGCGTCCCACTCCCACCAAGGGGCCGAAGGTTTTTGGGAACCCAAACGGGGCCAAACCACGCAGGAAGCGTGGAACCAGTCCCGGCAGAGCTGGCACTGGAGCATGCCGGGGGTGGGGGGTTGGCCGCAGACGCAAGAAGGGGGCCCGGGGCCGGGCGCGGGCGGCGCGGGTTTTTGGGAGTTGGCGTGGCGCAGGCGCAGCATCCCCTCCTTCTCCTTCTGCTCGCCCTCCTTGAACGCCACAATCTTAAAAAAAAAGGGAAAAACGAGGTGAAAAATCAAGCTGGGAAGGATGAGGGGGTGCTTCGGGTCTCGTCCAGCCCCTCACCACGGCGCCGGGGTCGCGGAGATCCTGAGCTGACAGCCCCAAGCTCTCGGCGTCCAGCTTGTAGAGCCCCGGCTGCTCCTGCCGCCACTTGAGCCGCTTGCTGCTGTCGGAGCCGGCGTCGGCGCAGGGACACAGCACCTTCGGGGAGAAAAAGGAGGAAATAGGGATCGTGGCCAGATCCCCACCCTTGTTTTTCGTGCCCTCGGTGGTGCCGTCACCCACCTCCAGCAGGGTGTAGCAGGAGTTTTTCTTGAGGAAGGTGCGCGAGGCTTTGTCCCGCCACGAGTGGGCCGTGCCCACCTGCACCTCCAGCTGCCGCAGCTCCTCCAAACGCACCGGGAGATCCCGGCCCACGGCCACCAACCCCTCCAGATCATCCAGGCAGGGGTAGTGGTCTCCATTCTGGGTGGGAAAAATGTGGTGAGCCCCCCAAAAGCGTGCTAAAAAAAAAGAAAAAAGTGTGGGGAGGGGGCGGCGGAGCCCACCTGGATCTCCTCCACGTCGGCGATCCAAGCGCGAGCCTTGGCCAGCGCCTCTTTGAGGGCCTGGATGTTGGGCAGCAGGGCTGGGATGTTCTCGGCCTCCTTGATGATGGCTGCCAGGGTGGCCGGGGGGTGCTTCTGCCTGTTGGGGGGGGGGTGGGAAATAAAAGGAAGGGGTGAGGATCCCCCCCCAAATCTCGAACGTGGCCATGCCGACCCCAGGAATGGAGGCAGATGAGCCCCAGCCCCTTTAAACCCCTCCAAAGGGACGTGGGGAGGGCTCCCAGACCCTTTAATCCCTAAAAAAAGGGCACAGGGACCCCCCCCCAGCCCCTTAATTCCCCCTCCTAAAACCCAAAGGTTCCCCTGGGGGACACAGGGACCCCTCCAAGGGACTCAGGGACCCCCCCAGCCCTTTATTTCCCCCTCCCAAAACCCAGAGGTCCCCCTTGGGGATACCAGGACACCCTCAAGGGACACAGGGACCCCCCCAACCCCTTAATTCCCCCTCCTAAAACCCAAAGACCTCCCTGGGAGATACAGGGACCCCCTCAAGGGACACAGGAACCCCCCCAGCCCTTTATTTCCCTCCCCCAAAACCCAGAGGTCCCCCTGGGGGACACAGGGACCCCCTCAAGGGACTCAGGGACCCCCCCAACCCCTTAATTCCCCCTCCTAAAACCCAAAGGTCCCCCTGGGGGATATCAGGACCCCCTTAAGGGACACAGGGACCCCCCCAACCCCTTAATTCCCCCTCCTAAAACCCAAAGACCTCCCTGGGAGATACAGGGACCCCCTCAAGGGACTCAGGGACCCCCCCCCAACCCCTTAATTCCCCCTCCCAAAACCCAAAGGTTCCCCTGGGGGACACAGGGACCCCCTCAAGGGACACAGGGACCCCCCAACTCTTTAATTCCCCCTCCCAAAACCCAAAGGTCCCCCTGGGGGACACAGG
This sequence comes from Clangula hyemalis, assembly GCA_963989345.1. The sequence continues at coordinate 208,642 of OZ022465.1, read as the reverse complement.
GACCCCCTCAAGGGACTCAGGGACCCCCCCAACCCCTTAATTCCCCCTCCTAAAACCCAAAGGCTCCCCTGGGGGACACAGGGACCCCCTCGAGGGACTTAAGAACCCCTCCCAGCCCCTTAATTCCCCCTCCTAAAACCCAAAGGCCCCCCTGGGGGATACAGGGACCCCCTCAAAGGACTTAAGAACCCCCCCCAGCCCCTTAATTCCCCCTCCCAAAACCCAAAGGTCCCCCTGGGGGATATCAGGACCCCCTTACAGGACACAGGGACCCCCCCAGCCCCTTAATTCCCCCTCCTAAAACCCAAAGACTTCCCTAGGGTATACCAGGACCCCCCTCAAGGGACACAAGGACACCCCCAGCCCTTTAATTCCCCCTCCCAAAACCCAAAGGTTCCCCTGGGGGACACAGGGACCCCCTCAAGGGACACAGGGACCCCCCCAACCCCTTAATTCCCCCTCCCAAAACCCAAAGACCTCCCTGGGAGATACAGGGACCCCCTCAAGGGACTTAAGAACCCCTCCCAGCCCCTTAATTCTCCCTTCCAAAACCCAAAGACCTCCCTGGGGGACACAGGGACCCCCTCAAGGGACACAGGGACCCCCCCAGCTCTTTAATTCCCCCTCCCAAAACCCAAAGGCTCCCCTGGGGGATACCAGGACCCCCTCAAGGGACACAGGAACCCCCTCTCAAGGTACTTAGGGACCCCCCAGCCCCTTAATTCCCCCTCCTAAAACCCAAAGACTTCCCTAGGGTATACCAGGACCCCTCTCAAGGGACACAGGGACCCCCCCAGCCCCTTAATTCCCCCTCCTAAAACCCAAAGGTCCCCCTGGGGGATACCAGAACCCCCTTAAGGGACTCAGGGACCCCCCCCAGCCCCTTAATTCCCCCTCCCAAAACCCAAAGACCTCCCTGGGAGATACAGGGACCCCCTCAAGGGACTTAAGAACCCCTCCCAGCCCCTTAATTCCCCCTCCCAAAACCCAAAGACCTCCCTGGGGGATACAGGGACCCCCTCAAGGGACTCAGGGACCCCCCCAGCTCTTTAATTCCCCCTCCCAAAACCCAAAGGTCCCCCTGGGGGACACAGGGACCCCCTCAAGGGACTCAGGGACCCCCCCAACCCCTTAATTCCCCCTCCTAAAACCCAAAGACCTCCCTGGGAGATACAGGGACCCCCTCAAGGGACTCAGGGACCCTCCCAGCCCTTTAATTCCCCCTCCTAAAACCCAAAGACTTCCCTAGGGTATACCAGGACCCCCCTCAAGGGACTCAGGGACCCCCCCAACCCCTTAATTCCCCCTCCTAAAACCCAAAGACTTCCCTAGGGTATACCAGGACCCCCCTCAAGGGACACAGGGACCCCCCCAGCCCTTTAATTCCCCCTCCTAAAACCCAAAGGCTCCCCTGGGGGATACCAGGACCCCCTCAAGGGACACAGGAACCCCCTCTCAAGGCACTTAGGGACCCCCCAGCCCCTTAATTCCCCCTTCCCAAAACCCAAAGACCCCCTCGAGGGACACATGGACCCCTCCAGCCCCTCTCAGCAGAGGAGGGGCCGCATCCTGACCTGGCCTCCAGGCACATCTGAGCCTTCTCCTCCCAGCGCTGGGCGATGGTGAGCAGCTCCTGCAGCTCGGCCATGGCCACGTCGACGGCGGGGCTGGGGGCCACGGTGCGGCCGGCTTGGATCAAGCCCCTCATGACGGGGAGGGGGACGCGGGCGCGGGGGGAGCGCAAGGTGGCCGTCACCTCCTCCAACCAAGCGGCTTGGGCCAGCTGCCTTTCCAACCTACGCCCCTCTGGGACCTCAACCCCGAGCCGGGCTCCCCTTTCCAGCAGCCCCCGTAAAGCCCCCGGAGCTGGGGGGGCTGCTCCGGGTCCCGGGGGGGTCGCTTCTAAAGCCGCCCGCGCCTCGGCTTGGAAGGCTTCGACGCGTTCCAGCAGGGCCTGGAGGGGGGAAAAGGGGGACAGGGCACGCTGCTGACTTGGTGTCCAACCCCCTCTGGGTTCTAGGGGGGTGGGGGGGGATGTTTGGGGGCCCCCCCCGGCTCACCTGGACCTCCCCGATTTGGTGCATGACGCAGGGGAGTTGGTTCATCTGCTCCAGGAAGGCGCGGAGCTCCTCCACCGTCAGCGAGGGGGCTGGAAGCCTGGGGTTGTTTTGAGGTGGGGAGGGGGGGGACAGGGGACGCGTCACCCCCCTGCTATGGGGACTTTGGGGTGGCTGGGACCCCCCCCAACACCACCGGGGGGGGGTAGAGGGGTGAACGGGGTCTGTAGGGGACAGGGCAAGGACAAGGGGACACGGTGGCCATCAGGGACGTGGCACGAGCTCGGGGTGGGGAGGGGACAGAGGGGGAAGCAGGACAGAGCCAGGGGACTGGTGGTGGCTTGAGGGGACAGGGGAAGGACACGACGGGGACAAAAAGCCACCTTGGCACCGCAGTGATGGGGTGACAAGGGGGGGGGAGAAGCAGGATGGGGAGAAACGGGGTGAAAACGGGGAGAAAAGCGGGGAAAAACGGGGGCGAAAACGGATGGAGGACGGGACGGGGATGGAGAGGGAAGGCGGGGGGGGGGGGGGTTTGGGGGGGCCACCAGGGGACATCGGGGGACGCTCACCCGGTCTCCTGGGAGCTGATGAGCCCCAGGGCCTCGGAGACGCAGCGCTCGGCCTGGCCGAGGCAGCCCTTGAGGCGGTGCAGCAGCTCGTTCTCGGGGAACTTGCGCTCCCGCGCCTCCGACTCCAGCGCCCGCAGCTCCTCCAGCGCTGCCGGGGAAGGGACGGGGACATCGAGGCTGTGCCGGGACCCCCCCCAACCCCCCGAAAAGACCCATTTTATTTTTTTTTTTGCCCCCCCCAAGACCCCCCACTCACTCCTCTTGCGGCCGTCCTCCACCTCCAGGGCGATGCGCACCTTGTTGGCCCAGGTGTCGAAGGACTCGGCGCGCACCTTCAGCTTGTGCAGCATGGCCGGCAGCTCGTCCAGCGTGTAACGGTACCTTTTTTGGGGAAAAAAGGTGTTTTTGGGGGAAAAAGTGTTTTTTTGGGGGAAAAAGTTTTTTTTTAGGGGGTGCACAGATGCCGTGGGGTCCCTACGGGGGTGTCAAGGGCTGCGGCACCCCCAAACCGTGCCCAAATCTCTCTTATAGGGACACAGGGACCCACGGCACCCCCAAACCTTGAGCACATCCTGCTATTTGGGGGACACCAAAACCCACAGCACCCCCAAATTCTGCCCACGTCTCCCTTATAGGGACACCAAGAGCCACAGCACCCCCAAACTCTGCCCAGGTGCCCCTTTTGGGGGTCACAGGGACCCACAGCAGCCCCAAACCTCGTCCACATCTTCCCTATGGGGACACAAAAACCCCCAGCACCCCTAAACCACGACCACGTTCCCCTTTTGGGGTACAAAGGGACCACAGCATGCCAAAACCTTGACCACATTCCCCTCAGGGGGACACCAAGGCCCACAGCACCCCCAAACCCTGCCCATATCCCTCTTTTGGGGACACAGGGACCCACAGCACCCCCAAACCATGCCCAGGTGCCCCTTTTGGGGACACCAAGGGCCACACGACCCCCAAATTGTGCCCACCTTCCCCTTTTGGGGACAGAGGGGCCCAAATCACCCCCAAACCATGCCCACATCCCTGTTTTGGGGACTCCAAGACCCTCAGCACCCCCAAATTGTGCCCACCTTCCCCTTTTGGGGACAGAGGGGCCCAAATCACCCCAAAACAGTGCCCAAGTCCCTGTTTTGGGGACTCCAAGACCCTCAGCACCCCCAAACCATTCCCAGGTTCCCCTTTTGGGGACAGAGGGACCCAAATCACCCCAAAAAGAGTGCCCACGTCCCTGTTTTGGGGACTCCAAGACCCTCAGCACCCCCAAACCGTGCCCACGTTCCCCTTTTAGGGACAGAGGGGCCCAAATCACCCCCAAAATAGTGCCCACGTCCCTGTTTTGGGAACTCCAAGATCCTCAGCACCCCCAAACCATTCCCAGATTCCCCTTTTTGGGGACACCAAGGCCCTCAGCACCCCCAAATTGTGCCCACCTTCCCCTTTTGGGGACACCAAGACCCAAATCACCCCCAAACGGTGCCCACATCCCCCCACTTGACTACACCAAGACCCTCAGCACCCCCAAACCGTGCCCACCTTCCCCTTTTGGGGACAGAGGGACCCAAATCACCCCCAAAATAGTGCCCACGTCCCTGTTTTAGGGACTCCAAGACCCTCAGCACCCCCAAACCAAACCCAGGTGCCCCTTTTGGGGACACCAAGACCCAAATCACCCCCAAAACAGTGCCCACGTCCCTGTTTTGGGGACTCCAAGACCCTCAGCACCCCCAAACCGTGCCCACGTTCCCCTTTTAGGGACAGAGGGACCCAAATCACCCCCAAAACAGTGCCCACGTCCCTGTTTTGGGGACTCCAAGACCCTCAGCACCCCCAAACCATACCCAGGGTCCCCTTTTGGGGACACTAAGACCCAAATCACCCCCAAAACAGTCCCCACGTCCCTGTTTTGGGGACTCCAAGACCCTCAGCACCCCCAAACCATTCACAGGTTCCCCTTTTGGGGACACCAAGACCCAAATCACCCCCAAAACAGTGCCCACGTCCCTGTTTTGGGAACTCCAAGACCCTCAGCACCCCCAAACCATTCCCAGGTTCCCCTTTTTGGGGACACCAAGACCCAAATCACCCCCAAAAGAGTGCCCACGTCCCTGTTTTGGGGACTCCAAGACCCTCAGCACTCAAAAACCAAACCCAGGTGCCCCTTTTGGGGACACCAAGACCCAAATCACCCCCAAACCGTGCCCACATCCCCCCATTTGACTACACCAAGACCCTCAGCACCCCCAAACCGTGCCCACCTTCCCCTTTTAGGGACAGAGGGACCCAAATCACCCCCAAAACAGTGCCCACATCCCTGTTTTGGGAACTCCAAGACCCTCAGCACCCCCAAACCATTCCCAGGTTCCCCTTTTGGGGACACCAAGGCCCTCAGCACCCCCAAATTGTGCCCACCTTCCCCTTTTGGGGACACCAAGACCCAAATCACCCCCAAACGGTGCCCACATCCCCCCATTTGACTACACCAAGACCCTCAGCACCCCCAAACCGTGCAAACGTTCCCCTTTTAGGGACAGAGGGACCCAAATCACCCCAAAAAGAGTGCCCACGTCCCTGTTTTGGGGACTCCAAGACCCTCAGCACTCAAAAACCAAACCCAGGTGCCCCTTTTGGGGACACCAAGACCCAAATCACCCCCAAAAGAGTGCCCACGTCCCTGTTTTGGGAACTCCAAGACCCTCAGCACCCCCAAACCATACCCAGGTTCCCCTTTTTGGGTCACCAAGACCCAAATCACCCCCAAACCGTGCCCACCTTCCCCTTTTGGGGACTCCAAGACCCTCAGCACCCCCAAACCATTCCCAGGTTCCCCTTTTGGGGACACCAAGACCCTCAGCACCCCCAAATTGTGCCCACATTCCCCTTTTGGGGACACCAAGACCCAAATCACCCCCAAACCGTGCCCACATCCCCCTTTTGGCTACACAGAGCCCCAAACCGTGCCCCCCACGGCCCCCCCACTTTGCAGGGAGCCCCCACCTGAGGTACTGCTTGCTGCGGGGGCACTTGCAGAGGTCGTCCATGTGGTAGAGGCAGACGAGGCACTGCGGGCAGTCGTAGCAGGCCAGCGCCGAGAGGAAACACGTCGTCTTGCACTTGTCACACTGCCTCTCATCGTCGGGCAGCAGCTCGAACGCCTCCCTCTCCGCCTCCGTGATACCCTGAGGGGGGTTTTGGGGTCAGCAAACCCCCCCCCGTCGTGTCCCTAAATACCCCCCCGAACCGCGCCGTGGTGTCCCACCCACCTTTTCCAGCAGGGCCTTGCGGAGCTTGCGCTCCTCCTGCACCAGCACGAACATCTCCTTGTGCACGGCGGCCGCCAGGTTGAGGTCGAGCTTTTCGGGGCAGGCTGCCATCTTACAGATCAGCTCCTCGTGGGAGAAGACGCAGTAGCGGCGCAGGCGGCGGTAGTGCTCGATGCACTGCCGGCCGGCCGGGAGCTGAGATTAAAAAAAAAAGGGGGGGGGAGTCACCCTAAAATCCTAAAATTGCAGGGAGGGAGAGGGGGTGGGGGGGGCGGAGGGGATGGGGTAGGGCTCGGGGTGCTGCAGGGCATGGGTGAAGGTGCCCAAAGCGTGGCAGGAGGGGATGGGGGGGGTTTGGCTTGGGTTTGGGGGGGGTTTTGGGAGGGCTTGGGGGTGTATGAGGGTGTTTGATCTGGGTTTGGGGGGATTTAGGGGGGCACAGAGGCACTTGCATTGGGTCTGGGGGGGATTTCGGGGACCACAGAGGCATCTGCTCTGGGTCTGGGGAGATTTAGGGGTGCACAGAGATATTTGACCTGGGTCTGGGGGGATTTAGGGGGGCACAGAGGCATCTGCTCTGGGTTTGGGGAGATTTAGGGGGGGTACTGAGGCATCTGCTCTGGGTCTGGGGGGATTTAGGGGTGCACATAGGCATTTGACCTGGGTCTGGGGGGATTTAGGGGGGTACAGAGGCATCTGCTCTGGGTTTGGGGAGATTTAGGGGGGCACACAGGCATTTGACCTGGGTCTGGGGGGATTTAGGGGGGCACAGAGGCATCTGCTATGGGTTTGGGGGGATTTAGGGGGGCACACAGGCATTTGACCTGGGTCTGGGGGGATTTAGGGGGGCACACAGGCATTTGACCTGGGTTTGGGGGAATTCAGGGGGGCACAAAGGCATTTGACCTGGGTCTGGGGGGATTTAGGGGGGCACAGAGGCATCTGCTCTGGGTTTGGGGGAATTTAGGGGGGCACACAGGCATTTGACCTGGGTCTGGGGGGATTTAGGGGGCCACAGAGGCATCTGCTCTGGGTTTGGGGGGATTTCGGGGGCCACAGAGGCACCTGCATTGGGTCTGGGGGGGATTTCGGGGGCCACAGAGGCATCTGCTCTGGGTCTGGGGGGATTTAGGGGGGCATAGAGGCATTTGACCTGGGTCTGGGGGGATTTAGGGGGGCACAGAGGCATCTGCTCTGGGTCTGGGGGGATTTAGGGGTGCACAGAGGCATCTGCTCTGGGTTTGGGGAGATTTAGGGGGGTACAGAGGCATCTGCTCTAGGTTTGGGGGGATTTAGGGGGCATTTGGACTGGGTCTGGGGGGATTTAGGGGTGTATAGAGGCATTTGGCCCAGGTTTGGGGGGATTTAGGGGGCATTTGCTTCAGGTCTGGGGAGATTTAGGGGTGCACACAGGCATTTGACCTGGGTCTGGGGGGATTTAGGGGGGCACAGAGGCATCTGCTCTGGGTTTGGGGAGATTTAGGGGGGCACACAGGCATTTGACCTGGGTCTGGGGGGGATTTAAGGGGGCACAGAGATATTTGACCTGGGTCTGGGGGGATTTAGGGGGGCACACAGGCATTTGACCTGGGTCTGGGGGGATTTAGGGGGGCACAGAGGCATCTGCTCTGGGTCTGGGGGGATTTAGGGGGGCACAGAGGCATCTGCTCTGGGTCTGGGGGGATTTAGGGGGGCACACAGGCATTTGACCTGGGTCTGGGGGGATTTAGGGGGGTACAGAGGCACTTGCATTGGGTCTGGGGGGGATTTCGGGGGGCACAGAGGCATCTGCTCTGGGTTTGGGGGGATTTAGGGGTGCACACAGGCACTTGATCTGGGTCTGGGGGGGATTTAGGGGGGCACAGAGGCACTTGCATTGGGTCTGGGGGGGATTTCGGGGGCCACAGAGGCATCTGCTCTGGGTTTGGGGAGATTTAGGGGGGTACTGAGGCATCTGCTCTGGGTTTGGGGAGATTTAGGGGTGCACAGAGATATTTGACCTGGGTCTGGGGGGATTTAGGGGGGTACTGAGGTATCTGCTCTGGGTTTGGGGGAATTTAGGGGGGCACACAGGCATTTGACCTGGGTCTGGGGGGATTTAGGGGGGCACAGAGGCATCTGCTCTGGGTTTGGGGTGATTTAGGGGGCATTTGGACTGGATCTGGGGGGATTTAGGGGTGTATAGAGGCATTTGGTCCAGGTTTGGGGGGATTTAGGGGGCATTTGCTTCAGGTCTGGGGAGATTTAGGGGTGCACAGAGGCGTTTGACCTGGGTCTGGGGGGGATTTAGGGGTGCACAGAGGCATCTGCTCTGGACTTGGGTGGATTTAGGGGGTGCATAAAGGTGTTTGCCCCAGGTTTGGGGGGATTCAGGGGGCATTTGGTCCAGGTTTGGGGGGGATTCAGGGGTGCACAGAGATGTTTACTCTGGGTTTGGGGGGATTTGGGGGAGCACAGAGGTGTTTGGCCCAGGTCTGGGGAGGAATTTAGGGGGCATTTGCCTTGGTCTGGGGAGATTTAGGGGCGCACAGAGACACGTGCCTTGGGTATGGGGGGGGATTTAGGGGTGCACAGGGACATTTGCTCTGGGTTTGGGGAGATTTAGAGGGCATTTGCCTCACGTCTGGTGGGATTTAGGGGCGCACAGAGACATGTGCCTTGGGTATGGGGGGGGTTTAGGGGTGCACAGAGGTGTTTGGCCCAGACGTGGGGGATTTAGGGGTACACAGAGGCACTTGCTCCAAGTTCAGAGGACATTTGGCCCAGATTTGGAGTCTTTGCCTTGGATTCGGGGGGATTTAGGGAATGTGCGAGGGCATTTGCCTCAGTTTTGTGGGCTTTGGGGGTGTATGAAGCTGTTTGTCCCAGATCTGGGGTGCTTTTTAGGGGGATCCTGGGTTTGTGGGGGCCTAAAAATGTTGACCCCCGGTTAGGGAGGATTTGGGGAAGGTTGAAGGCATTTAGCCAGAGTTTGGAGCAGTTTGCTGTGGGTTTGGGGGCAGATTTGAAGATATTTAACCCAGATTTAAGGAGTTGGAGGGGTGTCACCCCGGACTTTGGGGTGTTTTTTGAGGGGATTGAATGCATTCACCTCAGATTTAGGGGGGTTTTGGGTGCCTGCCCAGGCTTGGAGGACGTTTTGAGGGGATCTGCCCTACTTTTGGGGACCAACTCACCCCAAAAAACCTCCTCCCACCCCATACCACAGCTCGCCATCACCCTGCGAGGGAGGGCACAGCGCTCGCGCCGCCCCAAATCCCTCCTCTTGGTTCACCCAACATTTTGGGGGATCACCCTGGTTTTTTTGGGGGGCATCACCCCGATTTTTGGGGAGCTCACCCAGTCGGCGGTGCAGAAGTTGACGGCCTCGGCGAAGTTGTAGCCCTGGTTGAAGCCGCTGTGGTAGGCCCGGGGGAAGGTGATGACGAACTCGCCGGCGCACTGGTTGGTCCTCACGACCTAAAAAAAAAAGGGGGGGGACACACACAATAGAGGGGATAAAACGGGGGGAAAATTGGGGGGCTCGGGGACACCCCCGATACTCACGGGGACGCCGTGGGCCATGAGGGTGTTGGGGTTCATGAGGGTGACGAGCTGGTGCAGCAGGTCGGGCTGGCTCTCGAAGAGCTCGGGGCGTCAGCTTCTTCATCACCTCCTCCAGGTGCTCCGCCGCGAAGGACGGCACGCCGTACCACGTCTTGGGTTCGCCCCTTGGGGGGAGAAAAAAAGGGGGGCAGGGGCACCCCAAAAGCTTCAGTCACCCCACAGAGCATCTTGGGATGTCCCCCGGGGGAGCAGCAGCACCCTAAAAGCAGCTTTCGGTGGTTTAGGCTCGGCCCTTGGGCTTCCTCCTGCCCCGTACCACGTTGCGGGGTCACCTCTGGGGGTCAGCAGCACCCCAAAAGCCTCCTCCGGCCCCATCCCACATGCTGGGCTCACCCCTGAGGGAGCAGCAGCACCCCAAAAATGTACCCCCACGTCTTCAGCACGTCCCTGCGGGGTCAATAGTAACCACAAAAGCTTTTTCTAGCCCCATCCAACATCTTGGGAAGGACCCTATGGGGTCAACAGCACCCCAAAAACTTAATCCTGTGTCTTTAGCTTGCCCCTGGGGGGTCAACAGCACCCCAAAAGCCTCCTTCCGTATCTCAAGTTCATCCCCAAGGAACGACAGCACCCCAAAAACCTCCTTCCATATCTTGAGCTCATCCCTGTGGGGTCAACAGCACCCCAAAAGCCTCCTTCCATATCTTGAGCTCGTTTTAGGGGGCCAACAGCACCCCAAAAGCTTACTCCCGTATCTCGAGCTCATTTTTGGGGGTCAACAGCACCCCAAAATCCTCCTCCCGTATCTCGAGCTCATTCCCAGAGGATCAGCAGCACCCCAAGCACCTCCTTCCATATCTTGAGCCCACTTCTGAGCGTCACCAGCCCCCCAAAAACCTCATCCCACACCTTCTGCTCATCCCCGAGGGGCTCGAGAGCCCCCCAAAAACCTCCTCCCGCCCCCCCTGAACCCCCTACCAGTGGAGGTAGTTGATGGAGTAGCTCCAGTGGTCCTCGATGTGCCAGCAGAAGGCGGAGAAGACCATGCCCACGTAGAGCCAGGGCACCTTCATGCCCGAGATGTCGGCGTTGATGTGGCACAGCACCGACTGCTTCAGCACCGGCATCACGTTCAGGTTCCAGCCGCTGCGGCGTACTCCTGGGGGGGGGAACGGCGTCACCCCATGGTCGGGGACGGCGTCCCCCCCCCCTCTTTGGGGACAAACGGGGGCCCCCAATGTCACCTCCTCCTCGGGAGAGAGCTTCCTCTTGCCGTCGCTGATGGGGAAGCCGCTGCCGAACTCCTTGGAGTGGATGTCGGCGCCGTACTCCACCGTCACGTCCTCCTCGATGCTGTTCACCAGCCGCCAGAATTCCTTCTCCACCAGCTCCGTGGGGACCATCTGGGGGGGGGGACAGGTACAAATTAGGGACAAAACGAGGGGCTGGGAGGGGTCCTCGATGCCCCGTGGGGGTGTGGGGACTGACGTGGACAGGCATGTTGAAGTAGTCGGCCTTGAAGGAGTCGGCCATCTCGCCGAAACTCTGCAGCGTGTACTCCCGCGTCGCCTGCTCGAAGCCAAAAGCCTCCGGCGGTCGCTTGCATTCCTTTTGGGGAAGAGATGAGGGGCTTGGGGTGGGGGTCTCCGACCCACAGAGGGAGCACGAGACCCCCAGCCCCGCAGAAGGGATAAAATAGGACCTAGGGGTTCCTCGGCCACGCGTGCGGGGTGGGTCCCCGGCTTTAGGAGCGGGAGCAACGCGGATTTCTCGGTCCCACGGATAGAAGGGGATGTGAATCGGGGGGCCCTGACCCCACAGATAGGATGTGGGGGTCCCAAACCCACAGAAATACGGGCTGAAGTGTGATTCAGGTGTCCCTGGTCACGCAAACAGGATGTGGGGGTCCTGACCCCACAAAAATACGGGAGGTGCTGCAATTTGGGAGCACCCAGCAGCGCAGAGAGCACATGGGGGGGGGGGTCCCCAACCTCAGAGACGTGACCCCGGGGGTCCCTGACCCCACAAAAAACAGGATTTGGGGTCCCCAGCCCCACAGACAGACGGGGAAGGCTACGACTGTGGGGTGGGGGAGCCCCTCAGACACGCCGGGGGGGCCCCATAGCCAGGAGGAGACGGGATTTGACGCGACACCGACGTCCCTGCGTGTCGGGGACAAAGAGGGGGGTGACCCCACACACCCCCCCTTACCGCCATGACGCATTTGGGGCAGCGCCAGATGCCCTTGGGGATCTCGGGGAGGGGCGGCAGGAGGCAGAAGATGTGGTAGTTGTCGTCGCAGCCGTCGCACAGCAGCAGCTTGTCGTCCTCGTCCCCCCGCGAGCAGATCCGGCAGATGTACGAGTCCACCTGGCGGAGGTAGAGCACGAGGGGGTGAAGGGGAACGGGGAGAGGGGGGTGTTTGTGTGTCCCCCTCCCCAAATTTCAAGCCCCACGGGGCACTTACGAACTGGCTGTTGCTGTGGCTGCGGCGCAGGCGCATGGTCATCTTGGTGCAGGGCTCGGGGCTGTGCCTCAGCTCCTCCTTGCCCTCCAGGTAAGCGCGGGGAGACGCCGGCTCCACCTTGGCCTCGGGCCCCCGCCGGCTCCTCCTTCACCACCACAGTCGGGGGGCACTCGGGACCCTCTTTATCTGCGGGGAGATAAGATGGGGGGGGGTCACAAACCCCTCCTGGTAGCCCCCCAGCCCACCCCGTGGCTTGCCCCACGGCACCTTTTTTCCGCAGGGTCTTGTCTTTGGCCACCAGCCCCAGCCCCAACATTTTGGGGCCGGCGCCGTAGATCTGCAGCTTCTTCAGCTCCGGGTTCTTCTCGATGTCCTCCTCCGTCGGCTCGGGCTGCGGGATCAGCATTGAAAGGGGGGGGGGGCTCGGGGGGCTCTCTAGGAGCTCGGGAGGGATGGATTTTAATTTTGGGGAGGTTGGGGGCACGGCGGGGAAGGGCCTCACCTCCTGCTGCAGGCGCTTGGCGCGGCGGCCGTAGCTGTTGAACTTGGAGGGCTGGACCGACTGGCGCAGCGGGATGCTGTGGGGTTTGTACTCCCGGTCCTTCTCCTCGCTCTCAAACGGCCTCGTGTTGCACTGCTGGAGGGAAGGGGCCGTCAGCGGGACCCCCCCCCAGGTTCTAAAATCCCCTTGTAACCCTTGTAACCCCCCCACGATGTCCTCACCACCAGGTTGGCCCCGACTGGTACATCTCGTAGGGGTAGATGATGCGCTCGTAGTGGGCGCGCAGCAGGGAGCCGATGTTTTTCCCCGAGGGGTAGGCGAGGCGCTGCGCCACCCGCGCCCACCGCCGGTCCTTGCAGATGGCCTCGTAGCCCCCTTCTTCCATCACCACCTAAAAAAACGAAGCCCAGGGGGGGGTTATAAGATGTTCACCCCCCCAAAAAGAAAAAAATAGGGACCCCCCCCCCCGGACCTTGCTGAGGCTGTAGAGGTCGAGGATTCGCCGCTCCACGTTGGGGATCTTGAGCGAGGAGCCCTGGATCTCCCAGAATTTGGCGATCTGGTCCAGGTAAATTCAGCTTCACCCGGGTCTGCGCCTGAAAATGAGGAAGGGGGGGGCCCAACGGGGGGGGCATTAAGGAAAGGGTGAACCCCTCAAATGGGTCTGGGGGGGGGGGGGGGGGGCACGGCGAGGTCCCCCCCCCGTGCTCACCTCCAGCTCGTTGAGGCGCTGGATGCGGGGGGTGAACCTGAAGTTGTCCACCTCCACGGCGAAAGGGGGCTGCCAGTCCTGGGGGGGGGCATAAAATAAAAGGGGGGGGGGGTTAAGAGCCAGACACCGACCCCCCCCACAACGTTTCTATGTCTGGGGGGGGGGCGCAATGAGCCAGCAGCACCCCCCCAGCACAAGGTGCCTGCCCCCATGACCCCCCCCCATCTTAAAAATTAATAGAAGGGGGGGCACTAAAAATGCTGGGGGGGGGGGGGGGCGCACCCCAAAATGGGGGGGGGGGGGGGCACACACACACACACCCCAGAGGTGGGGGGGGGGGCGGTGACGCCAGCACGGCCAGGCCCAGCCCTCCCCGGAAGCCATTCCCCACCCGCCGGGCTCGTGGGCCCCCCCCCCCCCAAAAAAAAAAACCACCCCCGAGTATCGCGGGGACCCCCCCGCACCCAAAACGGGCCGGGGGGAAGCACAAAAGCCCCCCCCCCCATGCCCAACAAGCAGGGAAACGCCGCGGCCGTGCCCCCCCCCCCCCACAAAAACAGGAAGCAACCAACGAAAAGGGGGGGGCGGGGGGTGAATGGGGGGGCTCAGAACTTTTGCCCCCCCCCTCTCAAAAGTCCCCCCCCCCCCATCCACAAAGGGACCCCCGAGGCCGCCCGGCCCCCCCCCCGGCCCCCCCCCTGCTGCTCGCCAGACAAAGGCTCGGCGCTGGCAGCATATTGGCCGGGGGCACTGTTGTTGTTGGGAGGGCCGGCGCTTTTTTTTTGGGGGGGGGGGGCACCCCTCAATGTCCCCCCCCCACAACCATTAACACCCCCCCCCACTAAATCCTAAAGTCATCTTTCCCCCCCCCCATCCCACCAAAAAATTCCCCTCGGGCGCTAGAGGGGGGAAATCCTTCCCCCCCCCCCCCCCAAACAACCACATTGGGGGGGGGGGGGGGGGGGTTAAATTGCAAAATAAATATTTAGCCCCCCCCAAAATTAAAATTAAATAACCCCAGGGGAGAAGCTGCCCCCCCCCCCCAAGGAATATACCCCAATGGGGGGGTAAAAAGTTACCCCCAAGGATATTTACCCCCCCCCCCCCCATAAAGTAATTACCCCTGGAAAAAGTAGCTCCCCCCCCCCCCCCCCCCAAAAAAAAGTTATTGCCCCCCCCAAGAAGGCAATTGCCCCCCAGGGGGTGAGTTACCTCCCCCCAAGAAGGGGGATTACCCCTCCCAAAAGGGTAATTGCCCCCCCCCAAGAGGGGTTCTTGGGGGGGGGGGGCAATAGTTGTTTGTGGGGGGGCAATTACCCCTTTTCTGGGGGGAGGGGGGGCAAAAGGGATAATTGCCCCCCCCCAGAGCTATTGCCACCCCCAAAAGAGTTACTGCCCACCCCCAAAGGGACAGTTTCCCCCCCCAAAGAAGTTACTACCCCCCCCAGGGGGAAAAGTGGCCCCCCCAGGGTGAAAACTGCTCCCCCAGGGGGAAAAGTGGCCCCCCCAGGGGGGAAATAGCCCCCCAAAGGGGAAAAGTGGCCCCCAAAGGGGGAAAAGTGGCCCCCCCAAAGGGGAAAATGCCCCCCCAGGGGGAAAACTGCCCCCCCCAAAGGGGGAAATAGCCCCCCAGGGTGAAAAGTGCCCCCCCAAAGGGGAAAATGCCCCCCCAGGGGAAAAGTGACCCCCCAGGGGGAAAACTGCCCCCCCCCAAGGGGAAAATGCCCCCCCCCAGAGGGGGAAAAAGTGCCCCCCCATGGGGAAAAGTGGCCCCCCCAGGGGCTGAATCCCCACCCAGAGGCCGATTACCCCCGAAGGGTCCTCACCCCCCTTGCCCCGTACCCCCCTGTAACCCTCCCAAACCCCCTAATAAAGCCCCCCCCACCACCCCCAAACCCCCCCAAAAAATCAAAAAGCCCCCCCAAATAAAAAAAAGCCCCCCCAAAAATAAAAAAAGCCCCCCCAAAAATAAAAAAAAAGCCCCCCCAAAAATAAAAAAGCCCCCCCAAAAATAAAAAAGCCCCCCCAAAAATAAAAAAGCCCCCCAAAATAAAAAAAAGCCCCCCAAAAATAAAAAAAAGCCCCCCCAAAAATAAAAAAGCCCCCCAAAAATTAAAAAAGCCCCCCCAAAATAAAAAAAAGCCCCCCCCCCAACTCACGGCGGGGGGCCGGATCTTGCAGATGCCGCTCTTCTCGGCGATGGGCCGGATCTTGGCGATGTAGCCCAGGGGTCGCTGAACTCGGCCCAGCTGGGCTCGAACACCGGGCACTCGGGGGGGGGCAAAAAGTCCTCGGGGGGGTCCAAGTCGCCCCCCCCCCACCCCCCCCCCACCACCCCCTCCCCCTCCGGGGTACCAACTCCCTCCCCAATCCCCTCCCGAAAGGTTTTGAGGGGAAGGGGTGGGGGTGGTGAGGGGGGGGGCAGGGGGGGGGGCACCTCGCTGCTGCGCTCCCCCCCCCCCCCCCCCAAAAGGCCTCCGGGATTTGGGGGCGGCGCTGCCTTCATCCGGCCGCCCCCCCCCCCCCCCCTCCTCCTCCTCCTCCTCCTCCTCCACCCCCCCGCTCCTCCGAGGCCTTGCGGGGCTCCTCTCATCCCCGGGGGGGCGCCCCCCGGCTCCTTTCCCCCCCCCGTTGCCCCCAGCCCCGCCGCTTTTCCCCCCCCCCCCAGCTTTAAGCCCCCCCCTGGGGGTGGGGGGCGCCGCCGCCGCCGGTTTCTCGTCCCCCCCCCCCCCCCGCCGCGGCCTTGGGAGGCTGAGGAAGGGAAGAGGAGGGGGGGGGGGGGGGGCCCGAAGCGAGCTGCTCCTCCGCCCCCCCCCCCCCCTCCTCCTCTCCTCCTCCTTCCTCCCTCCCTTCCTCCTCCTCCTCCTCTCCTCCTCGCCCCCCTCAGGCACCGGGGGGGTGCCCCAAGGCGGGGACCCCCCCGCGCCGACCCCCACTCGGCCCAGCCGCTCCCGTCGTCGTCGTCCCCCCCCCCTCCGCCTCCCCCTCCCCGTTGTTGTTGCTGCTGCTACCGGCTCCTGCTGCTGCTCCCCCTCTTCCTCCATCCTCCCCGCCGCCGGGGGGGCCCTCGCCGCCGGGGGGGGACCCCTCACGGGGCCATAGGGGCCCCCCTCACCGGCCTGCCCCCCCCCCCCGCCCCGCCGCCTAGCTTCTACCGGGAGGGGGGGGCCGAGCGCCGAGCGGCTCCTTCTCCCCACCCCCCCCCAACCTCCTTCTCGCCTTTCCTCCCTTCACTCCTCCTTCTCCCCGCCGCCTCCGCCCCGGGGAAGCGGCGCCCGACCGGCCCCGCGCTCCGCCCGCCTTCAAGGCCGAGGCCTGCCGGTCCCCCCGGCCGGGCCGCCGCCGCCATTTTGCCTTCCCTCCTCTCCCTCCCTCCCCGGCCTCCCCCGCGCACTGCGCAGCGCGCACGCCGCCCCGGGGAGGTGCTGCGGCTCGCTCAAGGGGATGTATCCTTCCGCCGCGCGAGGGGAAGAAAGAAAAGGGGGGGGGGGGGCGGGCGCTGCGCCGCCACCGTTAGATGCCGGGGGAGGCGGGGGAATAATAAGAGGGGCGCCGGCCGAGGAGCGGCTGGAGGAAGGCGGCGGGGGCGGGAGGAGCGGGGAGGAAATAGTCCCTAAGCTCCGCCCCCTCCCGGCGGCGGAGGGATCCTCCCCTCCGGGCTCGCCTCCGCCACTGGGTCAGCGGAGGCGCCGGAGCTTCTTGCGCACGTTTAAAGGGGCGCAGCGCGCATGCGCCGCCCGAGGGGGCTGCCCGCGGCGGGGCGGGGCCGCGTCGTGCTGCGGCCGCGCCCACGTGGGCGTGGCCAAGAGAAGGCCCCGCCCCTCGACGCGCGCGGCCCCGCCCCCGCCGCCGCTCCGGCCCCACCCGGCGGCCCCTATAGGCCCCTATAGATCCCTATAGGCCCCTTTAGGCCCCCTATAGGCCCCTATATACCCCTATAGATCTCTATAGGCCCCTATATGC
>OZ022465.1:156575-191351 GCA_963989345.1 Clangula hyemalis | reverse complement strand
CCCTGCCGGTTGCCGTAGCGGCCTCACCGGGGCCGCTCCCCCCCCGGTAACCTCCCCTTCCCCCCCCCCTCCCGCCGCCATGGGCTTCCTCAAGCTCATCGAGATCGAGAACTTCAAATCCTACAAGGGCCGCCAGATCATCGGGCCCTTCCGGCGCTTCACCGCCATCATCGGCCCCAACGGCTCCGGTGAGACCCCCACCCACCCCCCCCCGACCCCCGCCACACCGGGCCGCCGCCTTCCCGGCATGCCCCGGGGCAGCCCCCTCCCCCACCGGGATGCTTTAACCCTCCCCCCCGCTATCCCATAATTCCCTGGGCTCCTGCCATCCCATAATGCCCTCTGGCCTTGGCCAAGGCCCTAGGCCTCCCCTATCCCATAATGCCCCAGGCTCTTGCCATCCCATAATGCCCCCAGGGCTTGGCCAAGGTCCTGGGCATCCCTTATTCCATGAAGCCCTGGGCTTCTTCCATCCCATAATGCCTTGGGATGCCCCCATCCCATAATATTCACCGCTTAGATCAAGGCCTGGGGCCTCCCCCATCCCATAATGCCCTGGGTTACCCCATCCCATAATGCTCACCACTTAGGCCAAGGCTGTGGGCTTCTCCTATCCCATAATACCCTGGGTTACCCCATCCCATAATATTCACCGCTTAGATCAAGGCCTTGGGCCTCCCCCATCCCATAATGCTCTGGGTTGCCCCCATCCCATAATACTCACTCATTAGGCTAAGGCTCTAGGCCTCCTGTATCCCATAATGCCCTGGGTTACACCATCCCATAATGCTCTGGGCCTCCTCCATCCCGTAATGCCTGGGGATGCCCCCATCCCATAATATTCACCGCTTAGATCAAGGCCTTGGGCCTCCCCCATCCCATAATGCTCTGGGTTACCCCATCCCATAATGCTCTGGGTTGCCCCCATCCCATAATACTCACCCATTAGGCTAAGGCTCTAGGCCTCCTGTATCCCATAATGCCCTGGGTTACATCCCATAATGCTCACCACTTAGGCCAAGGCTCTGGACTTCTCGTATCCCATGATACCCTGGGTTACACCATCCCATAATGCTCTGGGCCTCCTCCATCCCATAATGCCTGGGGATGCCCCCATCCCATAATATTCACCACTTAGGCCAAGGCCTTGGGCCTCCGCCATCCCATAATGCCCCCAGGCCAAAGCCCTGGGCATCCCTTATCCCACGAAGCCCTGGGCCTCCTCCATCCCATAATGCCCTGGATGCCCCCATCCCATAATACTCACTGGTTAGGCCAAGGCCTTGGGTCTTTGTTATCCCATAATGCCTTGGGATGCCCCTATCCCATAATATTCACCACTTAGGCCAAGGCCCTGGGCCTCTGCTATCCCATAATGCCCCCTGGCCTTGGCCAAGGCCCTAGGCCTCCCCTATCCCATAATGCCCCAGGCTCTTGCCATCCCATAATGCCCCCAGGGCTTGGCCAAGGTCCTGGGCATCCCTTATCCCACAAAGCCCTGGGCTTCTTCCATCCCATAATGCCCTGGGATGCCCCCATCCCATAATATTCACCGCTTAGATCAAGGCCTTGGGCCTTCCCCATCCCATAATGCTCTGGGTTACCCCATCCCATAATTCTCTGGGTTGCCCCCATCCCATAATACTCACTCATTAGGCTAAGGCTCTAGGCCTCCTGTATCCCATAATGCCCTGGGTTACCCCATCCCATAATGCTCACCACTTAGGCCAAGGCTCTGGACTTCTCGTATCCCATAATACCCTGGGTTACACCATCCCATAATGCTCTGGGCCTCCTCCATCCCATAATGCCTGGGGATGCCCCCATCCCATAATATTCACCACTTAGGCCAAGGCCTTGGGCCTCCGCCATCCCATAATGCCCCCAGGCCAAAGCCCTGGGCATCCCTTATCCCACAAAGCCCTGGGCCTCCTCCATCCCATAATACCCTGGGTTGCCCCCATCCCATAATACTCACTCATTAGGGCAAGGCTCTGGGCCTCCTGTATCCTATAATGCCCTGGGTTACCCCATCCCATAATGCCTTGGGATGCCCCCATCCCATAATATTCACCGCTTAGGCCAAGGCCTGGGGCCTCCCCCATCCCATAATGCTCTGGGTTACCCCATCCCATAATGCTCTGGGTTGCCCCCATCCCATAATACTCACCCATTAGGCTAAGGCTCTAGGCCTCCTGTATCCCATAATGCCCTGGGTTACCCCATCCCATAATGCTCACCACTTAGGCCAAGGCTCTGGGCTTCTCGTATCCCATAATACCCTGGGTTACACCATCCCATAATGCCCTGGGCCTCCTCCATCCCATAATGCCTGGGGATGCCCCCATCCCATAATACTCACCACTTCAGACAAGGTCTTGGGTCTCTGCTATCCCATAATGCCCTGGGTTGCCCCATCCCATAATGCCCTGGGTTACCCCATCCCATAATGCTCTGGGCCTCCTCCATCCCATAATGCCCTGGGTTGCCCCATCCCATAATGCCCTGGGTTGCCCCATCCCATAATACCCCCCAGTCAGGCCAAGGCCCTGGGCCTCCTCCATCCCATAATACTCCCCGGTCAGTTCAACCCCCCCCAGCCTCCCTTATCCTATAACCCCCCTGAGCCTCCCCCCGTGACCCCAAATCCCCCCCTTGACCCCAAACCTCCCCCCGAACCTCCCCCCGTGACCCCAAACCTCTCCCCAAGACCCCAAACCTCCCCCCTCGCCTTCCCCTCTTGCCCCCAAACCTCTCCCCATGACCCCAAATCTGCCCCACAGTGATCCTGAACCTCCCCCATGACCCCGAAGCCCCCCGTGACCCTGAACCTCGCCCCAAACCTCCCCACAGTGACCCCAAACCTCCCCCCTTGCCCCCAAACCTCCCCCCCAAATCCCCCACAGTGACCCCAAAGCTCCCCCCTCGCCCCCAAACCTCCCCCTGTGACCCCAAATCCCCCCTTCAGCCCCAAACCTCGCCCCCAAACCTCCCCCCGTGAACCCAAACCTCTCCCCATGACCCCAAACCTCCCCCCTCACCCTCCCCTCTTGCCCCCAAACCTCCCCCATGACCCCAAATCCCCCCCACAGTGACCCCGAACCTCCTCCCGTGACCCCAAACCTCCCACCCAAATCCCCCACAGTGACCCCAAAGCTCCCCCCCTCGTCCCAAACCTCCCCCCCTGTGACCCCAAATCCCCCCCACAGTGACCCCAAACCCCCCTCCCCTCACCCCCAAACCTCCCCCTGTGACCCCAAACCAACCCCCCATGACCCCAAATTCCCCCCACAGTGACCCCAAACCTCCTCCCGTGACCCCAAACCTCCCACCCAAATCCCCCAGAGTGACCCCAAAGCTCCCCCTGTGACCCCAAATTCCCCCCACAGTGACCCCAAACCTCCCCCCCTCGCCCCAAACCTCCCCCCGTGACCCCAAATTCCCCCCACAGTGACCCCAAACCTCCCCCCCTCGCCCCAAACCTCCCCCCGTGACCCCAAATTCCCCCCACAGTGACCCCAAACCTCCCCCCATGACCCCAAACCTCCCCCCATGACCCCAAATTCCCCCCACAGTGACCCCAAACCTCCCCCTCTTGCCCCCAAATCCCCCCTTCAGCCCCAAACCAACCCCCCATGACCCCAAATCCCCCCCACAGTGACCCCAAACCTCCTCCCGTGACCCCAAACCTCCCACCCAAATCCCCCAGAGTGACCCCAAAGCTCCCCCTGTGACCCCAAATTCCCCCCACAGTGACCCCAAACCTCCCCCCCTCGCCCCAAACCTCCCCCCATGACCCCAAACCTCCCCCTTCAGCTGCAAACCTCGCCCCCAAACCTCCCCCTGTGACCCCAAACCTCCCCCCATGACCCCAAATTCCCCCCACAGTGACCCCAAACCTGCCCCCCTCGCCCCAAATCCCCCCCTCATGACCCCAACCCCCCCCCCTTCACCCCCAAACCCCCCTGTGACCCGAAACCTCCCCCCATGACCCCAAATCCCCCCCACAGTGACCCCAAACCCCCCTCCCTTCACCCCCAAACCTCCCCCTGTGACCCCAAATCCCCCCCTTGACCCCAAACCTCGTCCCGAACCTCCCCCCGTGACCCCAAACCTCTCCCCATGACCCCAAACCCCCCTCCCCTCACCCCCAAACCTCCCCCCATGACCCCAAATCCCCCCACAGTGACCCCAAACCTCCCCCCCTCGCCCCCAAACCTCCCCCCATGACCCCAAATTCCCCCCACAGTGACCCCAAACCTCCCCCTCTTGCCCCCAAATCCCCCCTTCAGCCCCAAACCTCGCCCCCAAACCTCCCCCCCTTGCCCCCAAACCTCCCCCCATGACCCCAAATCCCCCCCCTATGACCCCAAATCTCCCCCCCAGTGACCCCAAACCTCCCTCCTTGCCCCCAAACCTCCCACCCAAATCCCCCACAGTGACCCCAAAGCTCCCCCTGTAACCCCAAATCCCCCCCTCAGCCCCAAACCTCGCCCCCAATCCCCCCCACAGTGACCCCGAACCTCCCCCCTTGCCCCCAAACCTCCCCCCCAAATCCCCCGCAGTGACCCCGAACCTCCTCCCCTGATCTCAAATCCCCCACAGTGACCCCAAACCTCCCTCCTTGCCCCCAAACCTCCCACCCAAATCCCCCACAGTGACCCCAAACCTCCCCCTCCTGCCCCCAAATCCCCCCTTCAGCCCCAAACCTCCCCCCCTCATCCCCAGACCTCCCCCCATGACCCCAAATCCCCCCTTCAGCCCCAAACCTCGCCCCCAAACCTCCCCCCATGACCCCAAATTCCCCCCCAGACCCCAAACCTTGCCCCCAAACCCCCCCCCTCCGTGACCCCAAACCCTCTCCCCCCCGCAGGCAAATCCAACCTGATGGACGCCATCAGCTTCGTGCTGGGCGAGAAGACCTCGAACCTGCGGGTGAAAACCCTGCGGGACCTCATCCACGGCGCCCCCGTGGGCAAACCGGCCGCCAGCCGCGCCTTCGTCAGCATGGTGTACTCCGAGGAGGGCGCCGAGGATCGCACCTTCGCCCGGGTCATCGTGGGTAGGGCTTTTTTGGGGGGGGACACGATTTTTGGGGGGGGTTTGGGGGAGTTTGGGGGGGGGTTGGGGGAGTTTGGGGGGGTTTGGGGGATTTTGGGGGGGGTTTGGGGGAGTTTGGGGGGGGTTTGGGGGAGTTTGGGGGGGGTTTGGGGGAGTTTGGGGGGGGTTTGGGGGAGTTTGGGGGGGTTTGGGGGAGTTTGGGGGGGGTTTGGGGGAGTTTGGGGGGGGGTTGGGGGAGTTTGGGGGGGGGTTGGGGGAGTTTGGGGGGGGTTTGGGGGAGTTTGGGGGGGGTTTGGGGGAGTTTGGGGGGGTTTGGGGGAGTTTGGGGGGGTTTGGGGGAGTTTGGGGGGGGGTTTGGGGGAGTTTGGGGGGGTTTGGGGGAGTTTGGGGGGGGTTTGGGGGAGTTTGGGGAGGGTTTGGGGGACTTTGGGGGGGGTTTGGGGGACTTTGGGGGGGGTTTGGGGGAGTTTGGGGGGGTTTGGGGGAGTTTGGGGGGGGTTTGGGGGAGTTTGGGGGGGGTTTGGGGGAGTTTGGGAGGGGTTTGGGGGAGTTTGGGGGGGGTTTGGGGGAGTTTGGGGGGGGTTTGGGGGAGTTTGGGAGGGGTTTGGGGGAGTTTGGGGGGGGTTTGGGGGAGTTTGGGGGGGGTTTGGGGGAGTTTGGGGGGGGTTTGGGGGAGTTTGGGGGGGTTTGGGGGAGTTTGGGGAGGGTTTGGGGGAGTTTGGGGGGGGGTTGGGGGAGTTTGGGGGGGGTTTGGGGGAGTTTGGGAGGGGTTTGGGGGAGTTTGGGGGGGGTTTGGGGGAGTTTGGGGGGGTTTGGGGGAGTTTGGGGAGGGTTTGGGGGAGTTTGGGGGGGTTTGGGGGAGTTTGGGGGGGGTTTGGGGGAGTTTGGGGGGGGTTTGGGGGAGTTTGGGGGGGTTTGGGGGAGTTTGGGGGGGTTTGGGGGAGTTTGGGGGGGGTTTGGGGGAGTTTGGGGAGGGTTTGGGGGAGTTTGGGGAGGGTTTGGGGGAGTTTGGGGGGGGTTTGGGGGAGTTTGGGGGGGGTTTGGGGGAGTTTGGGGGGGGTTTGGGGGAGTTTGGGGGGGTTTGGGGGAGTTTGGGGAGGGTTTGGGGGAGTTTGGGGGGGGTTTGGGGGAGTTTGGGGGGGGGTTTGGGGGAGTTTGGGGGGGGTTTGGGGGTGTTTGGGGGGGGTTTGGGGGAGTTTGGGGGGGTTTGGGGGAGTTTGGGGGGGTTTGGGGGAGTTTGGGGGGGGTTTGGGGGAGTTTGGGGGGGGTTTGGGGGAGTTTGGGGGGGGTTTGGGGGAGTTTGGGGGGGTTTGGGGGAGTTTGGGGGGGGTTTGGGGGAGTTTGGGGGGGGTTTGGGGGAGTTTGGGGGGGTTTGGGGGAGTTTGGGGGAGTTTGGGGGGGGTTTGGGGGAGTTTGGGGGGGGGTTTGGGGGAGTTTGGGGGGGGTTTGGGGGAGTTTGGGGGGGGTTTGGGGGAGTTTGGGGAGGGTTTGGGGGAGTTTGGGGGGGGTTTGGGGGAGTTTGGGGGGGGTTTGGGGGAGTTTGGGGGGGTTTGGGGGAGTTTGGGGGGGGTTTGGGGGAGTTTGGGGGGGGTTTGGGGGAGTTTGGGGGGGGTTTGGGGGAGTTTGGGGGGGTTTGGGGGAGTTTGGGGTGGGTTTGGGGGAGTTTGGGGGGGGTTTGGGGAGGGTTTGGGGGGGGGGTTGGGGGAGTTTGGGGGGGGTTTGGGGGAGTCTGGGGGGGGTTTGGGGGAGTCTGGGGGGGGTTTGGGGGAGTCTGGGGGGGGTTTGGGGGAGTCTGGGGGGGGTTTGGGGGAGTTTGGGGGGGGTTTGGGGGAAGGTTTTGGGGTGTTGAGGCTGTTAAAAGTGAAGTCTCAACTCAGGCTGAGTTTTGTAAGGTTTATAGAAGAAATGTTTATGAAAAGGTAGGAAAGGCAAGGTTTTTATACCTTTTTACACACCTTTTTACACACCTTTTTACACACCTTTTTACACCTTTTTACACCTTTTTACACCTTTTTACACACCTTTTTACACACCTTTTTATACCTTTTTTTATACCCTTTTATACCTTTTTTTTAATACCCTTTTATACCTTTTTTCATACCCGTTTATACCTTTTTTTTATACCTTTTTTTTATACCTTTTTTTTATACCTTTTTTTTATACCTTTTTTTTATACCTTTTTTTATACCTTTTTCTATACCTTTTTCTATACCTTTTTCTATACCTTTTTCTATACCTTTTTCTATACCTTTTTCTATACCTTTTTCTATACCTTTTTCTATACCTTTTTATACACCTTTTTATACACCTTTTTACACACCTTTTTACACACCTTTTTACACACCTTTTTACACACCTTTTTACACACCTTTTTACACACCTTTTTACACACCTTTTTACACACCTTTTTACACACCTTTTTACACACCTTTTTACACACCTTTTTACACACCTTTTTACACCTTTTTTTAATACCCTTTTATACCCTTTTATACCCGTTTATACCTTTTTTTATACCCGTTTATACCCTTTTTTATACCTTTTTTTTATACCTTTTTTTATACCTTTTTTTATACCTTTTTTTATACTTTTTTTTATACCTTTTTTTTATACCTTTTTTTTATACCTTTTTTTTATACCTTTTTTTTATACCTTTTTTTTATACCTCTTTTTTAATACTTTTTTATACCTTTTTTTTATACCTTTTTTTTATACCTTTTTTTTATACCTTTTTTTATACCTTTTTTATACCTTTTTTAATACTTTTTTATACCTTTTTTTTATACCTTTTTTTTATACCTTTTTTTTATACCTTTTTTATACTTTTTTTTATACCTTTTTTTAATACCTTTTTTAATACCTTTTTATGCACCTTTTTATGCACCTTTTTATGCACCTTTTTATGCACCTTTTTATGCACCTTTTTATGCACCTTTTTATGCACCTTTTTACACCTTTTTATACACCTTTTTACACCTTTTTACACACCTTTTTACACACCTTTTTATACACCTTTTTATACACCTTTTTGTACACCTTTTTATACACCTTTTTGTACACCTTTTTATACACCTTTTTATACACCTTTTTATACACCTTTTTATACCTTTTTTTTATACCTTTTTATACCTTTTTTTATACCCTTTTATCCCTTTTTTTATCCCTTTTTTTATCCCTTTTTTTATCCCTTTTTTTATCCCTTTTTTTATCCCTTTTTTTTATCCCTTTTTTTATCCCTTTTTTTTATCCCTTTTTTTATCCCTTTTTTTATCCCTTTTTTTATCCCTTTTTTTATCCCTTTTTTTATCCCTTTTTTTATCCCTTTTTATACCCCTTTTTATACCCCTTTTTATACCCCTTTTTATACCCCTTTTTATACCCCTTTTTATACCCCTTTTTATACCCCTTTTTATACCCCTTTTTATACCCCTTTTTATACCCCTTTTTATACCCCTTTTTATACCCCTTTTTATACCCCTTTTTATACCCCTTTTTATACCCCTTTTTATACCCCTTTTTATACCCCTTTTTATACCCCTTTTTATACCCCTTTTTATACCCCTTTTTATACCCCTTTTTATACCCCTTTTTATACCCCTTTTTATACCCCTTTTTATACCCCTTTTTATACCCCTTTTTATACCCCTTTTTATACCCCTTTTTTATACCCCTTTTTTATACCCCTTTTTTATACCCCTTTTTTATACCCCTTTTTTATACCCCTTTTTTATACCCCTTTTTTATACCCCTTTTTTATACCCCTTTTAATACCCCTTTTTAATACCCCTTTTTAATACCCCTTTTTAATACCCCTTTTAATACCCCTTTTTAATACCCCTTTTTAATACCCCTTTTAATACCCCTTTTAATACCTTTTTTTTATACCTTTTTTTTATACCTTTTTTTTATACCTTTTTTTTATACCTTTTTTTTATACCTTTTTTTTATACCTTTTTTTTATACCTTTTTTTTATACCTTTTTTTTATACCCTTTTATACCTTTTTTTTTATACCCTTTTATACCCTATTTCCGACCCAGATCCACGTGGCCACGCTGCCAAATCTCCCCCTTTTTTTATGAATATCAACCATTATATTTTATATTTTATTTGAATATTTCCAAATAAATATATAAAATAAATATATTCATAAATATAATACGAATATTTTATTTATTCATAAAATATTTGATATTTTATGAATATCAACACCGATTATAACGAGCCCCCCCACCCCCCCCACCCCGGTATCCCGCAGGGAGCTCGTCGGAGTATAAGATCAACAACCGGGTGGTGCAGCTGAGCGAGTACAGCGAGGAGCTGGAGAAGCTGGGGATCCTCATCAAGGCCAGGAATTTCCTGGTTTTTCAGGTGGGGAGGGGGATTTAGGGAGTTTTGGGGGGGGTGTGGGGGGTGTTTGGGGGGTTTTGAGGGGATGGGGGGGGAGTTTGGGGGGTGTGGGGGGGGGTTAGGGGGTGTGGGGAGGGTTTGGGGGGGTTTTGAGGGGGGGAAAGGGGGTATTGAGGTGGGGAAGGGGGTGTTTGGAGGGGTGTGGGGGGCTTTTGGGGGGGTGTGGGGGGCGTTTGGGGGGTTTTGAGGGGGTGTGGGGGGTGTTGGGGGGTTTTGAGGGGATGAGGGGGGGGTTTGGGGGGTGTGTGGGGGGTGTTTGAGGGGTTTTGAGGGGGGGAAAAGGGGGTTTGTGGGGTGTGGGGAGGGTTTGGGGGGTTTTGAGGGGGGGAAAAGGGGGTTTGGGGGGGGTTTGAGGTGAGGAAAGGGGGTATTGAGGTGGGGAAGGGGGGTTTTGGGGGGGTTTGGGGGGCGTTTGGGGGGTTTTGAGGTGAGAAAAGAGGGTTTGCGGGAGGCATGGGTGGGTTTTGAGGGGATGTAGGGGGTTATGAGGGGGTTTTGGGGGGGCATGGGGGTTTTTGGGGGGGTGTGGGGGTGACAAAAGAGTTTTTTCGGGAGCCACAAGGGGGTTTTGGGGTGGATCCAAGGGGTTTTGGGTCGGATTTAAGGATTTCAGGTTTGTCCCTGTAGGGCATGGTGGAAGGGGTTTTAGGTTGGCCACAATGGGGTTTTGGGGCGGATTTAAGGGGTTTTTGGGGCGGATTCAAGGGCTTTTGGGGTGGATTCAGGGGCTTCTGGGGCGGATTCAGGGGCTTCTGGGGCGGATTCAGGGGCTTTTGGGGCGGATTCAGGGGCTTTTGGGGCGGATTCAGGGGCTTTTGGGGCGGATTCAGGGGCTTTTGGGGCGGATTCAAGGGCTTTTGGGGCGGATTCAAGGGCTTTTGGGGCGGATTTAAGGGCTTCTGGGGCGGATTCAAGGGCTTTTGGGGCGGATTTAAAGGCTCTTGGGGCGGATTCAAGGGCTTTTGGGGCGGATTCAGGGGCTTTTGGGGCGGATTCAGGGGCTTTTGGGGCGGATTCAGGGGCTTTTGGGGCGGATTCAGGGGCTTTTGGGGCGGATTCAGGGGCTTTTGGGGCGGATTTAAGGGCTTTTGGGGCGGATTCAAAGGCTTCTGGGGGGGATTTAGGGGCTTTTGGGGCGGATTTAGAGGCTTTTGGGGCGTGTTCAGGGGCTTTTGGGGCGGATTGAGGGGCTTTTGTGGCGGATTCAGGGGCTTTTGGGGCGGATTCAGGGGCTTTTGGGGCGGATTCAGGGGCTTTTGGGGCCGATTTAAGGGCTTTTGGGGCGGATTCAAAGGCTTTTGGGGCGGATTCAAAGGCTTCTGGGGGAAATTTAGGGGCTTTTGGGGCGGATTTAGAGGCTTTTGGGGCGTGTTCAGGGGCTTCTGGGGCGGATTGAGGGGCTTCTGGGGCGGATTCAGGGGCTTTTGGGGCGGATTTAGGGGCTTTTGGGGCGGATTCAAGGGCTTTTGGGGCCGATTCAAGGGCTTTTGGGGCGGATTGAGGGGCTTTTGGGGCGGATTGAGGGGCTTTTGGGGCGGATTCAGGGGCTTCTGGGGCGGATTCAGGGGCTTCTGGGGCGGATTCAGGGGCTTTTTGGGCGGATTCAGGGGCTTTTGGGGCAGATTCAGGGGCTTTTTGGGCGGATTCAGGGGCTTCTGGGGCGGATTCAGGGGCTTTTGGGGCGGATTTAGGGGCTTTTGGGGCGGATTCAAGGGCTTTTGGGGCGGATTCAAGGGCTTTTGGGGCGGATTTAGGGGCTTTTGGGGCGGATTCAGGGGCTTTTGGGGCGGATTCAAGGGCTTTTGGGGCGGATTGAGGGGCTTTTGGGGCGGATTCAAGGGCTTTTTGGGGCGGATTCAAGGGCTTTTTGGGCGGATTCAAGGGCTTTTGGGGCGGATTCAGGGGCTTTTGGGGCGGATTCAGGGGCTTTTGGGGCGGATTTAAGGGCTTTTGGGGCGGATTCAAAGGCTTCTGGGGGGGATTTAGGGGCTTTTGGGGCGGATTTAGAGGCTTTTGGGGCGTGTTCAGGGGCTTTTGGGGCGGATTGAGGGGCTTTTGTGGCGGATTCAGGGGCTTTTGGGGCGGATTCAGGGGCTTTTGGGGCGGATTCAGGGGCTTTTGGGGCCGATTTAAGGGCTTTTGGGGCGGATTCAAAGGCTTTTGGGGCGGATTCAAAGGCTTCTGGGGGAAATTTAGGGGCTTTTGGGGCGGATTTAGAGGCTTTTGGGGCGTGTTCAGGGGCTTCTGGGGCGGATTGAGGGGCTTCTGGGGCGGATTCAGGGGCTTTTGGGGCGGATTTAGGGGCTTTTGGGGCGGATTCAAGGGCTTTTGGGGCCGATTCAAGGGCTTTTGGGGCGGATTGAGGGGCTTTTGGGGCGGATTGAGGGGCTTTTGGGGCGGATTCAGGGGCTTCTGGGGCGGATTCAGGGGCTTCTGGGGCGGATTCAGGGGCTTTTTGGGCGGATTCAGGGGCTTTTGGGGCAGATTCAGGGGCTTTTTGGGCGGATTCAGGGGCTTCTGGGGCGGATTCAGGGGCTTTTGGGGCGGATTTAGGGGCTTTTGGGGCGGATTCAAGGGCTTTTGGGGCGGATTCAAGGGCTTTTGGGGCGGATTTAGGGGCTTTTGGGGCGGATTCAGGGGCTTTTGGGGCGGATTCAAGGGCTTTTGGGGCGGATTGAGGGGCTTTTGGGGCGGATTCAAGGGCTTTTTGGGGCGGATTCAAGGGCTTTTTGGGCGGATTCAAGGGCTTTTGGGGCGGATTCAGGGGCTTCTGGGGCGGATTCAGGGGCTTCTGGGGCGGATTCAAGGGCTTTTGGGGCGGATTCAAGGCGTTTTGGGGGCTGTCCCCGTAGGGCGCGGTGGAGTCGATCGCCATGAAGAACCCCAAGGAGCGCACGGCGCTCTTCGAGGAGATCAGCCGCTCGGGGGAGCTGGCGCAGGAGTACGACAAGCGCAAGAAGGAGATGGTGAAGGCGGAGGAGGACACGCAGTTCAACTACCACCGCAAGAAGAACATCGCCGCCGAGCGCAAGGAGGCCAAGCAGGAGAAGGAGGAGGTGGGGGGAGTCGCGATATCGCGCCCGTCGGGCACAGAAAATCGCGATATGGGGCCCGTCAGGCGAGGGGGAGTCACGATATCGCGTCTGTTGCGCAAAGGAAGTTGTGTATCGTGCCCATCGGGGAGGGGGAGTTGTGATATCGCGCCTGTCGGGCACAGAAAATCACGATATGGGGCCCGTCAGGCGAGGGGAAATCATGATATTGCACCTGTCAGGCAGGGGGAGTCGCGATATCGCGTCCGTCGCGCACAGGAAGTTACGATATGGGGGCCATCGGGCAGGGGGAGTCACGATACCACGCCCGTCGGGGAGGGGGAGTTGTGATATGGGGCCTGTCGGGCACAGGAAGTCACGATATGATGCCCGTCAGGCAAGGGGAGCCATGATATCGCGTCTGTCGGGGACGGGGAGTCGCGATATCACACCTGTTGGGCAGGGGGAGTCGCGATATTGCGTCCGTCGCGCACAGGAAGTCGCGACGGACGTTTGGTTTTGTAAATTTTTATATACTTTATTTCATCTGGTATTTTTTTTCATATTTTGGTTCTCTTTGGCATTTTAATTTTTTGGTTACGTTTGGCATTTAATTTTTTGGCTATGTTTGGCCTTTTCTTTCCTGTTTTTGGTTACCTTTGGCCTTTTCTTTTAATTTTTTGGTTACCTTTGGCCTTTCCTTTCCTTTTTTTGGTTACACTTGGCATTTTCTTTCAATTTTTTGGCTACGCTTGGCGTTTTCTTTCCTGTTTTTGGTTACCTTTGGCCTTTTCTTTTAATTTTTTGGTTACACTTGGCATTTTCTTTCAATTTTTTGGCTACGCTTGTCATTTTCTTTCAATTTTTTGGCTACGCTTGGCATTTTCTTCCCTGTTTTTGGCTACGCTTGGCGTTTTCTTTTAATTTTTTGGTTACGCTTGGCATTTTCTTTTAATTTTTTGGCTACACTTGGCATTTTCTTTTAATTTTTTGGCTACGCTTGGCGTTTTCTTTCCTGTTTTTGGTTACTCTTGGCATTTTCTTTCCTGTTTTTGGCTACGCTTGGCATTTTCTTTTAATTTTTTGGTTACGCTTGGCATTTTCTTTCCTGTTTTTGGTTACGCTTGGCGTTTTCTTTTAATTTTTGGTTACGCTTGGCGTTTTCTTTCCTGTTTTTGGTTACCTTTGGCCTTTTCTTTTAATTTTTTGGCTACGCTTGGCCTTTTCTTTCAATTTTTTGGCTACGCTTGGCATTTTCTTTCAATTTTTTGGCTACGCTTGGCATTTTCTTTTAATTTTTTGGTTACGCTTGGCGTTTTCTTTCCTGTTTTTGGTTACGCTTGGCGTTTTCTTTTAATTTTTTGGCTACGCTTGGCATCTTCTTTCCTGTTTTTGGCTACACTTGGCGTTTTCTTTCCTGTTTTTTGGCTACACTTGGCATTTTCTTTTAATTTTTTGGCTACGCTTGGCATTTTCTTTCCTGTTTTTGGTTACGCTTGGCGTTTTCTTTCTTGTTTTTGGCTACGCTTGGCGTTTTTTTTTTTTTTTTCCTACCCTTGGCATTTTCTTTTAATTTTTTGGCTACACTTGGCATTTTCTTTTAATTTTTTGGTTACGCTTGGCATTTTCTTTCCTGTTTTGGGTTACGCTTGGCGTTTTCTTTCCTGTTTTTGGCTACGCTTGTCATTTTCTTTTAATTTTTTGGCTACGCTTGGCGTTTTCTTTCAATTTTTTGGCTACGCTTGGCATTTTCTTTTAATTTTTTGGCTACGCTTGGCGTTTTCTTTTAATTTTTTGGCTACGCTTGGCGTTTTCTTTCCTGTTTTTGGCTACGCTTGGCATTTTCTTTCAATTTTTTGGTTACGCTTGGCATCTTCTTTCAATTTTTTGGCTACGCTTGGCGTTTTCTTTCCTGGTTTTGGTTACCTTTGGCCTTTCCTTTCCTTGTTTTTGGTTACGCTTGGCGTTTTCTTTCCTGTTTTTGGTTACGCTTGGCGTTTTCTTTCTTGTTTTTGGTTACGCTTGGCATTTTCTTTTAATTTTTTGGCTACGCTTGGCATTTCTTTTAATTTTTTGGTTACGCTTGGCGTTTTCTTTTAATTTTTTGGCTACGCTTGGCGTTTTCTTTCCCGTTTTTGGTTACGCTTGGCATTTTCTTTCAATTTTTTGTTATGCTTGGTGTTTTCTTTCAATTTTTTGGGTACTTATTTCTTGGAACCTGCCGTCCCCCCGCAGGCGGACCGCTACCAGCGGCTGAAGGACGAGGTGGTGCGGGCGCAGGTGCAGCTGCAGCTCTTCAAGCTCTACCACAACGAGGCCGAGATCGAGAAGCTCAACAAGGAGCTGGGGCTGAAGAACCGCGAGATCGACAAGGACAAGAAGCGCATGGACCGCGTGGAGGACGAGCTGAAGGACCGCAAGAAGGAGCTGGGCAAGATGATGCGGGAGCAGCAGCAGATCGAGAAGGAGATCAAGTGAGGCACCGAAAAGGGCTCAGGGACCCCAAAAAAGGGCTGGGAGAACCCCAGTACGGTAGAAACCCCTCTGAAATGGGATGAGAGCTCGCCGAAACAGCCCAAAACTCTCCTGAAATGAGACAAGAGAAACCCAAAATGGGTCGAGAGCTCCTCAAAACAGCCCAAAACTCTCACAAAATGGGACAAGAGACACCCGAAATGGGCTGAGAGCTCCCCAAAACAGCCCAGAACTCTCCCGAAAGGGGACAAGAGACACGTGAAATGGGCCAAGGGACCCCAAAAAGGGCTGAGAGACCCCCAGTCCGGCCCAAAACCTCCTTGAAATGGGATGAGAGACTCCAAAATGGGACAAGAGCTCCCCGAAATGGGCTGAGAGCTCCCCGAAATGGGATGAGAGCCCCCCAAAATGGGATGAGAGACCCCAAAATGGGACAAAAGACTCCCAAAATGGGCTGAGAGCTCCCCGAAACGGCCCAAAACTCCCCTGAAATGAGACAAGATAAACCTAAAATGGGCTGAGAGCTGCCCAAAACTCCCCTGAAATGAGACAATTAATCCCAAAAAGGGGCGAGGGACCCCCAAAAGGGCTGAGAGACCCCCAGTCTGGCCCAAAACCTCCCTGAAATGGGATGAGAGCTCCCCAAAATGGGCCAAGAGCCTCCAAAATGGGACAAGAGAAACCCAAAAAGGGCCAAGGGACCCCAAAAAGGGCTGAGAGACCCCCAGTCCAGGCCAAAACCCCCCTGAAATGGGCCAAGAGCTCCCCAAAATGGGCTGAGAGCTCCCGAAATGGGACAAGAGAAACCCCAGAATAGCCGAGGGACCCCAAAAAGGGCCGAGAGACCCCCAATGCGGACCAAAACCTCCTTGAAATGGGCTGAGAGCTCCCAAAAACGACCCAAAACTCCCCTGAAATGAGACAAGAGAAACCCAAAAAGGGCTGAGGGACCCCAAAAAGGGCTGAGAGACCCCCAGTCCAGGCCAAAACCCCCCCACAACGGGCCGAGAGCTCCCCAAAACGGGCTGAGAGCCCGCCAAAACAGGCCGAGAGCCCCCAAGGCCAGCCCAAACCCCCGTCAAAATGGGTCGAGAGCCCCCCAAATGGGCCGAGAGCTCCCCAGTTTGACCCCAAACCCCCCAAAAACGGGCCAAGAACCCCCCGAACTGGACCGGGAGCCCCTGAAACGGGCCAAGATCCCCCAGAAATGGGCTGAGAGCTCCCCAGTCCAGCCCCAAACCCTCCCCAAATCGGGCTGAGAGCCTCCCAAAACATCCTCACCCCCTGAAATGGGCCGAGAGCTCCCCAGTCTGGCCCCAAACCCCCCTCAAAATGGGTTGAGAGCCCCCCAAACGGGCCGAGAGCTCCCCAGTCTGGCCCCAAACCCCCCTCAAAATGGGTTGAGAGCCCCCCAAATGCGCCGCGAGCTCCCCAATCTGGCCCCAACCCCACCTCAAAATGGGTCGAGAGCCCCCCAAACGAGCCGAGAGCTCCCCAGTCTGGCCCCAAACCCCCCTCAAAATGGATTGAGAGCCCCCCAAACGGGCCGAGAGCTCCCCAATCTGGCCCCAAACCCCCCCAAAACGGGCCCAGAACCCCCCGAAACGAGCCAGGAGCCCCCCGAAACGGCCCGAGACCCTTCCCCGTGACGCCCGAACCCCGTCCCCGCAGGGAGAAGGACTCGGAGCTGAACCAGAAGCGTCCGCAGTACATCAAGGCGAAGGAGAACACCTCGCACAAGATCAAGAAGCTGGAGGCGGCCAAGAAGTCGCTGCAGAACGCCCAGAAGCAGTACAAGAAGCGCAAGGGCGACATGGACGAGCTGGAGAAGGAGATGCTCTCGGTGGAGAAAGCCCGGCAGGAATTCGAGGAGCGCATGGAGGAGGAGAGCCAGAGCCAAGGCCGCGACCTGACGCTGGAGGAGAACCAGGTAGGGCTCGTCCCGGGGTTATCCTAAAATTTTTGGGGACTTCCCCCCCCAGCTCTTAACCCCGTTTGGTGGCCCCTCAGGTGAAGAAGTACCACCGGCTGAAGGAGGAGGCCAGCAAGCGAGCCGCCACGCTGGCCCAGGAGCTGGAGAAATTCAACCGGGACCAAAAAGCCGACCAGGATCGGCTGGATTTGGAGGAGAGGAAGAAAGTGGAGACCGAGGTGAGGCTTTGGGGTCACCCCCACCCCCGTAAAAACCCCCTTTAGGGCTCCGGCTGCCCCCTAAGCCCCTTTTTGCCTCCCCCCCCCCAAATCCAGGCCAAGATCAAGCAGAAGCTGCGGGAGATCGAGGAGAACCAGAAGCGCATCGAGAAGCTGGAGGAGTACATCGCCACCAGCAAGTGAGGCGCTGGCCCCGAGGGCTTCCCCGTCCCCCTGTCCCCATCTCCGCGGCCCCAAAACACCGGCACCACGACCCCAAAGCCTTCTCCATCCCAGCAACCCCATCCCCGTGTCCCCCCAAAGCCTTCCCTGTCCCCATTTCCATAACCCCAAACCCTTCCCCACCCCATGCCTACAATCCCAAAGTCTTCCCCACCCCACAGCCCTATTTCCGTGACCCCAAACCTTTCCCTGTTCCCATCCCCACAACCCCAAACCCTTCCCCTCCCCACAGCCCTATTTCCATGACCCCGTACCCTTCCCTGTCCCTATTTCCATAACCCCAAAGCCTTCCCCTCCCCATCTCCACAACCCCAAAGTCTTCCCCACCCCACAGCCCTATTTCCATGACCCCAATCCTTTCCCTGTCCCCATTTCCATAACCCCAAAGCCTTCCCCATCTCCACAATCCCAAAGCCTTCCCCTCCCCAACCCCATGTCCCCATCCCCACAACCCCAAACCCTTCCCCTCCCCACAGCCCTATTTCCATGACCCCAAACCCTTCCCTGTTCCCATTCCCATAACCCCAAAACCTTCCCCTCCCCATCCCCACAACCCCAAACCCTTCCCCTCCACATCCCCATGTCCCCCAAACCCTTCCCCTCCACATCCCCATGTCCCCCAAACCCTTCCCCATCCCCACAACTCCAAACCCTTCCCCTCCCCAACCCCATTTCCCCACCCCACAGCCCTATTTCCATGACCCCAAACCCTTCCCTGTTCCCATTCCCATAACCCCAACACCTTCCCCATCCCCACAACCCCAAACCCTTCCCCTCCCCTCAGCCCTATTTCCATGACCCCCAACCCTTCCCTGTTCCCATCCCCACAACCCCAAACCCTTCCCCTCCCCATCCCCATGTCCCCCAAACCCTTCCCCATCCCCACAACCCCAAACCCTTCCCCACCCCACAGCCCTATTTCCACAACCCCAAACCCTTCCCCTCCCCAACCCCATTTCCCCACCCCTCAGCCCTATTTCCATGACCCCCAACCCTTTCCTGTTCCCATTCCCATAACCCCAAACCCTTCCCCTCCCCATCCCCATAACCCCAAACCCTTCCCCTCCCCATCCCCAAAACCCCAAACCCTTCCCCACCCCTCAGCCCTATTTCCGTAACCCCAAACCCTTCCCCTCCCCATCCCCACAACCCCAAACCCTTCCCCTCCCCATCCCCATGTCCCCCAAACCCTTCCCCATCTCCACAACCCCAAACCCTTCCCCTCCCCATCCCCACGCCCCCCAAACCCTTCCCCACAACCCCAAATCCTCCCCCACGCCCCCAACACCTTCCCCCTCCCCACGCCCCCATCCCCTCTCCCCCTCAACACCTCCCCCTTGACCCCGTACAGCCCCGGCGGTGCCCCAAAACCCCCCAAAACCCCCCCAATTTCCCCCCCCCCCCTGCCCCCAGGCAATCCCTGGAGGAGCAGAAGCGTCTGGAGGGCGAGCTGACGGAGGAGGTGGAGCTGGCCAAGCGCCGCATCGACGAGATCAACAAGGAGCTGAACCAGGTGATGGAGCAGCTCGGGGACGCCCGCATCGACCGCCAGGAGAGCAGCCGGCAGCAGCGCAAGGCCGAGATCATGGACAGCATCAAACGCCTCTACCCCGGCTCCGTGGTGGGTCCCCGGGGGGGCAACCCCTCGCTGAGCGCCCCCCCCGGATCATCCCGAGTCCCCCAAAGCACCCTGAGCCCCTAACAAGGCATCCCGACCCCGCTGAGCCCCTCAAAGGCACCCTGAGCACCCCAAAACAACCTGATCCCTTCCAAGACCACCCTGAGACACCCTGAGCCCCCCCTCCAAGGCACCCTAAGCCCCCCCAGACATTCTGATGCCCACCCCAAAACACTCTGACACCCCCTCCAGACCACCCTGAGCCTCTCCAAGGCACCCTGAGCACCCCAAAACATTCTGACGCCCACCCCAAAACAACCTAATCCCTTCTGAGACCACCCTGAGCCCCCAAAAAAACATTCTTGAGCCCCCCCAAGGCACCCTGAGCCCCCCAAAACATTCTGACACCCCCCCTAAAACACCCTGATCCCCCACAAGACACCCTGAGTCCCCCCCCAAGACCACCCTGAGCTCCCCCAAGGCACCCTGAGCACCCCAAAACAACCTGATCCCTTCCAAGACCACCCTGAGACACCCTGAGCCCCCCCTCCAAGGCACCCTAAGCCCCCCCAGACATTCCGATGCCCACCCCAAAACACTCTGACACCCCCTCCAGACCACCCTGAGCCTCTCCAAGGCACCCTGAGCACCCCAAAACATTCTGACGCCCACCCCAAAACAGCCTAATCCCTTCTGAGACCACCCTGACCCCCCAAAAAAACATTCTTGAGCCCCCCCAAGGCACCCTGAGCCCCCCAAAACATTCTGACACCCCCCCCAAAACACCCCGATCCCCTCCAAGACTATTCTGATCCCCCACAAGACACCCTGAGTCCCCCCCCCAGACCACCCTGAGCTCCCCCAAGGCACCCTGAGCACCCCAAAACAACCTGATCCCTTCCAAGACCACCCTGACACCCCCTGAGACACCCTGAGCCCCTCCTCCAAGGCACCCTAAGCCCCCCCAGACATTCCGGTGCCCACCCCAAAACACTCTGACACCCCCTCGAGACCACCCTGAGCCTCTCCAAGGCACCCTGAGCACCCCAAAACATTCTGACGCCCACCCCAAAACAACCTAATCCCTTCTGAGACCACCCTGACCCCCCAAAAAAACATTCTTGAGCCCCCCCAAGGCACCCTGAGCCCCCCAAAACATTCTGACACCCCCCCTAAAACACCCCGATCCCCTCCAAGACTACTCTGATCCCCCACAAGACACCCTGAGTCCCCCCCCAAGACCACCCTGAGCTCCCCCAAGGCACCCTGAGCACCCCAAAACAACCTGATCCCTTCCAAGACCACCCTGAGACACCCTGAGCCCCCCCTCCAAGGCACCCTAAGCCCCCCCAGACATTCTGATGCCCACCCCAAAACACTCTGACACCCCCTCGAGACCACCCTGAGCCTCTCCAAGGCACCCTGAGCACCCCAAAACATTCTGACGCCCACCCCAAAACAGCCTAATCCCTTCTGAGACCACCCTGACCCCCCAAAAAAAACATTCTTGAGCCCCCCCAAGGCACCCTGAGCCCCCCAAAACGTTCTGACACCCCCCCCTAAAACACCCCGATCCCCTCCAAGACTGCTCTGATCCCCCACAAGACACCCTGAGTGCCCCCCCAGACCACCCAGAGCCCCTCCAAAGGCACCCTGGTCCTTCTAAGACCCCTCTGAAACCCCTTCTAGACACCCTGAGCCCCCCCCAAGACCACCCTGAGCTCCCCCAAGGCACCCTGAGCATCCCAAAACACTCTGACACCCCCTCAAGACCACCCTGAGCACCCCAAAACGTTCTGACGCCCACCCCAAGGCACCTCCGACGCCCCCCTAATCCCCCCAAATCCCACCAAATCCCCCCTAAACCACCTCCAACCACCCCCAAACCCCCTTCTCAACCCCCCCAACCCTTTCCAACCCCCCCAACCTCTCTCCCAAGCCACCCAATCCTCCCCAAACCCCCTCCAACCCCCCCCAAAACCTCCTCCAACCACCCCCAAACCCCCTTCTCAACCCCCCCAACCCTTTCCAACCCCCCCCAACCTCTCTCCCAAGCCACCCAATCCTCCCCAAACCCCCTCCAACTCTCCTCAACCCCCTTCTCAGCCCCCCATAATCCCCCCAAATCCCCCCTAAAACCCCTCCAACCCCTTCCAACACCCCCCAACTTCTCTCCCAAGCCCCCCAATACCTCCCAGACCCCCTCCAACCCTCCTCAACACCCCTCCGACCCCCCATAATCCCCCCAAATCCCCCCCAAACCCCTTCCAACCCCCTTCAACCTCTCTCCCAACCCACCCAATCCTCCCCAAACCCCCTCCAACCCCCCCCAAATCCCCCCAAAACCACCTCCAACCACCCCCAAACCCCCTTCTCAACCCCCTCAACCCCTTCCAACCCACCCAATCCTCCCCAAACCCCCTCCAACCCCCCCCAAATCCCCCCAAAACCTCCTCCAACCACCCCCAAACCCCCTTCTCACCCCCCCAACCCCTTCCAACCCTCCCAATACCCCCCAGACCCCCTCCAACCCTCCTCAACCCCCCTCCAACCCCCCCGTAATCCCCCCAAATCCCCCCTAAATCACCTCCAACCACCCCCAAACCCCCTTCTCAACCCCCCCAACCCTTTCCAACCCACCCAATCCTCCCCAAACCCCCTCCAACCCCCCCCAACCTCTCTCCCAAGCCACCCAATCCTCCCCAAACCCCCTCCAACCCCCCCCAAATCCCCCCAAAACCACCTCCAACCACCCCCAACCCCCCTTCTCACCCCCCCAACCTCTCTCCCAAGTCACCCAATCCTCCCCAAACCCCCTCCAACCCCCCCCAAATCCCCCCAAAACCACCTCCAACCCCCCCCAAACCCCCTTCTCAACCCCCCCAACCCTTTCCAACCCCCCAACCTCTCTCCCAACCCACCCAATCCTCCCCAGACCCCCTCCAACTCTCCTCAGCCCCCTTCTCACCCCCCCAAATCCCCCCTAAACCTTCTCCAACCCCTTCCAACCCCCCCAACCTCTCTCCCAAGTCACCCAATCCTCCCCAAACCCCCTCCAACCCCCCCCAAATCCCCCCAAAACCACCTCCAACCACCCCCAAACCCCCTTCTCAACCCCCCCAACCCTTTCCAACCCCCCCAACCTCTCTCCCAACCCCCCCAATCCTCCCCAGACCCCCTCCAACCCTACTCAACCCCCCTCCGACCCCCTGTAATCCCCCCAAATCCCCCCCAAACCCCTTCCAACCCCCTTCAACCTCTCTCCCAAGCCACCCAATCCTCCCCAAACCCCCTCCAACCCCCCCAAATCCCCCCAAAACCACCTCCAACCGCCCCCAAACCCCCTTCTCACCCCCCCAAACCCCTTCCAACCCACCCAATCCTCCCCAAACCCCCTCCAACCCCCCCCAAATCCCCCCAAAACCTCCTCCAACCACTCCCAAACCCCCTTCTCACCCCCCCCAACCCCTTCCAACCCACCCAATACCCCCCAGACCCTCTCCAACCCCCCGTAATCCCCCCAAATCCCCCCTAAACTACCTCCAACCACCCTCAAACCCCCTTCTCACTCCCCAAACCCCCTCCAACCCCCCCCAAATCCCCCCTAAACCACCTCCAACCCCCCCCAACCTCTCTCCCAACCCACCCAATCCTCCCCAAACCCCCTCCAACCCCCCCCAAATCCCCCCAAAACCACCTCCAACCGCCCCCAAACCCCCTTCTCAACCCCCCCAACACTTTCCAACCCCCCCAACCTCTCTCCCAAGCCACCCAATACTCCCCAAACCCCCTCCAACCCCTCCCAAATCCCCCCAAACCCACCTCCAACCACCCCCAAACCCCCTTCTCACCCCCCCAACCTCTCTCCCAAGCCACCCAATCCTCCCCAAACCCCCTCCAACCCCCCCCAAATCCCCCCTAAACCACCTCCAACCCCCCCCAACCTCTCTCCCAACCCACCCAATCCTCCCCAAACCCCCTCCAACCCCCCCCAAATCCCCCCAAACCACCTCCAACCGCCCCCAAACCCTCTTCTCACCCCCCCCCTTTCTTTTTTTCCCCCCCCCCTCAGTACGGCCGCCTCATCGACCTGTGCCAGCCGACCCAGAAGAAATACCAGATCGCCGTCACCAAGGTGCTGGGCAAGAACATGGACGCCATCATCGTGGATTCGGAGAAAACGGGGCGCGACTGCATCCAGTACATCAAGGAGCAGCGGGGGGAGCCCGAAACCTTCCTGCCCCTCGATTACCTGGAGGTGGGGACCCCCCCCAAACCTCCCCCCCAAAAGGGTTTGGGTGTGGGGGCCGCGGGACTGGGGTTGTTTTTGGGGTTCTTTTTTGGTTTCTGTGGAATTGTGGTTTCTTTTTTGGGGGGTTGTGTTGGACCCCAAGGGGTCCTCTTGGGGGTTTTGGGGTTTGGGGGGTTCTTTTGGACCCGTTGGAGTTTGGGGGGGCCTGTTGGATCCCTTAGGGTCTTCTTTGGGGTATTAGGGTTTGGGGGGGTCCTCTTGGGGGTATTGGGGTCTTACGGGGCCCTGTTGGACCCCTCAGGGGTGTAGGGGTTTGGGGGGGAACCTGCTGGACCCCTTGGGGTCCTCTTTGGGTTATTGGGGTTTGGGGGGGTCCTGTTCGATCCCAAGGGGTCCTATTGGGGGTTTTGGGGTTTGGGGGGGTCCTGTTCGATCCCAAGGGGTCCTCTTGGGTGTGTTGGGGTCTTATGGGGCCCTGTTGGACCTCTCAGGGGTGTAGGGGTTTGGGGGTCCTGTTGGACCCTTTGAAGTCCTCTTTGGGGTTTTGGGGTTTGGGGGGTTCTCTTGGACCCCTCAGGGGTGTTGGGGTTTGTGGGGGGCCCTGTTGGACCCTTTGGGGTCCTCTTTGGGGTATTGGGGTTTGGGGGGGCCCTGTTGGACCCCCTGGAGCTTGGGGTCCTCTATGGGGTTTTGGGGGCCCCCATTTAACCCTTTGATGCCCAGTGTCCTCCCTGGGCTTTTTGGGGCTCCGTTTAACCCCTTGTGACCCACAGCCCTCCCCAGCCATTTCCGGGGGGGTTGCGTTAAACAACTCGATGCTCAGCTCGCCCCACGTTGTCTTTTTTTTTTGGGGGGGGCGCGAGGGGTGAACCCCGGGTCTTTAGGCCTGGGGGACGGTCCTGTGGACCCCAAAATTTTTCGGGGTGCAGGTGAAGCCGACGGACGAGAAGCTTCGGGAGCTGAAGGGGGCGAAGCTGGTGATCGACGTGATCCGCTACGAGCCCCCCCACATCAAAAAAGCCCTGCAGTACGCCTGCGGCAACGCGCTGGTCTGCGACAACGTGGAGGACGCCCGGCGCATCGCCTTCGGGGGACACCAGCGCCACAAGGTCCCCGTCACCCCCTAATTTTTTGGGGGGAAAAACCCCGTCGATCCCGTTTTATTCGAGCCCTCTGTTTTTGTCGCAGACGGTGGCGTTGGACGGGACCCTCTTCCAAAAATCGGGGGTGATCTCGGGGGGCGCCAGCGACCTGAAGGCCAAAGCCCGGCGGTGGGACGAGAAGGCGGTGGACAAGCTGAAGGAGAAGAAGGAGAGGCTGACGGAGGAGCTGAAGGTGGGAACGGGTCCTATCCACCTCCAAAAAAATCAATTTTTGGCCAAAAATTCACTTTTTGGGGGTATTATGACATTATCGCTCCCCAACACATTCAACCCCCCCCCCATGAGCCCTTTTATCAGCATTGTGGTGGATGTCAACACCGTGGGCTGCTCTCCCTGCCCCAAAATTATCATTTTTTCCCATTTTCACCCACTCCACAGACCCCAAAACTTCTCCCACTTGAACATTTTGGGGCTCTGTCCCCTCTCCCTCCACACATTTGAGGCTGAACCCCAAAACAGGACGTTACGGGGCCGCGCAGCCCCCAAACCAAGCACAGCCCCTCTCCATGGGTTTTGTGGGTCTGGGGGTGGCCCCAGATGGGTCATTGCCTCCCCTAGGATCCCCCCTCACCCCCTTTTTCCTCCTTTCCCCCCCCCCCCAGGAGCAGATGAAGGCGAAGAGGAAGGAGGCCGAGCTGCGGCAGGTCCAATCCCAAGCCCACGGCCTCCAGATGAGGCTCAAGTACTCCCAGAGCGACCTGGAGCAGACCAAGACGCGCCACCTCGCCCTCAACCTCCAGGTAACCCCCCTTTTTGGGGCCGATTACGCCGTTTTGGGGACGTTCCACAAGTCATGTGTGTGTCTTGGGGCGTCGCAACCGCTCAAAACGTCTCTTTTTGGGGGATTTTGAGGGGATTCGCGGTGTCATGGAGGCCATATGCTTTCCCAACGGGCTTTATGGGGTTTATATAGTCCCAGGGGGTGTTTTGGGGTTCTCTGACCCCCGTTTTTGTCCCTGCTGTTGTAGGAGAAGTCAAAACTGGAGAGCGAATTGGCCAATTTTGGGCCGCGCATCAACGACATCAAGAGGATCATCCAAGGCCGGGAGCGGGAGATGAAGGACCTGAAGGAGAAGATGAACCAGGTTGGGTCGTGGGGCTTTTGGGGGTCCCCTGGGGGGGGGGCTGGGGGCCTCGTAGGGCTGACGCCGTGTCCCCAAAGGTGGAGGATGAGGTGTTTGAGGAATTCTGCCGCGAAATCGGGGTGAGGAACATCCGCGAGTTCGAGGAGGAGAAGGTCAAGAGGCAGAACGAGATCGCCAAGAAGAGGTTGGCGGACCCTCAGCTCAAGGGGGGGGCTACGGGGCAGCCCCCAGCCCCCTTTTTTAACGCCTCGAGGACCCCCCCAGGCTGGAATTCGAGAACCAGAAGACGCGCCTGGGCATCCAGCTGGACTTCGAGCGC
The DNA here is from genome assembly GCA_963989345.1 of Clangula hyemalis. Next base: position 165,564 of record OZ022465.1, on the reverse strand, counting down.
AACCAGCTGCGGGAGGACCAGGAGAAGGTGCTGATGTGGGAGCAAGGCGTGCGCAAGGACGAGGCCGAGATCGAGAAGCTGAAGAAGGTGGGGTTTTTTTTTTGGGGGGGGGGAATCCTCCACCAAATTTGAGGTTTTTCAACCCCAAATTGTGGGGGGGAATCTGGGCTGATGGTGGCGCCGGCAGGAGGAGCAGCGGCACATGAAGATCATCGACGAGACGATGGCGCAGCTGCAGGACCTCAAGAACCAGCACCTGGCCAAGAAGTCCGAGGTCAACGACAAGAACCACGAGATGGACGAGATCCGCAAGAAGCTGGGCGGGGCCAACAAGTGAGGGGCGGGGCCAAAGGGGGCGTGGTCAAAAGGGTGGGGTCAGTGGGGGCGGAGCTAGCAGGGGTAGGGCCAATAGGGATGGGGATAGGGGGTAGGGGTTGGTCTTGGAGGGTTGAGGCGTGGCCGTGGTGGGCGGGACTATGGGGTGGTGGGCGGGGCTACGGGGTGGTGGGCGGGGTCAAAGTGGTGGGAGGGACATAATATGGTGGGCGGGGTCAGTGGGGGCGGAGCTAGCAGGGGTAGGGCCAATAGGGGTGGAGATGGGGGGTAGGGGTTGGTCTTGGAGGGTTGAGGCATGGCCGTGGTGGGCGGGGCTACGGGGTGGTGGGCGGGGCTACAGGGTCGTGGGCGGGGCCATGGGGTGGTGGGCGGGGTCACAGTGGTGGGAGGGGCATAATGTGGTGGGTGGGGTCAGTGGGGGCGGAGCCAGGGGGTAGGGCCAATAGGGATGGGGATAGGGGGTAGGGGTTGGTCTTGGAGGGTTGAGGCGTGGCTGTGGTGGGCGGGGCTAAGGGGTGGTGGGCGGGGCCACAGGGTGGTGGGCGGGGCCAAAGTGGTGGGAGGGGCATAATATGGTGGGCGGGGTCAGTGGGGGCGGAGCTAGCAGGGGTAGGGCCAATAGGGGTGGAGATGGGGGGTAGGGGTTGGTCTTGGAGGGTTGAGGCGTGGCCGTGGTGGGCGGGGCTACGGGGTGGTGGGCGGGGCTAAGGGGTGGTGGGCGGGGTCACAGGTGGGGAAGGTGAATGGGTGGAGCTAAGGCTGTGTGGGCGGGGCTAATGGGAGGGGCTATGGGGCCTGTGGGCGGGGCTAATTAATGGGTGAGGCTAAGTGTGGATGGGCTAATTAATGGGCAGGGCTAATGTATGGGCGGGGCTAATTAATGGGTGGGGCTAAAGGTGTGTGGGCGGGGTCTAATTAATGGGCAGGGCTAAGGTTGTGTGGGCAGGGCTAATTAATGGGCAGGGCTGAGGTGTGGATGGGGCTAATTAATGGGTGAGGCTAAGTGTGGATGGGCTAATTAATGGGCGGTGCTAATGTGTGGGCGGGGCTAATTAATGTGCGGTGCTAATGTGTGGGTGGGGGCTAATTAATGGGTGGGGCTAAGGCTGTGTGGGCAGGGCTAATTAATGGGCAGGGCTGAGGTGTGGATGGGGCTAATTAATGGATGGGGCTAAGGTGTGGGCGGGGCTAATGGGAGGGGCTATGGGGCCTGTGGGTAGGGCTAATTAATGAGGCTAAGGGTGTGTGGGCGGGGGCTAATTAATGGGTGGGGCTAAGGCTGCGTGGGTGGGGCCAATGGGTGGGGCTTAAGGTCGTGTGGGCGGGGCTAATGAGTGGGGCTAATGTTGTGTGGGTGGGGCTAGTTAATGGGCGGGGTCATGGGGCTGTGGGCGTGGCCAGAGGCCCCTCCCACACCCCGCTGTCCCCTCCCCGTGCCCCCCCCCCCCCCCCCAGGGAGATGACCCACCTGCAGAAGGAGGTGACGGCCATCGAGACCAAGCTGGAGCAGAAGCGCAGCGACCGCCACAACCTGCTGCAGGCCTGCAAGATGCAGGACATCAAGCTGCCCCTCTCCAAGGGCACCATGGACGACATCAGCCAGGAGGAGGTGGGCCCGGGGGGGGGGGGGCGCATCGGGATGGGGAGGGGGCTCGGAGACCCCTCCTAACCCCTCTTTTTTCCTCGTTTCCCCCCAAAAAAAAGGGTGGCGCGGCCGGGGAGGAGCCGGTGAGCAGCTCGCAGCGCACCTCCAGCCTCTACGCCCGCGAGGCCCTGATCGAGATCGACTACAGCGACCTGCCTGAGGAGCTCAAGGTGCGCCGGCCCTTTAAGAGAGGCCCCGCCCACCCTAGAGGCCACACCCACTCACCCCTGGCCCCTCCCACATCTCTTTAGGCCCCTCCCACATCTCTTTAGGCCCCGCCCCCCTTCCTGGTGGCCCCGCCCCCCCTTCCTTGTGGCCCCTCCCCTTATTGGCTTTCTTACTTCCTTTAGCCCCGCCCTCTTCCTTTAGCCCCGCCCTCTTCCTTTAGCCCCTCCCACTCCCTGTAGGCCCTCCCACTCCCTGTAGGCTCCCCCCACCATTCTCATTGGACCAAGTAACCACACCCCCTTTACCTAACCCCGCCCCCTAATCTTAACCCCGCCCCCTCATTAGCATACCAAGCCCCACCCCCTGGACTCACCACCCACCAGCCAACCTCCCCCATGGGAGGGGTGGGTGGGTGAGCCTTGGGGGTAGCCACGCCCCCATCCTTCAAGCCACACCCCCATCCTTCAAGCCACGCCCCCGACTTTCAAAGCCACGCCCCCTCACCCCAGACCACGCCCCCAACCCCCTTAAGCTCCGCCCACCAAGCCACCACCCTGCAGCCCATCCATACCCCGGGGAAGCCGCACCCCTCAATGCCCCGCCCCCAGAGGCCACACCCCCGACCACGCCCTTCGAGGCCACGCCCCCTGACTTGGCCACGCCCCCCTGACGTGGCCACGCCCCCTCAGGACGCGCAGGCGGAGGAGGAGATCCGGCAGGAGATGAACCAGCTGCAGCAGCGGCTGACGGAGCAGCAGAGCGTCCTGCAGCGCATCGCCGCCCCCAACATGAAGGCCATGGAGAAGCTGGAGAGCGTCCGCGACAAGTTCCAGGAGACCTCCGACGGTGGGGACGAGTTGGGGACACCCGGGGGACACGGGGGATGCCGGGGGGGGTACGGGGGAGTCACGGGCATGGGGGGGTAGAGGGAGGTGGGATGGGGTGGGAGGGGAGGATGTAGGGGGGCGCCAAGGGGATATGGGGACACCTGGGGGCACCAAGGGGATATGGGGGTGTTTGGGGGTGTAGGGACACCAAGGGGATGTGGGGACATTTGGGGACACCAAGGGGACATGGGGGTGTTTGGGGTCATGGGGACACCAAGGGGATGTGGGGACACTTGGGGGCACCAAGGGGACATGGGGGTGTTTGGGGTCATGGGGACACCAAGGGGATGTGGGGACACTTGGGGGCACCAAGAGGATATGGGGGTGTTTGGGGTCATGGGGACACCAAGGAGATACGGGGTCATGGGGACATCAAGGAGATACGAGGAAGTTTGGGGATTTGGGGACACCAAGGGGATGTGGGGACACTGGGGGACACGGGGATGCTGGGGGACACGGGGACCAAGGATTTCGGGGAATGTTTGGGGACTTAAAGAGACCCCAAGGAGATACGGAGATGCCTGGGGACACGAGGACCAAAGACTCTGGGGGACGTTTGGGGACGTGGGGACACCGGGGGGGCTTTGGGGTCACGGAAAGGGTGACGGGGCGACCCGCAGAGTTCGAGGCAGCGCGCAAGCGGGCCAAGAAGGCGAAGCAGGCCTTCGAGCAGATGAAGAAGGAGCGCTTCGACCGCTTCAACGCCTGCTTCGAGTCCGTCGCCACCAACATCGACGAGATCTACAAGGCCCTGTCCCGCAACAGCAGCGCCCAGGTACCTCACAGGGGGCCTTGCACGCCCGCCCCGGCCTTGCACGAGGCTTTGCACGCCCACCCCAGCCCTCTCTGGGGCCTTGCACGCTCACCCCGGCCTCACACGGGGCCTCGTGCACATGCTCTGGCCTTGCACAAGGACTCGCACGCTTTCCCTGGCCTTGCACGGGGCCTCACACGCCCGCCCTGGCCTTGCACGGGGCCTCACACGCCCGCCCTGGCCTTGCATGGGGCCTTGCACACCCACCCTGGCCTTGCACGAGGCCTCACACTTGCCCTGGCCTTGCACAAGGACTCGCACGCTTGCTCTGGCCTTGCACGGGGCCTTGCACACCCGTCCTGACCTTGCACGGGGCCTCGCACACCCACCCTGGCCTCGCACGAGGCCTTGCACACCTGCCCTGGCCTTGCACGAGGACTCGCACACCCACCCTGGCCTTGCACGGGTCCTTACATGCCCACCCTGGCCTTGCATGAGGACTTGCACGCTTGCCCTGGCCTTGCACGGGGCCTTGCACACCCGCCCTGGCCTTGCACGGGGCCTCACACGCCCGCCCTGGCCTTGCACGGGGCCTTGCACACCCACCCTGGCCTTGCACGAGGCCTCGCACGCTTGCCCTGGCCTTGCACGCCCACCCCGGCCTCCCTCATTCCCCCCCAGCTTCCTCCCAGCTCCTGCGTGGCCCCGGGGTCACCGGGAGGTCACGGGGTCACTGCGGGGTCAGGGGGCAGAGGTGGAGGGCAGCAGTTTCGAGCCCCCTCCCCTCATTGGGGCTCATTTGGGGGGGTGCAGCGGTTTCAAGGCCCCCCCTTGGGGGGTTCACCGGGAGGTCACGGGGTCATGAAGGGGTCAAGGGGGCTGCAGCGGTTTCAAGGTTCCCCCCGGTTCACTTGGGGGAGCGCAGCAGTTTCAAGGCCCCCCCCTCATTGGGGCTCATTTGGGGGGGTGCAGCGGTTTCAAGGTCCCCCCTTGGGGGGTTCACCGGGAGGTCACGGGGTCATGAAGGGGTCAAGGGGGCTGCAGCGGTTTCAAGGCGCCCCCTCATTGGGGCCTATGGAGGGCGCTGAGGGGCGGGGCGGTTTCGAGCTCCCCTGGGGTCACCAGAAGGTCACAGGGTCATCAGGGGGTCAGGGCGGCCTTTGGGGTCCCCGGGGCTGGTTTTGGGGGTCCCTGGGGCTGGTTTTCGGGGTCCCAACCACCCCAAGGCACCATGGGGGTGCCCCTGCCCCCCCCCGCCATGCTCCTGCGGGCAGTTTCGGGGTCCCCGAGTCGATTCCTGGCCATTTTTGGGGTAGTTTGGGGCATTTTGGGCCCGTTTTTGAACGGCGCTCAGCAAGCTTTGCCCAACAACCGCTTCCCTTACGCGGTCCCCGATGTCCCCAATGTCCCCAACGCCCCCCCACGATGTCCCCAACGCCCCCCCCAGGCTTTCCTAGGCCCTGAGAACCCCGAGGAGCCCTACCTGGACGGCATCAACTACAACTGCGTGGCCCCGGGCAAGCGCTTCCGCCCCATGGACAACCTCTCGGGGGGCGAGAAGACGGTGGCCGCCCTCGCCCTCCTCTTCGCCATCCACAGGTGGAACGGGTAGCGGGGTGCCCCCCCCCCCCACCCCATTAATTTGGGGAACCCCCCCGTGTTGTTTCTCACCCCCCTTTTTTTGTGTGTCCCCCCCCCTCAAGTTATAAACCGGCCCCGTTTTTCGTGCTGGATGAGATCGACGCCGCGCTGGACAACACCAACATTGGGAAGGTGGGATTTTTTTTTGGGGGGGAGTCTCATTTTTTGGGGGTTTTGGGGATTTTTTGGGGGGCGTAGAGGTTTGGGGGGGCTCGGGTGTTTTGGGGGGGGGCCTGGCTGGGGCTCTCGCTGCCCCCAGATGTTTTGGGGGGGCTGCAGGGGTCTCAGATCAGGGTCATGAGAGGCTGAGGGGCGCTGAGCTCCCCTGGGGTCACCGGGAGGTCAGGGGGTCACCAGGAGGTCAGGGTCACCAGGAGGTCAGGGGGTCACCCAGAGGTCAGGGGCATGGAGCAGTTTCGAGGCCCCCCGGGGTCACAGGGGGGTCACAGGGGGTGGAGCAGTTTCGAGGCCCCCCCGGGGTCACAGGGGGGTCACAGGGGGTGGAGCAGTTTTGAGGCCCCCCGGGGTCACTGGGGGGTCACGGGGTCACAGGAGGGTCAGGGGGGTGCAGCGGTTTCAAGGCCGCCCCCCCCATTGGGGCCCATGGGGGGCGCTGAGGGGCGGGGCAGTTTCAAGCTCCCCTGGGGTCACCAGGAGTTCACGGGGTCAGCAGAGGGTCAGGGCTGGTTTTGGGGTCCCCGGGGTTGGTTTTGGGGGTCCCCAACCGCCACAAGACACCATGGGGGGGTTCTGCACTCCCCCCCTCTCCCTTAGGGGCTTCTGGAGGCAGTTTTGGGGTCCCTGGGTTAATTTCTGGGCATTTTGGGGGGTGTTTTGGGTGTCCTGGGGGTGTTTTGGGGGCTCTGGGGCTGTTTTGGGGGCACCCTCAGTCCATTTATGAAGATAATGGGTGAAATTTTGGGGTCCCTGGGTCCATACTGATGCCCATGAAGAGTGAGGAGGGGGGCAGGTGTGGTTTTGGGGCCCCAGAGCCCATTTTTGGGATCCTGTGGAGGCTCCAGGCTCTCCCCAAGTCTATTTTTGGGGCTGGGGTTGGAGTTACAGGGTACGTTTTTGGGTGTTTTATGGTGTCTGATCCATTTTAGGGGTCTCCAGCTTCATTTTTGGGGTACCCCATAAATTCTGGAGGTCTCTGCTTTCACTTTTGGGCTCTCTGCCTTCATTTCTGGGGTCCCTGCCTCTATTTCCAGCATCCCCCCCATCCCTCGGAGCCAACTCGGGCTCCCCAGCCCCGCTTTTCCCCCTCCCTTCCCCACTTTTGGGGTGCCCGGGGGGGAACTGGGGGTCCTTCTCCCCATTTTTGGGGTCCTTTTCCCCATTTTTGGGGTCCCTGCAGGTGGCCAACTACATCAAGGAGCAGTCGGCCGCCAACTTCCAGGCCATCGTCATCTCCCTCAAGGAGGAATTTTACACCAAGGCCCAGAGCCTCATCGGCGTCTACCCCGAGGTGGGCAAAACTACCCCCGGGGGGGGGGCAAAATACCCCCTGGGGGGGCAAAATGTCTTCTGGAGAGGGGTAAATAGCTTCTAGGGGGGGTAAAATGGTCACAAGGAGGGGTAAAATAGGGGGTTTGGGGGGTAAAATGGGTTCTAGGGTGAGTGGAAACAGCCCTGGGGGGGGTGGTTGGGGGAAAGGGGGTAAATAGTGCCCCCCCCCGTGGGGTAAATACCCCCCCATGGGGTAAATGACCCTATAAGCAGTGGGTAAATGCCCCCCCGTGGGGTAAAGGGTATATAAAGGGTGGGTAAATGCCCCCTGATGTGGTAAAATACCCCACGTGCAATGGTGTAAATGCCCCCCCGGGGGTAAATCCCCCCCCCCAAGGGGTAAATCTCCCCCCTTCCAAGTTGGGTGAATGTCCCTGGGGGGTAAAATACTCTCAGAGGGGTGTAAATAATTTGGGGGGGGCAATAAAGGGGGGAAAGCAGCCCCCGGTGGGGGGAATCTTATGGGGTGTGAAGGGGAAATACCCCCGGGGGGGGCAGAAAATGACCCTGGGGGGGCAGAAGAGGACCCTGGGGGGGCAGAAAATGACCCTTGGGGGGCAGATGGCAGGGATTTACCCCCCCCCTCCATGTGTCCCCCCCCTCCAGCAAGGCGACTGCGTCATCAGCAAGGTGCTGACCTTCGACCTCACCAAGTACCCTGACGCCAACCCTAACCCTAACGAGCAGTGACCCCCCCCCCTTATCAAGGACCCCCCCACACCTCTTATAGAATCATGTTCTCGCTTTTAATCCCCCCCCCCATATGCCCTCCCCCCCCCCCCCCTATTCTATATATGCCCCCCCGGATTCTATATATGCCCCCCCATTCTATATGTGCCCCCCCCCCCATAGGTGGGGGCCCCTTTTTTATGTCGTTTCCGTGGATTTTAGTGATGAAATAATAAAGGATTTTGATTCCCCCCCCCCCGGTCCTTTTGTGTATGTGAATAACAGGGGGGGCTATGGATTTTAGGGAGCCCCCCCCTGAGTTCTATAGGGGCTATAGGGACCCCTGTGGGGCTGCGTGACCCCCCCCCCGGTCCTATATGCCTCCCTATAGGGGGTCCATGGAGCCCTCTGGGGCTGTAGGGGGGGGGGCTGTCAGGACCCTTTGGGGCTATAGGGGGGGCTACAGGAGGGCTGTATGGGGGCCATAGGAGCCCCCTGGGGCTTTATGGGGCCTATATTGAGGGGTATAGGGCCCCCCTGGGGCTATATGGGGGGTATAGGGCCTGCCTAGGGCTATGTGGGGTGATGTATGGGGGCTGCATGGGGTCCATAGGGACCTGCTGGGGCTATGTGGGGGGGCTCTGACATGCATGGGAACCCCCTGGGGCCATATAGGCTCCCTGGGGCCCTATGGGTGGCTATAAGGACCCGTGGGGGGCTATATGGGGGGCTATAAGCACCCCCTGGAGCTGTTTGGGGGCAGTATGGGGGCTATAAGGACCCCCTGGAGCTGTGGGGGGGGTTGTATGGGGGCTATGAGGACCCCCTGGGGCTGTGGGGGGGGCTGTATGGGGGCTATAAGGACCCCCTGGGGCTGTGGGGGGGGCTGTATGGGGGCTATAAGGACCCCCTGGGGCTATATGGGCATTGCTATACAGGGCCCCTGGCGCTATAGGGGGCCTAGAGGAGCTATACGGCTCTCGGAGGGGGGGACACGGGGGGGGGTCGCAGGGGCTTGGTGGGCGGAGGGGGGGGGCGCATGGGATCCATAGGGCCCCCCCGGGGGCTATATGGGAACTATAGGGGGGTCTGTATAGGGCTATAGGGGATCTATATAGGGCTATAGGGGGTCTATATAGGGCTATAGGGGCCTATATAGGGCTATAGGGGGGCTATAGGGGCCTCTAGGGGGGTGACCCGGGGGGGGGGCGGGTGTGGGGGGGGTGGGGGACGTATGGGGGCCATACGTTGCCCGGGGGGGGGGGGGCGGGGGTCCCTCCCCGTGCGGCGGCCGAACCCCAATCAGCGCCGGAGTTATTTTGTGACCCGTTGCCGTGGCAACGCGGGCGCCTGCCTCCAGCATCGCTCCTGGGGGGGGCG